>CM037595.1:104263490-104863490 GCA_021018995.1 Chloranthus sessilifolius | reverse complement strand
ATTTATTTAAATTCGATACAATCACTTAAAATACGTGGGCAAGTAATGGCTCCTTAAATAAATATAACACTATCTAGGTAACAATAGGCACTAACCATTGACTAGACCTTCCCATTTACATTTAGTATCGTAGGAATTAAAACTACCACTTATTTATGAAATAATTTTAAAACATGTAAAATAGGAATAAAGAAGTCTCAATTGGTGGGGCCGGAGCTGATATGGTGCGGTGCGGTGTTTTTCTGTTTTCGGTCTAATTTGAGATCCTCGATTTTCGGCCGTACATCCTTGCCACATATTATGCATAACAAATCTAACACCCTCGAGGCCTTGATCACAATTGACCCAACGAATCTCAACCTTACAGTGTAGTGCAAATACAAATTCATGCATGGCATTAGAAAATTCTAATATTTCGTTAAAAGGGGTTTTTATTAAAAAGCGCCCTTAGTCATTTTATATCACAAAAATAATCATACTTTTTTTTTTTTCCTTCCGAAACAATGTCCCTTCGTACTTGAAACCAGTAGTCATACATATCAACCCCTATAAGATACTCATTAATTTTAATGAATAATTAAAGTATTATCTTTACCAATAAATTCTTATTTATTTATTTATTTATTACTTTTTTTTTAAATTAGACATTCGACACGTGTATAAAGAAGGCATACGAATAAAGGTTGACATGGGGCACATTTTTATAATTAAAAAATTTTAAACCTTTTTATAATAGAAATATAAATGGGGCGTGTTTTCGTAATTTTCCTCATTAGAATTATGTGTGGTCTGTGAGGGTAGTGTGGTCAAGAAAAAAAGAAAATAAATGAGCCTTTGAAAACAAAGCTTGAGGTGGTATCTATATATCCTTCAATATTATAAGAAAAAGACAACAAAGACCTGCAAAAATCTCTTGTCGTCGTTAATGGCTACTGGTTGGGTAAAATCGTTACACTGCAAATCTAAAGCCTTCGAAGACGTCTACAACCCTAACCCTAATCGCTTCAACCTCATTCCAATCTCAGGAAGTTGCAGAAACACCCTCAAAACCCTCAAAGACGTAGCAGAGAAAACCAAACCCAACAACAAGAAGAAGCCACCCTCGACCGGGTCCACTCAGAGCCATCTGAACCGGGCTCGGCTCGGCGCCGCCCGCCCTCCTGCTCGTACGTCAGACCCCTTCTTCCCCGCTCTGACCGAGCTGCCCGAAGGCCACGCGTCTCGCAACGTGGTGGAGATCATATTCCGCACTAGCTGGTCTTCACCAACGTTCCCGGGCAGCATAGAGATGATATTTAAGTTGCAAAACCTGCCCAAAACCGTTGCCCGGTTCGAGGAGTACCGAGAAACCGTGAAGTCTCAGGCCGGTTCGGGGGCCAGGAGCGGTGATAACGTGCGCTGCGTTGCGGACGGTAACGAGGTGATGAGATTTCACTGCGCGGGGTCCACCGCCCGGGGAGTTCTTGAAGCCGGCGGCATTTGTCTGTTTCCCGGCAAGGACTCGGCCATCCGTACGTTTTCCGGGAGTGGTGGGGCTCACGAGAGCGGCGGCGGCGGGAAGGGGAGGAGAAGTATGCTGGTGTGCCGAGTTATTGCGGGCCGTGTTTGTAAACGGGTCGACTCGTTCGTGTTCGGGTGCGGGTTTGACTCAGTGAGTCGGGGCGAAGGGGAGCTGCTGGTGTTTGACTCGAGAGCAGTTTTGCCGTGTTTTCTGATCATCTACAGGGTTTAGAGAGGCTAGGAGGAGTTACAGCATGGTGCACAGTTCGTATTATCCCTCTATGATCTTCCTGTTTAATGGATGCTATCTTTGGACGAAACCGTCAATCAAGACCGTCCATCTTTTGGGTACGAAGAATCTCTTACTTTTAGATTGTCGAGATCAAAGACCGTCCATCTTTTGGAGCTACTAGCGTTACACCAATAGGGGTCATTAATGTGGCTCAGCATGGAGGGGAAACTACTAGAGGCGCATCATGCTATGATTCCTCTTTTAAAATTTTGTGTTGGAAAGAGAGATGTTTGTGCATTTTCTGGACTCCTTGATTACATAACAGCAATGAGCTGGTAAATGCTGGAACATTTATTGGGGGAACCAATTCCATGTTATTCTCTCTACGTATTATTTGTGGTCACCCTTTCGTTCAGTAGATTTTTTTTTCATGTTTCCATCATTTGGTTCATTTTGGTGTTGAAACATGGTTTAAAATTCGTCCCGAAACGATACATTAGAAAAATGTATGTCCTGTTTTCCAAATACACGAAAATCGAATCGGGTACCTTTTTATGTGTAGACCACTCACTGGAGAGGCTCTTACGGCACTCCTGCTTGGAGCGTGTTTGGTAACTGCGGGGAGCTAATAAGGCGCGGGCTGCGGGAGCGGCTGTAAAAGTGGTTTTGCCAACCGCTCTGGCGATGAGCTGGAGCACCAGCAGTGGTGATCAGGTTAATCTCTCTCCTAAAACTTGGAAAATGCGCATGGACATTTTGAATTCGTATTTAATGACAGTCAAAGGTGTACTTTTGCTGATTTACATGTTCCTAAAAAGCTGTGCCTCTCTACTAGGCTTGACTATATTGGCAGAAGAAGATTGACACGAGAACCAATGGCACTGATTGGGTCAGTGAGGAGTAAGTTTTAGGTATGCAACCTGTGCAGCAAGAGTGGTGCTCCCTCCATCAATCTCAGGATTTGCAGATATATGCAAAATGCTAAATCTGTTACTATGCTCGCCGCAGCACTCTTTCCTTTTTCTAATGAAGTTTCACGATTCCTATAAACCATAAATCTTTACACTATTATCTTCAAATCACGTAACACGTTATAAAATAATGAAAATCACATGAACCTTCTAAAAAAGTAACCGCTGGGAACTAAGGTTGTGTTTGGTTGGCATAGTTCTCTGTCCGAACAAGTTTTATCTACTTTAGAAAGTTCACTTGCACTCTTTGCTACCTGCTTCTCTTCAAATATCGGAATCGGTCACCTTATCGGTCAGCTCAAAACCGATCTGGATTGGGATCGGCTGATATTTGAAATTATGGTAGCAGGCCCCCCTTTCTCCTTGTAACCAAGGTATAAAAAATCGGCCGATACCGATATGTATCAGTGATACGCATCGATTTTTTGACAATCCGATACGTGTCGGTATCTCAACTCGGGTATTAGATACAGTATCGGCCGATACGTGCCCATATAGGCCGATACATCTCAGTTTCAACCTAGGCGTGACTTTTTTTTTTTTTTTTTTAAAGGCCAATATGTATCGGTATTAGCTGAGTCGTATCGGTCCTCCATGGATCGGTACCTGATAATGATTTTGATTTTAACACCTTGCTTGTAACTCCCTATAGAGCAGGACTTACCTGATTCAATAGTTATCCCTTGCTCTCTAGTCACTCCTTGTCGGAGCAAATTTATTTTGCTTTGGCATGAGTTACAGGGAGCATGGAGGAAGCTACTAGAGCAGGTAAATCCTGCAATGCCTATATAGACTTAGCAAAGATATCTTATTCTGACAGGTGCTGTTAAAGCAAGTAAATCTTACTATGGCAGGAAGCTGAAAATTGTTATGAGCACAAGATTTACCGTTTTGATATGAGACATTTGGTGGTATCGTGCCCCATGCTTGTTTAATTTAAAAGAGGTGCATGTGGGGTTTTTCCTAACATTCAAAGAGGTGTCGAAGGCATGAATGCAAGTAAGGGTCCAACCTTTCAGCCTAGCGGTTACGGTGGAAGAGTGGTGGTTGGAAAGGGTCACGGGTCTATAGAAGTATCCTTCAGACCATATAGAGAAACTTGAGTTATAAGTAGACGGGTGGGTATTCAGGGTGCACCACAGGTGGCGCATTAGTAAATTGTGCACCACTAAACAAGTCAAAAGCCGACTTATTGGGATTTGGTGTGGTTGTGCTTTACTTTTAAATTATTTCAAATAGTTATTGATGGTGAGAGATCTAGTTATGGGCAGTTGTACATTTAGTGCAGATCATCTTGCCTCTAGAGAATTCATATAAGTATTCCGATTGCAGGTCGCAGTCATCTCGTTGTCCTGTCTACTTAGCACCAATTTTGCGAGTCTTATTTCTCTCTTAATAATATTATTTTCTATAAAGGATTGACCATTGTTTTATAACTAGATGCCTAACTAAGGCTAACCTTCCCCCTTTTTTATTGCTTAAGGTCGGGCACAGACCGCACATTTATTCGTGCACTTTCTGTGCTTGTCAATTGTCAATTTTCTGCTCCACTCCCTCTCATTTTGTTAAAGGTATGGGTTCATTGTCAAAGAGGTGGAGCCACGGAATGACTTTTTATAACAAATGTTTTTTCTTTAATTTTTTTAATTAAATTTCATGGAGTTACTTTTGGAGAGATTTAACAAGGCTTAAATTTAGAACCCACTAGAGCAATTTACTAAAGAACAAAAAAAACTTAATACATAATATAATTTTATGCATATGCATTTTGCAAAGACATCAAAGTTATTAAATAAAAAAAATGTCGGGTCTTCCAATTCATCATCGGGATATGTTCAACAACTTCGATGGTCTCACGGACTTTCCACAATGTATTGCTACATCATTCTATTCTTTGGAGGATGACAACGAGAATGATGCTACCTCGTAGTCATTCTTCGAGGAAATTTTAAATTAGGTCAATTTTGTTAGAATGGCCTAATCGATATGTATATGATTTTCTTTTATTTTGTATCTAATTTCGTTTGTATATATTTTAAATAAAGCCAATTTTTTCATACTGGCATAATCGATATGTATTTTGTACTTTTCTAAGAGGAATTTAAGAACGAAGGATTCTAATCTTTTATGGGAAAGGAGAGGAACCTACCCTAATTACCTACAACGATCGACCAAATTGGTATACTTTATATATAATATTTTTAGTGTTTGTTTAGGAAAAAAAAGTTATATAATTTTCCAACATTAATTAATTAGATGATTACCCTGTGAAAAAATCTTGGCTCCGCCCTTAGTTCAAACAGTATTTAGGTTCATACCGGTACTAGTGAACTAGTTAATCCTTACATTTTTGCACATACTTAAACCTGATCAAAGACAGTTTATTGACCAATTTGGCGGTGCACAATTGGCTTGTCCACCGCTTATGGTGCAATTTCATGTATCTAATACCAGGCCCATTCTTAGAACATAGGCAATAACAATATATATATATAAAATGTATGTTACCCAATGCTGGTCCAAGTGTACAGTGTGAGGATGGCAACGGAATACAGATCTAATCTGATTTTTAGGGATAAAGTGGCTACTCTCCAAACTAGAACTCATGTTTCCCTTTTTATCAACGCACCAAGCAATGACCTCTAGCTATTTTTGCGAATTGGACATACATGATACTATGTAAGCAATGGGTCTAGAAGCCTTTTCTATAATAGATTAGGACATGTAAATTGTTTCCAAGAGAGATTTATCCATGTTAAAACTCTTCAACTGCATTTGTCAACTTTTCTATAATAGGTGCCTGCCTTAGCAAATGTCAACCTATCATGTGTTGATAGTTGTCAAATAAAACTTAAATACACTAATTTAAATGTTGTGCATGACACTAGATCATAATAGACTATAATAGTTACATGATATAATTATTATCCTGTATATATAACAACTTACTATAAGATTTGTTCAGCTGTCTGTAATGATAGAAGAGGTGTAAATTTTAATTCGAAGCAAGGGAGGTTGGTTATGTGAATAAGATGTTTGATCGGCAGTTTGAAACTATTTTTAATTTAAGAATATTTGAACTTAATTAATTAATGGGTTTGAAGGTAGGTAAGAGTTAGGAGGATGTCGAACACTTTAGATAGCATAGTGCTTTGCACCATAGAAGATTGTGCTTTTTGTTTGCATAAGGAAACTTATAATGAATGGACGGGAAACAATTGACCATTCAACGGATGTTTACATAGCGTGATATACGTCGCTGTCCCGACGTGCATTGCTGTGCCCCACGGCACTTGCGTCACATCAGCAGCTGTTAAATGGTCCGTTGTTTCTGTCTGTCATATAACATTGTCCTTTACAGTTGATATAGCATAACCAATCCATTCGCTCTCAAACAGGGTTTGAAAATACGGTATTCGTGACCGAATAGGCTTCTTTTTGGACTGGTACGGTATCAGCTGATACCGATATATATATTGGACAATGGAATCAACATGTTTTTTTTAAATTCTTTTTATTTTTAAACAAAAAAAATTAGATATTTTTTTAACAGCCATTACCTACTGCTATGTCTAGCTACCTGCCAATATCTTGCATCGGTCTCAGCCTTGAACTGTGAAATATTCGCATTTTTTACTCTTCCATCATCCCTATCCCATATGCATGACATTTGAATTAATAAAGAACATTTTCTTTATAAAAATTAATGGTATTACATTCCAATCCCTTCCCGATACCTCCTAAGGAAAATCCCAAATTCCATAAAAATTGATGGGTTCATATGAGCATATCCATCCTTGTGTAGTGTGGTGGTAGTGGTGGTGGTGTGTGTAGTAGTGGTGGCCCCAATTGCATTGCCCGTAAATCAAATTAAATTAAAAGAGAAAAATTGTTTCTTTTCATTTTCTCGGGCGCTTCTCTCTTTCTCTCTCTTCATACGTGAGCTTGAATCCTTGTAAATGTTTGTGGCTTAGACATGATTCATTACAATCATGGACATGTATGAAGTGCTTCTTGCTTGCAGCGTCTCGCTATTTTTTGTACTTTTTTTGGGTTTGATTCAATAAAATTATCCTATTATCGATAAAAAAAATAATTAAAAAAAAAAAAAAAAATGCCAATAGCTTAAATGAGGAAATGAACCGCTCTTTATGAGCATGCAAATCAGTAAAAATAGACATCTCACCATTTTAGCATAAGGAGATTGGCTCGTTCACAATTAAAGTGAATGAGTGGGTTACTTTGTAGTTTATACCAGCTGATCTAATGGGCCTAACGCCTTAAAGATGCAAAAGATGGCCAAGCAGGGAGCAGTCTTAAAAAGAAAAAATAAGCAGAGATGCAAGACGGGCAATGATCAGGTCCAACTGGTTGAACTTAATTTTGTGTTTCACCATATCTGCAACCATTAGATATATGAAAATCTTGACTATATGTCATCCTATAAATTTCGAAATCATGAAAGTCGATATTCTCACATATCTAATGGTTGTGATATGGTTGAACATGGCATCAGGTACAACCAGCGCCATGCAGGACTCTAATGAATGAAACAAGCATTTTAAAATGATAACTGCCAGAAATCAAGCAATCGATTGGATGATCGTAAGTTGTTTTCAAATTTTGGTCAACAATCTAATAAAATGTGAGCAACCAAGCTATTAATGCTCATGTGGGAGTTTGAGTTGAGTTTGAATTTGTTGGTTAATTAAGGTTTGACTTGAGGAGGGATTTAAAACTGGTAGATATCAGCATATGGGCTGGGCCCAAGCCGATACGTATCGAATGATATCATATATGTATCAGCCAAAGCAACTAATATTAAAGTACCTTTCCTTTAAAAAAATTAAAAAAATATAAATATTATAAAATAATAAGAAAATTTATCCAAGGCATAGTGACAAATTTCGTTTTCGGCAATTTCTCGGTGGGGGTTCCTTTCTGTACATTTCGGATTAATTTCAATAATGTTCGAAAAAAATTTGGGGATAAAAAATATCTTTAATATTAAAAAAAAGATACTAAAATATATACTCAATTAATAAAATTTTGAATTTTAAAAAAATTATAAAAAATTATTGAAATTTACCAAGATTACTGACATTTTCTTGAAAATTTTGTCAGACCCACTTTTTGTAGAAGTAGAGAAGCTAGCTAATAACTAAAGAGGAGAAATACCCATTGGGGTTTATTAGAGAGAGAGAGAGAGAGAGAGAGAGAGAGAGAATGAGAGGAAAAGGCTTAGTGAGTTAGACGGTCTCACTAGCATTAATATTAAGTGCCATAAAGAGAGGAGATATATACACACCAATATTATTAGATACACCCCATATACTAATACTATTAACATTACTAACACTCCCCCTCAAGCTGGAGCATGCATATTGACCATGCTCAGCTTGACAACAACATCACTAAGTGTGGTAGGCTCAACGGCCTTAGTCAAAATATCTGCAAATTACTGAGAGGATGTAACATCAATCAAAACAAGCGTCTTGTCCCATACTTTTTTGCGAACAAAATGAATGTCAATCTCAATGTGTTTGATCCTCTCGTGAAGAACAGAATCAAATGCAATCTTCTCTGTTGCCTCATTGTCACAGTGGAGTGGAACCGAGTCTAAAATAGGATAACCAAGCTCAGATAAAAGGGAGCGCATCCACAAGACTTCATAGGTACCATGTGCTATGGCACAGTACTCGGCTTCTGCACTGGATTTAGAAACCACCGCCTGCTTCTTACTCTTCCAGGTAATCAGGTTGCCCCCCAAGAAAACACAATAATCAGAAGTAGATCGACGATTAGTAACAGATCCAGCCCAATCGACATCAATGTAAGCTGAAATACCACAAGCACGATATACCAATCCAAACCCTGGGTTTGACTTAATATACCTAAGAATGCGATGGACGACAACAAGGTGGACAATGCGAGGAGTATGCATAAACTGGCTTACAAGACTGACAACAAACGTGATATCAGGTCTAGTGAGAGTGAGATAAATCAATCTGCCCACCAATCTCTAGTACTCATACGGATTCGGAAGTAAATCTCCATCCTTCTCATGTATTGAAAGCTTCTGATCTATAGGTGAGGTTGCTAGTTTATAACCATGCATACCAGTATCACGCAACAAGTCTATGGCATACTTTCTTTGCGAGATAAATATCCCTTTTTGAAATCTAGAAATTTCCAAGCCAAGAAAATATTTCAGGTATCCCAAGTCTTTGACTTCAAATATTCTGTCCAATTCACTCTTAGTCTAACTGATAAAGGCATGATCATACCAGTAAGAATAATGTCGTCCACATAAACCAGAAGAATAGCACGACCAGAAGGATTAGAGTGAATGAAAACTGTATGATCTGGGTGATATATGTGGAACCCTAAATCAATAACAACATTGCTAAAGCGATGAAACCATGCCCTAGGTGACTGCTTCAACCCATAAATTGATTTGTGAAGTCGACAGACATTCGCTGTCTCCCCCTGAAGCAGGAAACTGAGAGGGGGATCCATATAAACCTCCTCAATGAGATCACCATGAAGGAACACATTTTTAACATCGAATTGATGAAGAGGCCATCACTGCATGGCCGAAAGAGCTAGCAAAATACGAACAGAAGTCAACTTGGCTACAGCAGTAAAGGTAGCCTTATAATCAATCCCATGGGTTTGGGTAAACCCTTTTGCAACGAGCCGAGCCTTATATCGAGAAATCGTACCATTCGGATTGTGCTTCACAGCGAAGACCCATTTACAACCAACAATTTTCTTTTCAGGTGGAAGAGAAACCATGTCCTATGTATGATTAGCCTGTAAGACATCTATCTACTCAACCATGGCAGCCCGCCAGGAGGGATGATCAAGGGCAACATGAACAATCTGATGGATTGTTTCAGAGTCAATGGTAGAGAGAAATGCTTGATAAGTAAGATAAATCCTGATAACAAACAAAATTGACAAGGCGGTAAGGAGTCACTTGATTACGAACTCCTTTCATGAGAGTTATAGGAAGATCCAGATCATTAGTAAAATATGGGAAAGGTATAGGAGGTGGATCATGGATACTTATAGGAGTTGGAGTCACCACTGCAGAGGATGAAGGAGACATTGCTAAAGTTGGACCACGCCACCTACGACGAACATAAGTAAACACCCCCTTTTGTTGGGGAGGAATAGGAAGATCATGAAGTGTAGGCAAAGGGAGACGAGGGGCAGGGGTAGGAGTATGACGATCCTTAGTAAAATAGGGAACGTCCTCAAAAAATATGATATCCATGGAAGTATAAAACCGACGAGTATGAGGATTATAGCAACGATACCCTTTAGAAATAGGAGAGTAGCCAACAAAGAGATATCTGATAACTTTGTCATCTAATTTTTGTCGAGTGGGACTAAGGTCCTGGATAAAACAAGTACATCCAAACACACGAGACTCAATAGAAAAAAGATGATCTGTGGGTCTAAGAGTATGATATGGAGTATTACCCGCCAACGCCCTAGATGGGGTGCGGTTTATAAAGAAGCAGGCAGTAAGTAGTGCCAAAACCAATAAAGTTTTGACACGTACATACCTCGAAGTAAGCCACGAGTCAATCCCAAAAGATGTCTGTTCTTATGCTCAACAACACCATTTTGTTGCGGAGTATAAGGACAGAAAAATTGATGAATAATGCCATGCACTTTCAAGTAATTAGCAAAGGATTGAGACATATACTCTCCCCCATTGTCAGACCTCAGAATTTTCACAATAGTATCATATTGAGTTTTAACTATAACATGAAATTTCTGAAACTTAGAAAAGACTTCACTTTTATGTTTCAACAAATACAATCACGTACACCTAGTATAGTCATCAATAAAAATAACATAATACTGAAAACCATCAACAAAGGTAATTGAGGAGGGACCCCACACATTAGAGTGAACAATATGAAATGAAACATCAGATTTATGCATATGTGATGAATAAGAATGTCTAACATGGTTCGAGAGCTCACAAACATCACACTTAAACTTTATTGATGTGCAAATAGATTTAAAACTGGAAAGTAAAGTACATAAGGATTGAAATCCGACATGTCCAAGTTTAGCATGCCACAAAGATAAAGTGTCTAGGTTAACGTTAACAAAAAAAAGAAAAACAGAGGAGGTATCAGTAGGTCAATCAGCAATAGCAGCAGTAGGTATACTAAAGTTAGCCTACAGGAAATACAGTCCACCCCTCTCAATACCTCTCCCAACAATCCTCTTCGTAGTAAGCTCCTGAAAAACACAATAATTAGGATAAAAAATAACGCAACAATTTAATTTCTTGGCAATGCTACTAACAGAAAGAAGATTAGTAGAGAACTGAGAAACATGTAGAACATGAGAAAGAGACAGATAAGGATATGGGAATAGTCCCAAGTCCTAAAATAGGAGTGTAGGAACCATCAGCTATGCGAACCTGAGCAGGAGAAGAAGAGGGAGAATAGAGAGAGTACCCCTGAGACTCACCCGTCATGTGATCAGTGGCCCCTGAGTCAATGACCCAACTAGGAGCACTAGTAGTAGTGGTCGCAGCAAAAGCAGATGAATCAAGTGTACCTGATGGCTCAGAAGTAAAAGCAGAAGTCCCTGGGCGATTTGTAGAAGGTGACTGTGAGACACGAAACTCATATGATCTAAATAACTCTGCTATTTTTGATCGACGGGAGCTCAAATGATCAACAAAAGTCTCAGGTGTATCAGTAGCAGTTGTATGAGTAGATATAGACGATCTCGGCTGATAACCCACTGGATATCCATGAAGGCGATAACAGTGATCTCGGTCATGTCCTATAAGACCATAGTGAGAACATATGAGAGATGAGCGACTTCTTCGACCACCACGTCCCCCTCGACTACGTCTGCCTCTTCGATCGCTCCCCCTATCCCTAGTTGCAAAGGGGCGAGTATCAGATATAAAGGCTGCACGGTCTTGCGACGCAGAAGTGATCGGAGTACTGATAGACATAACATGGCGACGCTGCTCCTCAGTAAAGAGTATCCCATAGACAGTGCTTAGTGTAGGAAGATGCCTAGTGGTGAGAATCTGTGTGCGTGTCTGCTCATATTCAGAACGAAGCCCCCCAAGAAAAGTATAAATCTGGTCGCGTTCATATCGCCTAGCTAACTTGGCGGCAACCTCCTTACCAAACTCAGAAAGAAGCTCATAGTGACTGAGCTCTTCCCACATACTCTGAAGTGAACTGTAATACTCCCTCATAGTAGAATCTCCCTGCTTACATTCTGAAACCATCTATTTTAGTTGGTAGATCTGTGTGTCATGATCAGAAGGTGCAAACGTGTCTGCCAGCTTACTCTAGAGCGTGACAACAGACTTATAAAACATAAAAGTCCTATAGATTGATGAATCCATAGAGTTCAAGAGCCGTCCAAGAATAATTGCATTGTCTGCATTCCACTTCTCAGCATCACCAATACTAGTGGTAGGTCTAAGGGTAGTCCTTGTCAACAAACTCATCTTCATACGACCCTGAACATAAAGGGTGATGGCCCGTTTCCATTCCAAATAATTGCTTGAATTTAGTTTGATTGAGGTGATACTAGTGGGAAGATTTTCTCCGCTCATAGTTTTGTGTCCCTCGGTCATTTTGATTTACAAATAACCCAAAAAGGGAGATTGCAAGAATGGTTGGAGAAGACGACAAAAAAAAATAAAAAAATTGGTCACTGCAGCCTTTTAACAAACACTTTGTGGGCAATAGGCAAGTGTGAAAAAATATGCACACTTGTATATATAAAATCTGCATCACTGTGGAGAAAAAACTCATAACTGGTCACTGCAGCCTTTTAACAAACACTTTGTGGGCAGTAAGCAAGTGTGGAAAAAATCTGCACACTTGTATATATAAAATCTGGACACAGCTTGAATACCAACAACTTTAATCACACAAAATACCAACTGATCTAGAGGCTTCACATTTCTAAAAAAAACAATCACATAAAATACCAGCAGCGTCTTTGACATATCCATTGTAAACCCTCAAAATCCAAGTACATCAGATCACAAATATGTGCAGAATTTGTATAAAATCTCAGCAGTATGCACCAAAAGAACTAGAGAATCATAGCAGCAGAAATCTCAGAGTTTAAAAAACTGAAAAACGTAATCCAAAAAAGGCACAAAATACCTCTGATTTTGAACACTATACACCCGATCTGACCATCGATCAGCAGATCGTAAACAGTAGGAATGCTCCATAAAAAGAACCTGATCAGTTAAGATGTGCGAGATCGACCCGTTTTGATACCATGTAGAAGTAGAGAAGCTAGCTAATAACTAAAGAGGAGAAATACCCATTGGGGTTTATTAGAGAGAAAGAGAGAGAGAGAGAGAGAGAGGAAAAGGCTTAGTGAGTTAGACGGTCTCATTAGCATTAATATTAAGTGATATAAGGAGAGGAGATATATACACACCAATATTATTAGATACACCCCATATACTAATACTACTAGCATTACTAACACTTTTCGCCGAATTTTGTCACTATAGTGCACTAGGCATTTTTAGTATTATGTGTAGTTCATAATGCGATACATATCGGATGGTATGACCTGATATGTGCCAATATGACCCAATATTTGACTAATTTGACCAAATTTTTTGTCCGATAGAATCAAGAGTAATATCATATAGGGTGAGGGCTAACCTGATACATATTGGCCAATATGTATCGGATACACTCGATATGTAAAACCATGGTCTTGAGAAAAGAAAAAATAGTCAGTGGAGAAACCAGTTAGAAAAACTCAAAAGATCAATCTTTTGCAATAAATTTGTATTTTTTGTTTACTAGATAAAAAAAAATATATTATTAATTTGTGATCCATTTCTTGGGTTTTTCTCTATGGTAAAAGTATTATAGATCAAACTTAATGAAAAAATAGATTTTTTGTTGGCATTTTGTACCCTTGTATGTTATTTCTACTGTTCATAATTATTGTTCAATGTTGCTTGTGAATCAATTACTGTTTGCATGTCATCCTCTTACACATTCCAGATTATATCATTCATGGCATGCATATAAGGGTGCAAGTTTTGCACCGGAAACTGAAACCGACGAAAAACCAGTCCACTGAATCAGATTGAAATCGGATCGAAACCATATCAAAACTGAAAAGAAAATGATTCCCAATTGGTTCGGTTTTGGATGGCAAAACCGAAAACCAGTTGGGTAGGTTTAAGAAGCGATCCAAAACCGAAAAGAAAACTGATCTTAATGTTCATAAATGGCTGAGCACTTCTATAGGCTCGATCCTTTAACAAAAGGAGATGGATGAGTTGGTATTATGTAGCTGATCGGAGCATTGAAGGCACTTCTCTCTCCTTAAAGATAAGAGTACCATAG
This sequence comes from Chloranthus sessilifolius, assembly GCA_021018995.1. Taxonomy (NCBI): domain Eukaryota; kingdom Viridiplantae; phylum Streptophyta; class Magnoliopsida; order Chloranthales; family Chloranthaceae; genus Chloranthus; species Chloranthus sessilifolius. Next base: position 104,849,388 of record CM037595.1, on the reverse strand, counting down.
TTATAAGGTAAGATATAGGTGAGGGTCATTGTGGGTGATTAGAGTTGTCGTGAAATTTTAATTGTATTTTTACTCACAAGTGCATGAATCGTATTGCATCAATTGGGTAGAGAGTGCGAGGTTGGTCCCACAAAGATTTAAAATAGATTTTTGAAAGGAATAGTTATCAACCACAAAATTTCTACAAATTTATCTCAATATTAATCTAGTTTATCAGATTTAATGAATATGACAAGAGAAAATTAACTAAATAATTAAATATTACTCAAAAGAAACATGCGAGGTTTAGGATGTTAAATCCTTCCATCCTTGACTATCATCTACAATTATAGATCTAATGGTTGAAAAATTAAAAATTCAAGAACACATAAACATTAAAACCAATTAATAGTTTATGGAAGATAAGAATAATTAATCTACAATAAAAATCTCAGATTATGTCCTTCCAAACCATCAAATGAAAAGAAGCAAAACATTTACCGTATTAAAGCATTCCCTAATCACAAGAAATTAATATCTCTGATTTATGCAATAGAAAAATAGGGCATGGATTCCAAATCACATATCCGAGATCACGGGGAAACCATGACTAGTTCTTAGAATGATGAATAGATTCACAAGAATAGGCAAGGATAAATAAACAATAACTCACAAGAGCATCGATAAAGATGATTCCAACCACATATCTAAATCACGGATGAATACTTCAGATGGGATTCATTAGATCTTAAAACTCTAGAAAATTAATCAGACATTTTTATGCAAAAATAACACATAAATGAAATAAATCTCAAATAATTCATTAAAATACTCGTTTATGTTCTTCAAATAAATCCAACGTAAGCTTGATCTACTTGCTACAATCTTTCCTCAAGAAATAATCTCTATTCTACTCTCAAAAAGCTAGGAAATTCAGAAAATGAAGTTAGAAAACTGAAGAAAAGAGAGCTAGAAATGTAAAAACGGCTAACAAAAGAACTTAAAAACTATTGTACAAAAAGAAAGGCTCCCCAACCCTAACTTAAATCTAGCTTATATAGGGTCTTAGTTCGAAACCCTAGGACACTAAAATCGATCGATCGACTCCAAAATTAGATCAATCAATTATAACAGAGTTCTTGCGTTATACAATTCTCTTTAAGTTGATCGATTGATTCCAACATTCGATTTTAAATAGAGTCTGCTGCAAAATTTATTCTTTTAGGCTTCAGTTGATCAATTTGAGATTTGATCAATCGATTCTTCACGATTTTTTGTGTATGACGTTTCTTGGTTCTATGTTCCAATGTTTGTTGTCTTTACGCTCTTTTATGCCATTGAATGCATCCAATGGTCAGAATCACCTGAAACCATCCAACGGTCAGAATCACCTGAAACCATCAAAACTTCATAAAAGCTGTCAGATTGCTTTCATTGGATGGCTAAGTGTACATCTTAGGGTGTGATATATGATCATATTTCAACACTTATCAAGAGCTTCAATTACAAGGATTGTCACTAGCATGGTATCAAAACTCAGTCGATTTTGTTACGTATATGCGATATGTATCGGTTTCAATGAGAACCGACACCGATACCACCCTGATACATGTATATCGGTGTTGGTATCAGTATCGGTATTGGGTATCGGCTGATAGTAATACTGACTGATATATATTTTTTTAATCTTAAAAAAAAAAAAACAAGTGATACGGCATCGGCAATACTGTATCTATATCGGCCGATATGCATTGGCTCAAGAGTTGCCGATACCCGATACCAATACCAATACCGAGTTTGATACTTGACTCACTACCACTATCATCTTCATAAATGTTTAAATTCCTTTTTTGTCAAAGAAATCACCAACACTACAAAAGAAAATAAGTTAAAGAATTCGACAGGATCAGGATTGAGTTTCAAATTCAATCACCATCAATTTTAAGGCATCATCATCGAGATCCATTTATGTTAAACAGTCCTTTTAAAGATCATCAAAACAGCAGTTGAATTGTTAGTATTTATTTTATACCTGGCAAGAAGATACATTATTTCTTACAGCCTCAAAATTCTGATCAATGTACACACGAATTCAACAATGTCATTGTCCAATATACTATATTCTCGATTGTCTGCTTATTAGAGGCATACACCAATCTTGAGCATACCCCCTCCTGAAGTTATTCTTTTTCTTCTTCAATCATTTTATTTAATCTTGAGTACACCCCCCATGGTTTATATATCTTCAAAATTTTCATGAGTGAAAACAGTTAACACAATACCGAGGAGTATGTGACTTTGGAAGTCTTTAAAAATCTTCTTCCCCTTCTCAATTTCAAATCATAACTGCTACTTCCATAACACTGCAATCGACTCAAAGGAGTCCGATGAATACTGAGGCTGCTTGGTACCTTTTGTAATCACCAAATCTATGTCTAATGTTAGAAAACTTATTCAAATAATTTATTGAATCATCTAAAGAAATTTGAGTAAGTGACTCAGCGGCCATCCAAATACTGTCTGTTTCTGTTGATTGTTCTTGGCGTGCCTTAATATGATCTTGATGTTTCGCTTTAGCATAGTCCAAAGGCTTCTCTTGAACACAGACAAAGTGACGGGGACGCCGACATCGTAGATATCAGATATGGACCTTTTCGCGTGTGCCGACGTCGGAAGAAGCGAAATGGAAATCATCAGAACTAGGCGAAAGAGGCGAAAGACAAAATTCTGGAGAAAATTGGAGGAATACAGTAATTTTGATTGATCGAAAATTACGATCGATCGAATTGCCAAATTAATCGATCGAATGGCATCGACAGAGTTTAGAGTTCTGGAGTGAAATTTCGACCGATCAAATGGACTATTTGATCAATCGAAATTTTCAAGTCGATCGATCGAATGTCAACGACGATTTTTCATAGAATTATGAAATTTCGATCGATATTTTTCGATCGCTCGAAATTTCAAATCGATCGATCGATTTTGAAAATCGATCGATCGAAATCGCACCGGGTTGTTTAGTTAATTTAGGAGTTTAATTTCGAACTTCTGTTTTGAACAATGTAATTAATTGTTTTATGGGTTTCTTTTATTTATTAATTGTTTTATGGTTTTCTTTTATTGAAAGAACTCCTATATAAGGTCCTTAAATTGAACAATGTAATTAGTTATTGATTATGAATGAAAAACTTTTGCTTGTGTGTGCTTGAGATGAGTCTCTACGAAGAGTGAGTCTTCTTCCCGAGAAGGATTTGGTGCGAAGCCAAGGGTGTGAAGTCTGCCAATCTATCTATCTATCTATCTATCTATCTATCTATCTTTTATCTTTGCTTGTGTGATTCTACAACCCCAAATTGATCATCATCCTTATAAAATCCTGAACTTTAATTGTCCCTAAATCCTTGAATCGATCCGATTCAATAACCTTAGATCCCAATTGAGTTATTAAACCTTCCGCACCAAATACTCAGAGGAAACCAGTGATCCCATCATTGAGTCGTTAGCGCCCTAATCTGGGAAAACCTAGAGTTCTATCTCTAGGATCGATCTACGCTGCAACCTAACAGATCTAGCGCATGGACTGAACCCTACCTGAAACATACGTGATTCTCTCATGAAATACTACGAAAACCTGAGGTATTCGTTATATTTTGTGAATTTTATTGTTTAATTTAATTCTAATTTAATTCCGGCAAAATTAATCATATCATTCATGTAGTTTAGGGAACCGTTCTGCGTCACAAAGGCTCTAATTTGACAATTGAATCCTGCTTATCAGAGGCTATTTCTATACTAGTGATTTTAATTTAGTAGCTCCAGAGTCCTTGAAGACAGGAAGATAATATATTTCCAGATCTGTATTTGGATTCCGATTCTTCTGTATTATTTGCGTTATTTGCATTATTTTATGAGGTGCAACTGGAAAATTCTTTGTAGTATATTTTTTTTGATAACCTGGGTGTCTGGGCCTCTTAGAGCACCTGACTAATCCCAGGGGCATGTCCGCACCCCAAGTTAGCACGTGTTAGGTAAGCACGGGATATAAATCCTTACGGGGGCATTCTTTGAGGAATTTATGTTGCTTCTTACCGATAGTACCAAACACCCCATCGTGAACTACAATTTGGCTTCCAGGGGTGATCGATGATATTGTATCTTCTTCACTCACAATTTAGCTCCATCAATTATGCATTTCCTGCTGTTTAAGGATTATATGTACTCTATTTAGACGAGTATAAATTACTATCTTCAATATTATATATGGAGGAAACAATGGAGGTATTCTATCATATTGTGGAGAGCGGTTGGGGAGTCCCAATGACAAATCCACATTTCGCTAGGTTACAGAAACAATAAAAATTGAATGGAGTTCCATATCAACACCATTATAGCATGAAGGTCTTTTATTTGACTTTTGATGGGGTCTAGTTGGGGCCGTCGAGACAGACTTATCAACTATAAGGTCCAGTTCCCTCCCATCACGATTCCAACTATTTTCTGCAATTTCACTACTTTGTGTAAAATCTTCAGTGATACCAGACCATAAATTAGAAAATAAATCGGAGTTCAATATATTGAAGAAGAATAGGCCTTACAATCTTGAAGCGTACAAAAATTTCTTTTGAGCATCTATTGCTTCCTTTTCTACAAGTTGCTATAGGAAAAGTACTGCTATGGGACTCCTTGGCCAGTCCATTGAATAAGCCCAATGAGCTTGCCATTTGAGAAGAAGACGGTGTCATAGTGTCAGGCAAAATAATGGACAATCAATCATGTTGAACCATACTAAGGTCCGTTGGGGTCTCTTCATCTGAAGTGGGCTTTTTCTACTGGTTGGAAAAATTGATTAAAGGATTACTACTGGTTTTAAAACATCCTGCAAAAACAGCCCAAATAAAAAATTGGATTTGTGAAGAGCCAAAGAGTGAATTCACTTAGCAAGAGTTTTACATCGTTTGCAAGTAAACTCAAATTTTTTTGTTAGGATATGAGGGTTGGGAGGTGATAACAAAGAGCTACGCTGACCCTAAAAGGCATAGAACACTTGAAAAAAAAATGGAAGTGAATAGAGTATATGATAAGTAAGAATGGAAATTAAATGATTATGAAATTTATGAAAGTGGCCTAAGAATCCAAGATAAATATGGCATGTAGTATTAAATTTTTGGACAGTGTTATATGGCAGGCAGGTTTTGTGCAGGCGGCTGGCGTGGCACGACGCAATTGGCTGCAAGTGCAATGGGGCCAAAGCAATGCAGGTTGAGGCAGCCAGTCACGTCACGCCACGTCAGCTACCTGCACTTTGCCTGCACAAAACCTGCCTGCCATTTGCAATTTTCCTAAACTTTTACATGGATGAAGCTGCCTTCTAGCTTGTGAAACTATTTATTCTAAATTGGCTGCCTAATGCAGAATGATACAGTTCAATTTAATTATATTTTCACATCATTTAATAGATGCAATGCAAGAAAACCGGGAACCATTATAACTTTATAGTGCACTAGTGCAACCTTAAAGCCACATAGAAATCAAATTTACAGACACCCATATACTTGCAGTTCAATGAGAGACGTAGAAACCCTTTAAATTTGATTGTTGATAGAATGGTGTGCCATATTTCAACAAATACTCAGAAGTAGGATGCCTTACCAACAAATGACAAACAGATGGAAGGGAATGGAATGTTAGGTATCTAAACAAATTTTTTTATTATATATACAAAGTGAACTATTCTAAACTAAAAACTTCACTCATACTCGGCCTATCTTGAATTCCATTATCACATGTGAAGAGTTGCAAGTTAGCGTGACCTAAAAATTAGACATAAGAGTCTAAATTTTTTATCTACAAGTTTTATAAGAGGAAAAGCCCAAAACTCTCGCGAAAAAGACTTCATAAAGAAGACCCAAAAATGACATAAGATGAAATACGGTTAAAGTCATCCTTGTAAGGATTTCAGAACATAACTCTAATCTCTACACAAACCCTAAAAGCTTTATTAATAATATAAACCTCCAAAACACTCTTACATGTCCCAAAATATTAGAAACTCATCATCATTCACATCGCTACGCTTTAGGCCATATTTTGGAGCTTGAAATAGCTTTATTTCACAAAAAAAATGGAGCGGAAAAAGTTCTCAAAGAGATCTCCCCTGATGAAACACGCAAAACAAATAATCATTTGCAGTATTATGGCTCTTAGGAGCTACCGCATCATTCTCCCCAACCTGAAAGGAACTCAGCTCCAACAATTTGAATGATTTTAGTCCTTTAATAGAAATAATCTTTCTTACCAAGTTGAGATATCTCCAATTCTGAAATCTAAGTGGACAATTTCATTGTCATTCAATTTGAATGTTTGGTCATCATATATCTTGCCCAATCGACTACCAATTATGATTGAGATTTAGGTTTATTTGACAGAAAAATTGGAGGGGTGATGATCAAACGTGGGAAATATGTATGGTGATGTGAAAGATTAATTTTAAAAATTGCATGAAAAGTGAAAGGAAGTGAATAGTTGCAATTCAGTAATGTCTTATTGCAAACCACCGGATAAAAATATCACCATTGCAATTCAAATGTCTGGTGTTATGTGTTAAGAGAGAAAGCGAAAATAAACAAGAACACAACTCAATCACACAAAGAAAACACAACTATTTTATGTGGTTCGGCAAAGTTGCCTATGTCAACGGATCAACAGTACCAAGTGACTTATTCGCATTTGTCTCCACATATCAACATTATGTGTTAGGATTTGATTTTTTTTAAAAAAAAAAGTGGTTTGCAAAAGTAGGTTTTTAAATTGCAACTACTGGCTCCCAAAGCACAATTTGCCACCTTCATTTTCTTTTATCTGGTAACTAAGACTATCCCATATCAAACATCTGACGGAAATTGTCACGACCCGAAATTCTACCCCATCCCAAGGGCCTAGAATTCCGGGTTATGACCCGCACATATCCCGGATATGCTAAGCGGACATACACTTAATCAGAGTTATCGCGCATGTCCGATTCCACGAAATCCGTGAAAATCAACATATAACAGTGGAATATAAAGAATCATAAATGCTAAAATAGAAGTGCTGAATCTGAGAAATCCATCAATAAACAATAGTAAACGTCGGAGACAAATCCGATAAAATAGAATCATAAAATCCATGGTAAAAAGAAAGACTCAAACTACTACCAAGTCCGCAATGCTCAATAGTCGGTACTCGGATCGAAATCGGCACTATAACCCTCCTGGTACTCGGCTCACCCTCCCAAGGCTCGGTACTCAAAGACCATGGATCAGCAAAATCAGAGTCGGCGGGATCAGAAAGGCCGATGTCCACTCCACCAGTGAAATCACCTGCAGCTGTTAGATTATCGTGGGATGAGTTTACTCAGTCACGTAAACTCAGTGGGATACACCACCAATCCACCCCATACTTCTCAGGTGCATTGTGGGTGCATCTTGTGAGTGATAAAAATAATAGTATCTCAAACAGATAGCAAAAGAATGACAAAATCATATGCATATTATAAAGCTCATACCATAAATGCAAGACCATGATCTAGATACTGATGTCCTAACGTACCTCACCATATCTCATACCTTATTATACCATGTCTTATTATCATTCTCGCACATACGTACATCGCATGCATGAGCGTAACTAACATACTAGTGAAATCCTATATGACCTGTGCCAAAGTCGCTGCTCGAGCTACTATGAGAGGGTCAACATAGTATCATACCACCATATCATAACGCCCTCGTGTCATACTCATACTCCACCATCCAGCCCATGGGGAGACATAATGGCCCGACTTGTAGACATACTCATACTCATAATCTCTCCCGGAGATCCGTCTTGGTGAAAAGGCGTTGTTGCTTACGGTACTACGTAAGGAACGTCTGAAACTTAAGTTATTTATCTTTCTTTGGCCTACACAAATGCGGTATCTTATTATCGCACGTACATATCTTATTTCATACTCATAACATACTCTTATAACTTAATTCTAAGATTAACTATAGTGAGATAGCCTCACCACTGCTAAAGCCTAAGGTGAACCTCATAACTTACTCATAATCTATACTATCATATTTGAACTGGGGTGATAGGTCAGATATGCCACTGCACATTTAGATTACACTGAATTCACACTCACCTGACTCGTCATGGGTCCCATTCCACCATGAGTTGTAAGGCATGTGAATACGGTGTATTCCTCGCTTCGATGTCATCTCAGCGAATCACCACGCCCAAGTGTAGGCATGATCTCATACACTCCCGTACCCGTGTTCTAACATAGCCTTAATTCATATAACTTGATTTAGTTACAAACACAACAGTATCACACATCAAAAGTTTACATTTAGGTTTTGAGTATATCTATATTTATGTTTATTTATATAGCACACTAATATAATTATATAATAGGGTGATGATTGCAATTTAGGGTGCTTGACCGAATCTTAGTTCACATTAATAGGGGAATTTATTTCTAAAAGGAGTAAGGAATTCCAACAGTTTATTAATTTTCGTTTGTTTTAAAATGGAATAATTTATAAGTTTTCAATAGGCAATGACTTAGGTATTTATTCTATATAAATACTTAAAAATAATTACCATATTCATATAATATATATATTATATTAAATGTAACCTTAATACAAACATTAACAATAAAAGCATTTATGACGTTGTTATAAATAAACTTTTTATTATAATGTAATTATATAATAGTAATATTCATGTACAAATTTTAATAATTCATTAATTAAATGATATATAATACAACAAATAATCTTAATATTTAATATTTACTTTATTAATTTAATTCATTTCTCTAAATATCATTAATCTAATTACTAATTAATAATTGTATTATTATCAATTATTATAATAATACTACTCAAACATATAAGCTATATTTATCATTATTCAATTTATTATTCAATGAAAATATTACTTTTTAATAACTCATCACATTTACAGCCCATTATACATTTTTACTAATTATTACATTTTTTTTTTTATCAACTAATTTATTATTTAATTAACCTAATAATATCTTACTCTTTAATATAATACCACTTTCATACAATAATATTTATTTAACGTAATCTCTTTCGTAAAATTTATTTATTATTTTAGTTGTTAATTAATATTTTAATTTTATATTTTTCAACGGGGTAGGGAGTGGGTGGGTGCCACTGGGTAGTAGGGCACGCGCCCCATAGGGTTTCAATCGATTGACACATGATTCACAATAAAGTAAATAAAAATATAGGGTTCCGAAAATAAAACCCAACAATGCATCAAAGATCTCACAAAATTTTATACAAAACAGATTTCACAAAATTTCATACAAAAATAGAATTTACAAAATTTCATACCAAAAACAGATTTCATTATTATTATAATCCTAAAATAGATTTTTTTTTTAAAAAAAATAAATAAAAACAGTTTTAGATTTATTTTAAATATCCCATCGGTACGCGATCAACATATTTTACGCGATGGGATCTAAGAAGGATGAGACGGATAGATGGGTACCCACCTCTTGAAGCGTGATCGGCAGATCTATGGCGATTAGAGCACGGTGTCCACACGATGGTCCGTCCACGATTACGCCGCCTTCTATCTCCACGATCCGACGGTAGAAAACACCACGGTGTTCTTTATGATAGAACACCCAAGAGATCTAAAGGGGTCGAGTGTTTTTTTTTTATTTTTTTTTTTCAAGAGGATGGGGGAGATGAAGGGACGGCTAGGGTTTTGAGAAGAAGAAAACAAAAGCAAGAGGCTAGGTTTTCTTAAAGTGAAAAGTGAGGGTTTTGGACGTATCCTCTACTTAAATAGAGGTCTCCTAATTAGGTTAGGCTTCGGTGTGAAGCACTAGCACCGAGTTTGGTGCAACACCCATCATACACCACAAATAAAATAGCTAAATTTTAGGGTTGTTACAGAAATACAATAAAATTCAATAGAAGCTTCAAAAAAGTTCCACATTGCAGATTTGGTAGATTTCATCAACCTCAACTAAATGAAATTAACCCCCATATATGTGGCAACAATTGATTTGGTTCTCCCAAATTCTAGAGGAAATTATTAAACAGTTTCATGTTCCTTCTTTTGCACCTCAAAATCCCCTATGCTTGATCTAGATAAGTTTGTTCTTGAACTAGAGGTGTTAACACTGTTTAGCAGTTTTCTCATCCCAATCCTTCAAACAAGGGACGTCAGAGTACCAATTTCATGGTTGGAGTTCTTGGTAACAACACAAGGTCTGATTGCATAGGCAATGCCAAAACTTATGGGCGCTGCTTTCAATGCAATAAGCCTTTGCACGTCCAATCTCGCTATTGGTATTCACGTGTGGTGAAGACAATCAATAAATCAAATAGATATAGGAAATAGAGAAAGAGATATCACACCCACAAGAACAAGATTTACGTGGTTCGGCTTAAGCCTATGTCCACGGGGCAGTCAAACAAAGTGTTTCTACTATCAAGAAGAAGATGCTTAAAGAGCTAAAAACAATGAAGATCGTATTCTCCAATCTTTCCCAACACAAGAGAACCACAAATATTCGTGCCTAAAAAACAAGACTCACGTCCAAAACAAAACCCCAAGTTCCCTCTCTTACTCACACGTACAAACAGTGGCGGAGCCATGTTATGACTTGGGTGGTCAATTGATCACCCAAACTTTCTAAAAATTTGCTACTAAGTTTTATTATATTAGTAGATTCTCATCCATCCAAAATTATACTGACCACCTAAAATTATCTAAAATCTTCAAACAAACTTTTTGATGGTATTTGTTTTCATAACAAATATTTCTTCTTTGATTTTTTAAACTAAATCCTACAATTTTGGCCTATTTTTAGGCTGAGAGATTTCTCCCACAAGCTCCACTATGTTGTAGAGCTACATACTCACATATATGGTGTATAGGCTATAGTATAATTAATTAAAAAAATTATTACACATAACAAAGTTTGAACCTATAACCTAACCTTCACAAAGCACTAAGTCTACCACTAGAGCAATTCACTAAGACATCTAAAGAGCAAAAAAAACTTAATACATATATAATTTTATAAAGGCATCAAAATTATTAAATAAAAAAGCGTTGGGTCTTCCCGTTCATTATCGGGATATATTTAACAGCTTCAATGGTCTCACGGTCCTTGCAACGTACTGCCACATCATCCTGCTATTTTGAGGATGATGACGAGGATGATACTACCTCGTAGTCATTCTTTGAGGGAATTTTGAATTAGGTCAATTTTGTTAAAATGACCAAATCGATATGTACATGATTTTCTTTTATTTCGCATCTAGTTTCATTTGTAGATATTTTTTTTTTAGCATTTGCTTAGAAAAAAAAAGTATACAAATTTTCAATATTAATTGATTAGATGATCACCTTATGAAAAAATCCTGACTCTGCCCCTGCACACAAAAGAGACCCCAATTCAAAAACCAACTTTGTCCAAAGAAGACCTCTCACTTATTTATTCTCACTCACCAAATATAACTTACACTACAAAAAAGTGTATTTTAGCCGGCAGAATTATTGCTGGTGGTTTAGAATTGTCGGGGAAGTGATACTTTGTCGGCGGTTTGTAACCACTGGAGAAGGTATAGTTTGTCGACGGTTCTGAACTGCCGGCATGTTAAATTAAACAATTTGGGTAGAACATATTCCCGACAGTTATAACCACTGGGGTATAGTGAAAATCACCGACGGTTTATAACCGCCGGGATAGAACATATTCCCGACGGTTATAAACCGCTGGCAATTCAATCCCCGACACCTACTTTATCGGCAGTTTGAACATCCACCGGTGATGTTTTACCGGTAGTTTTAGAATTTGTACCGACAATTTTTGGCTGTCGGTAAAGCTCCATAGATTTGTAGTGTTACCTTTTACTCTTACCTAGTTTCCCACTTAGACTATGACTCTTCTTTCTCTTTGCTTTCTAATTTTAGAGAATAATACAAGTTTCCAAAATAATTGACGTTCCTCAAACAAAAGCAAACTAATATGGGATTCTATTGACAATCGACCAAACCAAGTTCCAATAGGGAACTCTAGTTGCAGTAGTAAATCGAGCTAAAACCCAACATTCTCCATTTTGGCGAGATTTGCAAACCAACAATAATTCTCCACCTTGATATGAAATCTCATGCCATTCAAACAAAGAAAACAAAACTAAACATCTTCAATTTCAACTTTAAAACTGTCTTCAAATGTGCCCAAGGACACCAATGCACCCCGGAAGTGCCACACTACCAATGCACCTGAAGTGCAAAACTACCAATGCACCCGAAAGTGCTCAAATACGCTTCATATAGGTCAAGTCCAAACTATATCAGAACTTAACCCCAGTGACCTCTTTAGCCAACAAGTCTGCAGAGTTATTTGCAGTGTCAATCTTCATATCAACAACAGTGGCTGCTCCACCTAGCACAATGTTTCCTTATAGAAGATACAAATTTTTGTGTCGAGTGCCATTCACAACCAATGCCCCCATTACCACCTTGAGTGCTCTACCTAACAAAGTAATTTTGAAACCCTTAGATTCCAAAACACCCAATGAGATGATATTTTTTCTCAAGTCCGGTACATACCGAACATCCATCAATACCTGAACCATTCTATCATGTAGCTTCAAATGGATGTTTCCCATACCTCTTATCTTACAAGTGTTATCATTTCCCATAAGAACTATTCCACCATCCAACTCCGCAAAATTGGAAAACCAAGCTCGATTGGGACACATATGATAGGTACACCCCGAATCTAAAACCCACTCATCTGAATGGCAAATAAATGACGAATCGATCAACACATATTTTGAATCATCACTCTCATCTGCTGCGTTCGCATCATAAGTTTTCTCGTCATTTTTCACCAAACTTGGACAGTCCTTCTTCCAATGCCCTGTACCATGACAATAGACACACTCATCTTTTACAATTCTTCTACCACTCGCAGCATCACTTATTTTTGAAAGAGACTTATCTCTTTTACTAGACCTTCTCCCTTTTGATCTGCCCCTTAATATCAAAGCTTCACCCGATGTGTCCTTATGTGTTTGTTTATCCTTTTTCCGATACTCATTGTTTATCAAAGTGTTAGACACATCATCATATCTAATCTCTTGCTTCCCATATAATAAGGTGGTAATCAAATGTTCATATTCATCAAGAAGAGAATTCAACAACAATAGGACCTTATCCTCTTCATTCATTTCTACATCTAAATTTTGCAAATTAGCGAGAATTTTATTGTAATCATTCAAATGTTCATACATAGAAATACCTGATAGCTATTGGAAATGGAAAAGTTTCTTCTTTAAATAGAGCCGATTTTCAATGTTCTTCGTCATATATGCTTATCTTCCAACTTCTTCCAAAGCTCCTTTGCCTTTGTCTCATTCATTACAAAATATTTCCGATCTTTCAAAAGACACAACTGAATTGTGCCATAAGCTTGTCGGTTAGTCTTGTCCCAATCTTTCTCTGTCATTCCCTTCGGTTTATCTTCCAAAGCAATGTCCAAATCCTGTTGGAACAACACATCTAACACTTCACACTATCACATCCTGAAGTTGTTTGTCCTGTCAAATTTCTCAACTTCAAATTTTGCATTCGAGACCGTAGTCCTTGCACAAATTTACCAGACGAACGAACTCCCGACATCTTCACTTCAATCGTAAAATCCACCAACAGCTGGTGGAAATTTCAGTCGGAAGCAAAATGATGCTCAAGTCGAAACCTAGGCTCTGATACCAATTTGTTGTGTAAAAACCCTTACAAAGCCTTTGCACGTCCAATCTTGTTAATGGCTTTCACGTGTGGTGAAGACAATCAATAAATCAAATAAATATAGGAAATAGAGGAAGAGAGAGAAATCACACTCACAAGAACAAGATTTACTTGGTTCGGCCTAAGCCTATGTCCACAGGGCAGTCAAACAAAGTGTTTCCACTATCAAGAAGAAGACGCTCAAAGAGCTACAAACCATGGAGATCGTATTCTCCAATCTTTACCAACACAAGAGAACCATAAATACCCATGCCCAAAAAACAAGACTCATGTCCAAAAGAAAACCTCAAGTTCTCTCTCTAACTCACACACACAAAAGAGACCCCAATTCAAAAACCAACTTCGTCCAAAGAAGACCTCACTTATTTATTCTCACTCACCAAATATAACTTAAGTTTTATTCTTGCCTAGTTTCCCACTTAGACTAGGACTCTTCTTTCCCTTGGCTTTCTAATTTTAGAGAATAATATAAGTTTCCAAAATAACTGACTTTCCTTGAATAAAAGCAAACTAATATGGGATCCTATTGACAATCGACCAAACCAAGTTCCAATAGGAAACTCTAGTTGCAACAATAAATTGAGCCAAAACCTAACATCATCTAGACGTATGACAGAGTAGCATGAAATTTTTTCTCCAAACATTATAATAGTCAACGTTAATGCATTCAATCATCTCATAAGAGAGAAATGGTAGAAGTTTGATATACACAATGTATAGTGGACAACTGTAATTTAAGGTTAGCCACACGCTTGTTTTGCCTTATAGTTCAAATTTCAGTGTAAGACCGGTAGCCATGTGATACTCGTGATAAACTTCACTATCTCTAAGGTTGCGTTTGACATAGCTCTTTGTCAGCTCCCTGCCAGAGCCGGGTATACTTACTTTAGCAAGCTTCCTTTTATCCTTGTTAATTCCTTGCAAAGCAGGATTTACTTGCTCTAGCAGCTACCTCCTTGCTCTCTGCTAACTCTCTGTCGGAGCAAATAACATCTACTCTGATAAGGAGTGAGCAGAGACTAAGGGAGAATTGCTGGAGCAGGTAAAATCTTGCTCTACAGCGAGTTACCAAGGAGAAGGGGGACATGCTAAAGCAGGTAGCAGATTTAGCAAAGTGAAATAGGCCATGCTAAAGTAGGTAAACGTTGTTCTGGCAGGGAGCTACCAAAGAGCTATGCCAAACACAACCTAAGTAACCATAGAGTTGAACTATACCTTCAATAGTAACCATGGCCTGATTTTCTGCCATACATGGCATATTTCTTACTTTTCCATGAAACAATATTACTTAGGCGCTCCTGCTTTTGAGATTTTTGGTTTGACGACACTTAACATTTGGACACGTACCAATGCTTAGTGGCCCTTGGACACTTCTCACACAACACGATACTTCCAGACATGTATGAACATACCACATAATACCATCGAAATTTGGTCATATACCACATAATACCATCAAAATTTGGTCAGTCTAATAGGAGATCTAAGGGAATTTTCGTCTTACTTTCTCACTCATACTAGAATTTCAGAGCATGTCAAATATTTAGAAAAAGTATAGGGGGTGGGACCCTATTGGGTAATAAACAAAAGGATGGATCAGGTCAGGTAAAAAGGAAAAGTTGTGGACCTTGTTGGATAATCTGCCTTTTACTTCTTTTTATTATTTTTTTGGCGTGTTGGTTAAATAACCGCCCAAGAAACAAGTGACTTGAGTTCGAATCCCTCTTGAGGCGACCCTAGGATTTATATCCCTTGTTGACTTGACATTGCTAACTTGGGATGCGAACATGCCCTTAGGATTAATCTGGTGCTCTAAGAAGCTCGAACACTCTCGTTATCAAAAAAAAAAAAAGCCTTTTGTTGTAAGATCACAAAAATGTGTAGTTCTATTTGCACCCACACAAACTCTAACAACACTTACTTTTCTCACCTGTTGATATCTATTTATCTAGACCAAAATTAAATCTTGCAAGTGCACAAGATATTGTAGCACAGTGACACGGTGTCGAGCCACATAGATTAAACGAGAGTAAGTCTTAAGGGAAGAAATAAAGAGTGAAAGTACAGAAAATTAAAAGTTCAGAAAACTAAGATTATTGATTGCAAAAGCTAAGTTTAAAAGAAAGGTTTGAAAGTTTATGAGAAATAAGTCTAGGTTCCCTTTGATCTCAGATTTGTAATTCCTAGTTAACTAGTTCTAAGTCAATTTAATTCCTTAATTTTCTTAAGGGATCAACGATAACATAAGAAAAATAAAAGGATTAGCTTAAGGCAACAACGACAACATAAATTTCATCCAACAGTAATAATATTGTTAAAACTAAGGCTCAATGACAACATAGTCAGGTGATATAATGCTAAAAATTCTAAAATTAAGGCAACAATGACAACATAGATTTCAAAATTAGAGAATTCATGAAAAACATTTAAAACTCATAGACAAGATTCAAAACTCATACCAATCAATTACGATATAAATTCAAAAGACAAAGAAATAAATTAACTAATCATACTTATTTTTGATACTACGGGTTCCCAGACTGTAGAAAAACTAGTCACTCATGTCCATAATAGAATCTTACATTAAATTCAAAAGAATTACATAAAATTCTCTCAGAGAAGAAGATTATATGTCAAAACCTAACTTCTAAAGCTAACTTACTCTTATTTATAGCACATAAGAGTTCGATTACATGCTAATTCCTAAACTTAGGGATCAAACGCCAATGGAAATAAAATTTTACAATTAAAAGAATAATCCAAAATTAGAAGCTAATAATTACGTGAGAAGTTCCAATCCCGAGCCTGCACACAGTGTTCATGAACATTGTGTAGTATACAGGGCCGGCCTTGAGATTTTGGGGGCCTAAGGCGAGTTCCTAAAATGTGGCCCCTCTTTTATATTAATCTAAAAAAATATATATTATAAATTCTTTTTTTTTAACAAATAAAACAATACTCATTATTTTTAGATTACAAATATATTCATGTTTCATCTATTATTTATAATTTGAAAATGCAACTAACAAATTAACGAAATTCTATATTAAAAAAAATGTACAACACAAAAAGAGAAACTAAATAGTAGAACGTACTCGACGGATCGAGTAACTTTAACTGCCATTGAATCTTTTAATGTCATCTTTTAACACTTTAACAGTCTTAAATGTTTCCAAAACTAGGTTTATTGGATAAGTCTCATGAAATATATCAAAATTGAAAAGTCATTTACAAAAAATGAAATTGTAACGAGCTTGAAATTGCTATTTTAAGTTAGGTCATTTAATAAGAAAAAAGTTGGTGTACCTCTAAACACGCCCACATCTCAGACCCTTAAAAATCATTGAATCTTTCGAATCATAGGATGAAGATTATTTTTCACCTACCATGCGGTTTGTCGTAATACCAAATCTCCCCACGTGCCCGTGCATAAAGCTTCAACCGCATCGGCTGACCGCCCATGCAATTAGCACACTCAATAATCTTCAATTTCTCTTACCTCCTCACCTCACCACTTCTCCCCATGGCTGCCCAAACCCCCAAACCCTTAACCCTTCTCTCCCAAACCCTCTCCTCCAATCTCCGCCCCTCCAATACCTCCCGTAAGGTCGCCGTAATCGGCGCGGGCGCTGCCGGCCTCGTCGCTGCCCGAGAGCTCCGCAGAGAAGGCCACAGAGTCGTCGTCTTCGAGTACGGTGACAAGGTCGGCGGAACCTGGAATTACAATCCAGACATCGAATCCGATCCTCTAGGTTTAGATCCCTCTAGAAGGATCGTTCACAGCAGTATGTATGATTCGCTGCGCACGAATCTGCCCAGAGAAGTCATGGGGTTTCATGATTTCCCGTTTGTGGTTAGAGATGGTAGGGACACTCGGAGGTTTCCCTGTCACCAAGAGGTTTTTCTGTATTTGGATGATTTTGCGCGGGCTTCTGATCTTAAGGAGTTGATTCGGTTTGATACGGAGGTTTTTGGGGTGAGATTGTTTGGGGAAGGGAGATGGATGGTGAGGTCTAGGAGGGTTTTAATGGACGGTGAGGATGAAATTGGTAATGCAGAGGAGGTTTATGATGGGGTGGTTGTTTGTAATGGGCACTACACGGAACCGCGAATTGCAGATATTCCAGGTACTTTCAATACACCAAAAGCACCTTGGCGTTAATGGAGGGAAAAATTAATCTTTGTTTATGACTATGGGTGCTAACTCTCTGACAGCTTTCATTCTAGTACTTTTTTGGTTGGCCGCATGTAGCCTTTTCCTCGGTCGTGTCACATTTTCTAGGGCTCATACAATTTGTTCAGGACTTACCGGCTGGCACACTTTGTGGCAGCTTTCACTCCGGTACTTTTTTTGTTAGCCTCATGTTGCATGTTGACCATGTGCAGCTTGACAACATCATTAAGTGTGCTAGGCCTAACAACCTTTGTCAAAGTATCAGTAAAACCGCTGGGACGATGTAACATCAATCAAAATAAGTGTCATGTCCCATACTTTCTCTCGGACGAAATGAATATCGACTTCAATGTGGTTGGTCCTCTAGTGAAGAACATCATTGAAAAAAATCTTCTCCGCTGCCTCGTTGTCACAATGAAGAGTAGAATTCGAGATAGGATATCCAAGTTCAGATTGAAGAGAGCGCAACCATAAGACTTCGCAAGTTCCATATGCAGTATCTCTATACTCGGCTCCAATATTAGATTTAGACATGACGGTCTATTTCTTACTCTTCCAGGCAACCAAGTTGTCTCCTAAGAATACACAATATCCTGAAGTGGACCGACACTCAGTAATGGATCTAGGCCAATCGCCATCAATGTAAGCAGAGGTGATCATAGGACCACAGTCACGATATATCAATCCAAACCCCAGGTTGGACTTGATATATATATCTGTGAATATGACGGATGATAGCGAGGTGGGCTGTGCGAAGGGCGTGCATAAATTGGCTCACAAGACTGACAAGAAATGTAATATCATGTTTCATGAGAGTGAGGTAAATCAATATTCTCATCAATCTCTGGTACTCATGCGGATTTCAAGTTGTAGAAATCCAACGGGCCTAACTCAACCTCACAAAACCGGCTTGTAAGGTGAGGTTTGCCCAAGATATAAAGAGCCTAAGAAGGGCCTGCCGACAAACGATGTGGGACAATTCCAGCATGCCCCTCCACGTGTTAGCGAGATTGAGCCAAATCACGTGGACAAGAAATGGGTGACGTGGGGAGAAAGAATGACTTTGATACCATATAGAAATCCAACGGGCCTAACTCAACCTCACAAAACCGGCTTGTAAGGTGAGGTTTGCCTAAGATATAAAGAGCCCAAGAAGGGCCTGCCCACAAACGATGTGGGACAATTCCAACACAAGTAAGTCGTCATCCTTCTCGTGAATAGAAGCTTTTGATCCATAGGTGTGGTTGCAGATTTGCAGCCCAACATACTAGTAGCATGCAATAAATTTATGGCATACGTCCTCTGAGAGGTAAATAACCCTTTATAAGATTTAGCAATTTCTAATCCAAGAAAGTATTTGAGATTCTCTAAATCTTTGATTTCAAATATTTTACCTAGTTTGCTCTTAGACCAACTGATAAAAGCATGATCATTACCGGTAAGAATAATATCGTCTACATAGATAAGAAGGATGATATGGTCTGAAGGACTAGAGTGAATGAACCATGCCCCATGTATAATTCTGCTGTAAGGCTCTCATCTCATCGAACATTGCAATTCGCCAGGAGGGGTGATCAAAGGCGGTATGAACATTCCAAGGGATCGTTTCAAAGTCTATGACAGAGAGAAATGCCTGGTAGGCTGGAGAAAAGTTTTGATAGTAAACAAAATAGCAAATCCAGTTAGCAAGACGATGTGGGGTCATTCGATCGCAAACCCTTTCCTGAGACCTATAGGAAGATTGAAGTCATTAGTAGAAGATGAGGGAGAAACAAGAGCTGGATCAAAGATACTTACAGAAGTCGGAGTCACCACTTCAGAGGATGTTGGAAGAGGCGCTTGGACAGTTGGACTATGCCACCCGCAATGTATATAAGTAATCATTCCCTTCTGTTGCAGAGACCGTAAGGTCTTAGAGAGCTGGTAAAGGAAGAGGAGCAAGAGTATGATGATTCTCAGTGAAGTATGAGACATCCTCACAGAAGGTGACATCCACAGAGGTGTAAAGCGATGGTTATGAGGATCGTAACACGGTACCCTTTAGGGACAATAGAGTACCCAACAAACAAACGCTTAATCACCTTGACATCTAATTTTTTACACATAAGGCGAAGATCTTGGATAAGACAAGTATATTCGAACACACGAGGCTCAATAACAAAGAGAAGATATGTAGATCTAAGCGAATGATAAGGAGTGTGGCTCGCAAGTGTCTGATAAGAAACCAAGCAGTAAATAGTGCCAAAGACCAATAAGCTTTTAGGACATACATACCACGAAGCAAGAAACTGGTCAATCCTGAAGAGGTGCATGTTCTTACGCTCTGCAACACCATTCTGGTGGGGAGTATAAGGACAAGAAGATTGCTGAATAATGTCATACATTTTCAAGTAGGTATTAAAGGGTTGGGACGTATACTCCTCCATTATCAGACCTTAAAATCTTCACAAAAGTTCCATATTAAGTCTTGATTAAAGAATGAAATTCTTGAAACTTAGAAAAAACTTCACTTTTATTTTTCAACAAATATAGCCAAGTTGATCTAATGCAATAAATAAAAGTGACAAAATACGCAAAACCATCAACAGAGGCAATAGGGGATGAAACCCACACATCATAGTGCACAATATGAAAAAGAGCATCAAATTTATTCATGTGAGATGGATAAGAATATCTAACATGTTTTGAAAGCTCACAAACATCACATTGAAATTTAATAGAAGTGTAAATAGATTTAAAATCGGGAATTAAAGTGCATAAAGTCTGAAGCCCAATATGTCCTAGTGTGTCATGCGACAAAGATTTCTAAACTAATGTTAACAAGAAAAGGAAAAGAAGTGGGAATAACAGTGGGTCTATCAGCAATAGCAGAAGTAGTACTGAAGTCAGCCTGCAAGTAATAAAGTCCACCCCAATCAATGCCTTTACTAACAATCCTCTTCGTAGTAAGCTCCTAAAACACACAATAATTAGGGTAAAATTTACTGCAACAATTTAATTTCTTTGCAATGTTACTAATAGAAAGAAGATTAGCAGAGAACTAAGAAACATGTAGAACATGAGAAAATGATAGGGAGGAGAATATGGAAATGATGTCAACTACCTGGATGGGAGTGTAGGAACCATCAACAATGCGAACATGAGTTGGAAAAGTTGATGAAGAATTTAGAGAGTACTCTTGAGACTCCATCATATGATCAGTAGCCCCTAAGTCAATGACCAAACTGGGGAAGTAGTAGTCTAAAGAAGGCGGATGAATCAAAAGTACCTGATGCCTCAGAAGTAGATGCTGAGATCCCTGTATGCTTTCTAGGATGTTGTGGAGCACAGTGCTCATAGGAGCGAAACAACTCTGTTATATGGGATCAAAGGGAGCTCATGAGATCATTAAGCCGAAGTAACCTCTGGAGTGTCAGTAGCAACAATATGAACAGAAGATGCATATCTAGACTAATAGCCCTTTGGATAATCATGGAGACGATAATAGTGATCACGACTATGTCTCTTAAGACCACAATGATAACATGCGAGGGAGGAGTGATCTCCTCTACCATCACGGCCACGTAGACCTCCTCTACCATTTCCCCTCCCCCTACTAGTAGGAGAGCGAATATCAGTAGTAAAAACTGTACGCTCCAGGGAAGTAGAGGTGATTGGAGCATTAGTAGACATCGCATGGCGACATTGCTCCTTAGTGAAAAGGGCCCATAAACAGTGTCAAGTGTGGGAAGGGGCCTGGTAGAAGGAATTTGTGTGCGGGTCCACTCATAATCAGACCAAGAAACTTGTAAATTTGATCTCGCTCGTATTACTTGGCTAGCTTTGCAACGACTTCTACTTGAAACTCTGAAAGGGGCTCATAGTGACTGAGTTCTTCCTACATGCTCAAAAGTGAACTGCCATACTCTCCCATAGTGGAATCCCCCTGCTTACATTCAAAGATCATCTGTTTGAGTTGGTAAATCTGGGTATCATGATCTAGCGGTGCAAAAGTATCGGCCAGCTTGTCCCATAGCTTGGCAACAAAATCATAAAACATAAAGGTCCTATTGATTAAGGGATCCGTAGAGTTCAAAAGCCATCCAAGAATGATAGCATTGTCTACATCCCATTTCTCACCCTTACTAGCTCTCGTACTAGGTCTAGGGGTAGTCCCATAGGTAGACACGATTCATTGTAGAGCATTTAGTAATTAGTATTATGATGACCCAGTTTGTTGGTTTAATTCTGTGTCTTATGATTGGCTAGAGTTACTATACCTCATTAATTAGTGTTCTTAATTAAGGTGACTTGAACCCATCTTAACATATGATAAGAGAAGCAGTCAGTTTCCAGTTACTTGTCTTTGGTGATATGCTGTTGACCTCATTGTTTGAGAGACTAAACCATGGGATTGATATTTGTCGGAGTTCGAAAATATTTAGATGAGCTGGTATACATGACACACATTTTCACAAAACCATGGTCCAAGTGGCAGGCCGTCGTCTGGACGGGTCTCAGTCCAACCATCATCCTTGTCGCAGGATTCAAATCAAGTAATTAGAGCAGTTTTTGTTCATTTAAACTGAGCCATTGTCTGTTCAATTTTTAACCATCCAGTTGACGGTTCTTTTAGGCCCTTAATCAGATGGCAGATATGGTTCAATGATGCAATCCTGGCGGCTGAATCCAATCTAGATAATGGTCATGTGTTCTAATATGGGCAATATTGATCCACTCTATATGCACATGCCCTGCATGAATTGTGATCTTTATTTGCTGCTGTAGATATCAACTTTTTCTATTCCAAAATATACAAATGATATATATTTTTAGCTATGCAGTACTTTAACTTTGTGGAAAGTGGTCAAAAGAACATGTGAACATGTGAACATGATTGGATATCTTGGACTACTGGAAAAAACTCACAAGAGTCCAAGATATGTTTACTGAAAATGCTGAAAGAAGTGCTTATATAAATGAGGTTGACTCCAATGACGCCTTTAAAAAGATTATCCCATGACCATGCACTTCTAGATCATTTGGCGCACATGTTTGATCAATCCAAATAGTTAAACTATCAACCCATCATTGGTACACATATCAGCCAAAAACTACTCCTATTAGAGGATTCTAACCATCTGATTGGTGCACTTTAACTTCAACTGTTAAATAATATGAACAACCGTTCATTTTATTATGCATGAATCAGATGGTTCAGATCCTCCAATGAGTGTGACTTTTGGGCTCAGTTCAATATATAAACTACCATCTTGATAGCTTGGATTGCTGACAGCCATGTGCCACTTGACCTCATAAGTGGAAGGTTGTGGGATAATCTGTTTATAGGCGGCCATGAACCATTCTTCCAATGTTATCTAGACTTGTCATGGGTACCAAGTGTCAGGTGTCTTAGATGTTTGGCACACCAATTTCTAAAGAATCCAATACGGTAGCACGACCTTAAAAAAAAAAAAAATAGAACGTATGTAGAAAAAAATATTGAAGGGAAATCTTAGAGATCCAATTGAGATATGTAATGAAAAGATCCATAATGCATGTCATGAACCTAACTAAAAGTATACCGTATTAGGCAAATTGTTTTCAAGGAACCAAGCTTTTTATTTTATAAGTTACTAAACTTTACACAATTTTTACTATTGTTCTTTTAATTTATAAAATGACGGTTAATTTTATCTTCTCAAAACGAGGAACATTTTGATGGTATTATGTGGTATTTTCATACATGTCTAGAAATATCGTGCTGTGTTGAAGAGTGTCCAAGTGCCTCCAAGTGTGGGCACGTGTCCAAGTGCCACCGAGTCTCGGCACAATAAAAATCCCAAAAGTAGAAGTGCCTAGGTAACATTGTATTATTTCCATATAAATTGGTGTAGAATTAACACTTATATGATGTTATTGTCTATTACATAATTCGTTTGTGGTCTGTGCTCTCACTTATAATCCTTCCATTTTCTTTCAGGCATTCATACATGGCCTGGGAAGCAAATGCACAGCCACAATTATCGTGTTCCTGAGACATTCTGTGATCAAGTATGGACAGAGTAATGATTCCCCATTCCCCCCATTTTTTTAGTCTATATGCTAGAGAATGCAGGATTTGGTGCCTGTTCATGTTTTAGTGCTGTATTATAAATTAAATTAGTTCATTTTCACAGTTGCAATTAAAGATCTATTTACATTAGAAGTTCGACATGTAGTTGACAGGTTAGCTGATCATGGTCATGATTTGATTGCTTGTGTTATAAGGCCATTGAAATGAAAATATAGAAAACCTGTACATAGAGGCATATGTACTCTCTTTTTTGTGGCATTTTACGAAATTCACTTCTTTTTTTATAGAGTTAAAGCCTAGTTTAGGTTTTGGCAGAGGGGATGTTGACTTGCTTAGAGTGTCTAGTCTTGGAGGGATTTTACTCCTGCTTTATGTTGCTTGTGTATTGGGGTACTTAGTCTTTTTGTTATGTAATGTTTTGAAGTTGAGGAAAAGAAGGAAAATGTATTCAGGTTCTTTTACTTTCTCATAGGAGTGGAAGAGGACATTTCTAACTCTCACTAGATCTGATTAGACATCAGTCATTTTTTGTTGCTGTGGAACATCTCGAATTCTAGTATTTCTTATATCAAAATATCATATTTTCTCTTGTTTGTCTTTGATCAAAATCTCTCTACTAAATCGTCCTGTCTTTAAATGGTTAATTTTAGTTCTGAGCTATAAACCCTTTGTGCATATTGAAGTATATGAGTTAATATTGTTTCTTTCCCACTTTGTAGCTTTGGTGTAGGTTTCTATATTGTCCAAACTCCAAGTGCTACTTAACTTTTTAAAAATTGAGCTAGTGTCTGCCTTACTTATAAAATTTCATAACTAGTTACAACCCTTCTTGACCTTCAATTGTTAACTATCTTCTTTTGTATAGCATGTGTTCTTTTCTTTCTTCTTTCTCCTTTTCGGCAATGAAAATAAACCATTCTTTAGAATTCCCTTTTTGTGTTTCTGCATCAAATAAAATCCATGCGTTCCTTTTCGGAGTCTAAATGATTCTATTTCAATCTCTAAGATTACAGGTTGTCCTAAACCATCTGAGCTGGAGAAATAATTTCTATGGGCAAGGTCAGTTCGTCTCTTTCTGAGGGAAATATGCAGTTTGTTTGATTCAACTTTTGAATTATCTGCTGCTGACACACCCCAGTGAATGGTTTGTAATGATGAACTCGTAATGCACTGGCTAATTGACGTAATGAGCTCAGATTCAGTTCCAGTGTGATCTTCATGAGCATGATATCATTCAACCATATTTTCCTTAGTTTGGTATGATTCGATTTTGATTATTTGCTGCTGACACCAGTCCCACAGTTTTCGGGAATAAGTTCAAGCAACAGTTGGCCTTGTTCATACCCATGTTACAAAGTCGGCAAGAAAAAAATTTGGAAAGATGGGAAAATTGGGAAAAGTTGGAAAAAAAAGGAAAAATAAAAAATATAATTAAAATTATAAAAATATAAGACAATTCAATATATATATATATTTTTTAAAATTCAATATCACAGCCACTAAGAATCTATAAAGCATAATGTTGTGTGCTACTCATAGGCCACCATCATCATAGCTTTATCCCATCTATTTGGGATCAACTTTACGAGCCCTAATTCTCCAATCGTTTTTTATCAATGCTAACCTCCCTATAACTTTGCAATCCTTCATGTCCCTTCTCACTGCTTCCCTCTAGGTCCTAACGGGTCTTCCTCTACTCCTACTTCCTTGTGCTTATAGTGTCTCAACCCTTCATACAGGACCTGCTTCTAGCCTCCGATGGACATGTTCAAACCACCTCAAGCGACATTTCATAATATTTTCTTTTATAGGTACCACTCTCAAATTTTCTCCTATGTACTCGTTCCTAATTTTATCCTTTCTCACATCCATGTCAATGACTACTATTCACTGGCCTCAATCCCTAATACAAAAGAAAAAAGAAAAAAAAAGAACTAAATCGAATGAAAAGTTATCTTAGTATACAAGTCTAACAGTTTCTCCCCTTAAATGTATGTTGTAATCTTAGTAAAGCAAATATAATGACAAGAAAATCTTGTTCTGTTCTGGAACCTTCCACATACATCTTTTCTCTTCCAAAAAATCATGCATCATAGAGGGGCTACTAATAAAACTCAACACCATTAGTAGTTTAGTACAGAAATGAAAAACACAAGAAAAATATTAACTAAAACTAGAAACGAAACCCAGCATGATCAATAACAAGAAATCCACTCATTGTCAAATTCTTCATGGTAACAAAAATCTCTTCAGAATCAAGGCAGCTCGTCCAGTAGATGAATAGAATCCGGAAGTGAATCTGAAACTGCTTGAAAGCAGTCTGATTAAACCCTGTCTACCACAAGTGCTTGTATTGCTCATAAAGCTCTTAGGATTGCGGATGAAGGCTTGACTAAGAATGGGTTGAACTACTACTCGCTATTACTTTCTTCTTCTTTCTTTGATTTTTTTTATTTATAACTAATACTATAAAATGAAAAACTGATATTATATGCAAGTCTAAACAGAAAGTGGTTCCTGGGCTGAGATATGTCCCTTGGCGAAGAGGTGTTTGGAGACTTGGAGCACATGCATCGGCGGTCGAGATTAGAGAGTGGAGAGAGGAAGACCGAGATCCGTTAAAAAAAACTGGGAGAGCGAGATCTCACCTTATAAAGAGAAGAAAAAGGTAAGCAGCAACTGGCAACTTAGTCTTCTTCTTCTTTTTCGCTGTTTCGTTGGTGACCATGGTTTCGATCGGAATCCCTATGGGTTTCGTCGGCGGCATCACTGGAATCTCAGAATTTGGGTCAAGCACTCTAGCGGGAAATAGTTTGCAGTTTTAAATGAAATGACTCATGGATTTTTCACAAGTCATTACTTTTTGAAAATTTTGCGATTTAGTCATGATTTAAATGGCAGACCAAAAAACCGCGATTCAATCGCCTTTTTCAAAAAGTTGTTGATTTCGGTGGCTGGTTCAGACTGAGACC
The DNA here is from genome assembly GCA_021018995.1 of Chloranthus sessilifolius. Classification (NCBI taxonomy): domain Eukaryota; kingdom Viridiplantae; phylum Streptophyta; class Magnoliopsida; order Chloranthales; family Chloranthaceae; genus Chloranthus; species Chloranthus sessilifolius. The sequence goes on along the minus strand of CM037595.1, from coordinate 104,822,366 downwards.
TTTCCTCCACTACCACCTTGTCGCATAATACTATAATGCAACCTCGTAGCAAGTTGATTAAGTTGAACGTTTTTATCGTGGATACGCCATTTTGAATTGTTGATACAAGTATTTTGTTCATATCCATTTTCTAATGTAAAAAGAAAAAGTCCTAATAAGGGTTAAAAATAAGATGGTCAATTCATAATTTTCAACGGCGATGAAATTTTGCATTAATATTAGAATTTCAGAAATAAAACTGTCTGGTATACTTGATATTAAATAGAATAGTGACGCGGGACAACGACCCTAAAATACGTGAATGCCCTTGATATGCTATGCCGAAATTAAATCTATTAATTGAACTATTAAACGCAAGTTAACACAATACCTTAAGGTTTTGTGTTAACTTAGGTGATCATTGTTGATTCGACTAGGGTCCAAGTCTAATGCACGAGATACATTAGAAATGCGGAAGGTGCGGTCTTAAAGATAGAACTCTATCATCCTCTAGGTCGGGCGCTCGCTCATGGCTCAACATGGATTCTCGTGGCACTTGGCTAGGGCTTTTGAAGGGAACAATTAATCAACACAATAGGAGCGATCTTTAGCCCAACAACGGTTGTGGATCGATGGATGGTAGAATAGAATCAATCCACAAGGATGGGCATCAAGAGGACTCTAGATCTAGGGTTTTGGGGACTCTAGAGAATCAAATTAAAGGGAAAAAATGAAAGCAAAATAGCAAGCAAAATTGGAAAAAAGGTAAAGAAAAAGATCAAAGATAGAACATGGGCATCTCACCCTTGGCCTCACACTAAACCCACAAGGGGAAAGAGGAATCACTCTTCATAAGCTCATCTCAAGCTCACAATGCTATGCATTTTCATTAATCAATAGCCAATGCCAAAATTGGCTTATATCATAACCTTTTATAACAAGTTCCTAAAAGTTCTAACCCTAGAATATAAAAGTACAATGTTACCCTATAAGGTAACCTAAAAGCTTTTAAAAGCAAAAGAAAACATAAGAATCAAGCCCAAATCGGGCAAATACGTCCTCAGACTCACTCGAGCGAGAACCTTAAGAATCACTGAGTCTTCACTAGTTGGGGTCGCTCGAGCGATAATCAGGAGTTGCTCGAGCAACTTTTGGCTAAAAGTTGGTCCCTGAGTTGCCTTCAACCTCGCTCGAGCAATATGTCACGCCCCGTGCGTAGTACCGAATATTTTTCACCATATTTGTACCATATATACAATATATGTATATAGTAGAGATACATAGAATACTCTAAAATAGTAGAGTAACTAGGAAGGTTCTAGATCAAGGAAGAGTCTAGACCCATGGAAGATCGCAGAAAAAGAAGACTCTAGAATAAGGATGAATCTTGAACATTATAAATAAATATATTTGGAAATGTGTAGAAACTAGGAAAGGTGTGGAGGCATCTAGAGAAAAATTTAGAGTATTCCACCACAGTTGAATGAGTGATACGTGTGCAAATCTCCTACCATTCATTGTACACTAGAGACCCTATAAATAGGGAAGTGGGCTTCATTTGTGAAACACCTCAAAAACCTCACAACTTGTAAGCATTCTTGAGTTTGAATACAAGAAGTTCTTTGCATTCTCTCTTTGAGTTCTCTTCCATTCTCTCTTAGTCTCCTTGCTAGTTTTTGGGTTCTAGACTGATCTTGCGACACTAGGAAGCGATTAAGCGCAAGAGCCGCACGGATAGTTGAGGCGCGACAACTAAGTCCGTGACAGTTGGTATCAAAGCCACGTCGGTTTAAGGAAAAGCCACATTGGTTAGAAGAGGAGACCAAGTTGAGTAGGAGAATCGTCATGTCAAAGGTTGTACACGATGGTCGCAACAACGAGGGCAACGAGTCAATGAGGGATAAGTCTTGTGACGCTTCTAGGGATGTGGTTGCCAGCTTTGACGCACGACTTGCTAAGGTGGAGCTAGTCGTGGCCGACGGAGGCGATCGGTTTGAGAAGGTGGGCCAAAGCATCATGACTTTCTAGAAGGGACTCGATGAGCCGCATGGGGAGATGCAAGGACACGTCAACGTCATGGTAGATGAGCACATAAGGAGCGGGAATCACGGAAGTCCTTCAAGCCTGAGGTATGGGAAGTCCTCAATGCTATACGTGTACAATTAGAGGAAATTAGGAACGATGTAGGCTTATTTAAGAAGGCAGTGACCAATGGAATGGTCACAACTCGGGAGGCTCCTAGGGTGAGAGCACCACAACCTAAATTCATTGACGAGTCGAGGAATGTTATGAAGAATCATGACAAATGTGGGGGAGACAATCTCCTAGACCCTAAGGGGGAAGCTAACATTCCATCACAGAAGAGGGACAATGAGCGAGAAGCACGGAAGGCCTTCAAGGTTCGTGAATCCAAATGCTTCTTGTGTGATGAGTCACATAAGGCAAGGGAATGCCCAAGGAGAGAAGCTCTAATGGCCCTTGCTGCAAAAATGGATGAGAAAGAAAGCTTTGAAGATGTTGAGAAAGAAAGTGTTGAGGATGCAACAATGGGTTTGTTGCAGCTCAACACAATCGAGAAGCTACCCGAGACCCCAGAGCAACCTGAGACGCCGACAAACGAAGGGCCCATGAACGTAGAGGGGCTCATCAATGGGAAGGTTACTCGTACAATGGTGGACACGAGTGCCACACAAAGCTTTGTCTCGGTGGAAGAGACAAATTGATTGGGCATGAAGATGACTAAAGAGCAAGGGTGGTGGCTCAAAACCGTCAACTCGGAGGCGAGGTCCATCCACGGTATGACGCGAGGGGTAGCGCTAACTGTGGGAACTTGGATAGGGACTCCATATACCATTCCTATAGTTAGAGGAACAACGACGGGTACAAGAGGGTTATCTGCCCTATGACTCGTAAAGAAAGTAAAGAAGGGCGAATCAACTACACCGAGAAGAAAGAGGATGTCCGAAGAGGTTGAGTACATCCTCATTGAAGGGACAACAAAGCGGAGAGGTTTATGTTCATTCACGGACTACCTTGTAAAATGGAAAGGGCAACCAGACATCAAGGTTAGCATGGTGACACGACGAGGACGTCACCATCATAGGTGGGGGAGAGTGTCACGCCCTGTGCGTAGTACCGAATATTTTTCACCATATTTGTACCATATACAATATATGTATATAGTAGAAATACATAGAATACTCTAAAATAGTAGAGTAACTAGGAAGGTTCTAGATCAAGGAAGAGTCTAGACCCATGGAAGATTGTGGATAAAGAAGACTCTAGAATAAAGAAGAATCTAGAACATTATAAAGAAATATATTTGGAAATGTGTAGAAACTAGGAAAGGAGTGGAAGCATCTAGAGAAAACTTTAGAGTAATCCGCCACCATTGGATGTGTGACACATGTCCAAATCTCCTACCATTCATTGTACACTAGAGACCCTATAAATAGGGAAGTGGGCTTCATTTGTGAAACACCTCAAAAGCCTCACAACTTGTAAGCATTCTTGAGTTTGAATACAAGAAGTTCTTTGCATTCTCTCTTTGAGTTTCCTTCCACTCTCTCTTAGTCTCCTTGCTAGTTTTTGGGTTCTAGACTGATTTTGCGACGCTAGGGAGCAATTAAGCGCAAGAGCCACATGAATAGTCGAGGCACGACTACTATGTCCGTGACAGATAGGTAGGGTCGCTCGAGCGACTCTGGTTAGTAAGGTTCCTTATTGTAGCTCTTTAGGATCTCTCGGTCGATGCTTCACGGCTTCACAACTTTTTCTTCCGTCGATACATCCTATGTGGTCCAAAACCTATGTCTACGGTGTCGGCGTCCCCGCCAAATAGCTAGTTTTCTCTTTTGAGATTAATTTGGCATTTATCTAGGAGATCAGTATCGATGTATCTAAAATAAAGTCTAAACCATGTTTTTCCTTAAAATTAAATATGAACAGTGCGGTTTCTTTACCGTGACTATTCATGGGTCTTGTTTATTAAGATTGATGCAACATTAATCTTAGAGAGGCATTAGGTTCCTATTAGGAAACTAAACAAAATGCAAAGGTTACCTATTTATTTTTATTATTACTTTAAAAAAATGATGGATAAATTTTTTTTCTACGGTAATATTCCTAGATTTTCTAGGTAAGGATTCTTTGATTAATCAATTATTTGGAAAGCAAAAATTTCTAATTAGTTGTGGATTTCTGCTTGAATAATATAGACTAGGAAACAGATGGTTTTGTAAATTAATTGGAGGTTCGCTATTTGGGCAATTTTGAGGGGATTAATCTTGGCATAAATTTGGGACATACCTATATTAGATTAGGAAACTGGGGCGATTTAGATTTTAGAGTGATTAGTCCCTTTCTTAGGGAAATTAGTTTATTGATGTTGATAAGTTAGAATTTAGCAGGAATTAATTATGTTTAGGGTTTTAATAGATTGGGTTTAGTTGAAAGCTAGGCTTAATGTTGTTAATGAGTTATGATTAATAAGAAATTTAGCTTAATTAAATAAATTTAGGCTTTAAATATTGATTATTAAGAAAAAAATATTGGTTGATTTTAATGTATTTGTAGACATTTTGGACAACGACACTCTTTGCATAGTGAAAAAAGGATCCATCAATCATACTACTTGATGAATACCCAAAATTGCCCCTTCTTTCTGCTCATGTTGCAATAGACTACACCTTTGCCGAAGAATATAATTTAAAGGCTAAACCACTGGACTTATTGAGTCCTCTGAAGGTTTCATAACCTTGAGAGAGTCATTATGTGTATCATGTGCTTTGTCTATGCACTCTTGCATCATAAACAATGACGCAATTAATCACATGGATGGGTCAATTTTTTATTTCTTATTGTCATCTCAGTTATTTATGTAGTGATTAAATTATTTGTGTAGAATGAGTATGAAGTGTGTCCTTCCCTTCATTTGATCTACTTCATCTTTCCTTAGCGTGGAAAAATATAATTCCTTAGTTCGTTAAAAAAAAAGAAAGAATTATTGTGCTTATTTGCCCTTTACTTGTAGCTCTTTCACCCAACGTTGTCAACTCGTGAATCTGATCGTAAATCAATTTCCGAAAAAATTGAATCAAATCGTTAATCGTAAGATTCAATCGATTTAAAAAAAAAATGTTCTAAAAAATATATTAAAAAATTCGAAAAATAGAAAAATGCCAACATATAAAATAGAAACCATTTCCAACACATTTGAATCATAAAAAGTCAAAAAATTATATTCATTTCAATATTTCATCGTTTGTCCTCTACAAGTCGATAACAAAATGTTTATCCATATCTATAATATACTATATGAGTATAGACACAAAAGAGTGCATATTTTATGAGAATAAAAGAAATAACATCATGATTCATGCATTCTTGTTTTTTATGAGAATGGAAAAAAAAAGATGAATCATGCATTCATGCTTTTTATGAGAATGAAAAAAATAGATAATTCATGCATTCATGGTTTGTCGGGTGGAGCCCGACATATTTGCAGGCGAAGCCCGCACGTTCGCTAGTGGCCGAATGGTTAATGTGAATGTAAATAAAAAAAACATTAAATAACATTGAATATACCTTTTAATGTCCAATTGCGATGGATGCATCAATCCCTTGAGAAATTATGTGGACGCTCCTATTGTAGGAGACGATCAAAAAACCGAATTTCGATTTCGTTGAGGGAAGAAGAAGATATTAGAATTTTAAGATTTGCCCTAAAAAAATCCAAAAAGACCAAATCTCTGTTAAAAGAAGAGTTTAGAACCTTATCAAAAAAAAGGAAGAAAGTGTTTAGAACACTGTTGCGCGATAAATAACCCTAAAGAGTTTTTAAAACTCTTTATGGGTATTTTTGTAAAGAAAAAGTAAAAATAAAATACAATAAAGAAATTTTGTGGGTCCCGCAAGTCATTTTGGCGTGATTTGTGAGACCCCATCGAATCGTACGATTCGATGCTTTTTGGGTCGATTCAAGGGATTTACGATTTGGGGGCTCGATTCGAATCGGTAAGGGTACGAGTCGATTCAAATCGTACGATTTGACAACACCACTTTCACGTACTAAGAACTTGGAAGATGGTTTGTTGAGTAGTGAATGTTTATCGTTTATTTATTCTATTTTCATAATATGTTAAGCTTGCTTTTATTGGCAATACAAATGGGTGCTCTACACCTCTTTTATTATATGTTCATGAGTGGGTGCCTGCTCTTGTGTTCAACGGTGTGGCTCTCGTTCTTTGTTACCTCTATTGACGGTGATAAGGATGGGTGTTCATATATGCTTTTCTTCTACTTTGTTACTTCTGTGTATGTTTCTCTTTAGCTACTTATTTTTCTATTTCGAAAAGATTTGATTTTTCTTTAAACCTAAGAAATCATATAGTGTTGGCATGTGTAGCATTAATGGAGTGTTATTACTCATTGGTAAGGATATACTTAGAAATGAATCTCATGTCACTTTAATATAAGCTATTTCATCCTCTCATTTCCGTTTTCTTTTCTCCTCTTCTCGCACTTCTTTCAAACTGTAAGAAATCAATCCCTAAGGATCGAAACCTAGAAAAGTCAAGTGCATGTGGTCCTCATTTTAAAAAAAGAACTTGGAAATTTTGTGTTTGACAATCTTCATAAAAATAAAAAAATCACCACCACCAACACCCTGAGCTATAAGTAATGGGTTGAAGGAAGTTAATTATTTCAATAATTTTGTTTATGTTGCGAATCTTGTGGCGTAGTGCTTAATCTATGTTCATTACTTATGCCATGGATATAATAATCTCTACGGTTTGCATATGTAAACTGATGTGAAAAGCATTTGATCATATCCTTCAACATGCTTTCCATGATGGAATATTGTAAAAAATATTGGCATGACAAAAAGTGATATATATATATATATATATATATATATATATATATATATATATATATATATTGGATTAATGGGTCAAGAGCCTTCTACCTCATCAATCCTGCCAAATGCTGACATCCGCTTATATCAGGGCTCCTATAAATCCATTAAAGTCTGATTGGACAGAATTCAGTGACTAAAAATCTATTCGTAAGCTTGATAATCAATTTAATTTATATTTTCCCTTTTTTCCTTAAATTGTTTATTAGCACATTTTGTTTATTCAAATTTATATTTTATATTTTCCCTTTGTTCCTTAAAATTGTTTGTTAGCACATTTTGTTTATTCCTTACAGAGTAGAATATTGCTGCAGCATTCTACTCTCTATTGTGTTGTCAAATAAGTTATTGCAAATGCTGCAACATCTTTTTTGTAGTCCAAAAGACTGAAACAATATATTATGCTTCAAACACTTTTCTGAGGTCTAAAGTATAAACTATTCTGCAACAAGAATCTGTCATAGATAAGTCATAATTTCCAAATTTTTAATAAGAACAATATATTTTTCAAATACCAATTTTGTTGGAAACATTTATGTCCTCAACTTACAATCTTTTAAGGACATTTTTTTTCACAAAAGTGTCAGATGTATCATATGGATCATCCTCTTCCTGCTTTGAACAGGTTGTGGTTTTGATAGGGAGTTCAGCCAGTGCCGTCGACATCTCTAGGGACATCTCCAAAGTTGCTAAAGAAGTTCATCTAGCATCAAGATCTGCACCTCATGGAACTCCTACGAAGCAGCCTGGATATGATAATATGTGGCTTCATTCTATGGTAAAAGCTCTCTCTATTTGATTAAGGTTTAGCTGCTGCAATAGGGGAGAAGTTGAATCCCGAGGCTGGCAACTAGATCAGAATAAATGCTAATTTAAGTTAAATTAATGCAGATAAGAAGCGCCAATGATGATGGTATGGTGGTATTCCAAGATGGAAGTTCCCTCCTTGTTGACGTCATTGTACATTGCACAGGGTATGCACCTAAGACTATAGTCACCAAGTCAGAATTGGGGAGTTACTTGGCAATAAAAAAGATTGCAAAAAATAGGCAAAAAATTGGGAAATTCGGGAAAATGTCAAAAAGATTGAAAAAACGTGAAATAAAATACGAAAAACAAAGATAGGAGATGATAATGTGTCTTAAAATGGGATCGTGAGTTTTAATTTAAAACTCATTTTTAACTTGGTTTTTGAGAAACAAGAAATAAAGTGTTTCATTTTAACTTAGTCTTTTAAAAAAGAAGAATTAACAGTTTTTCATTTTAATCTTTTTTCAATGAATAATTGAAAACATTGTGTTTTAATCGATCAAGTCATGATTAAAATTTAAATTTGAGAAAAAAAATCAACATATTGTTGACTTTTTGCATAAATCATGATTAAATGTGAAAAGATCATCTAAGGATTTACTCACGATTGAAAGCAACATTTTCATAAAGTAGGATACTTTGCTGACTATGCCTAAGAGGCCATGGCGAAAGTTAGCAGACTCAATACATCTGTGTAACATAATTTGTTTTGAGTTGGGATACGAATATTGTGTTAGCCTATAGACTGCACTCATTTCAATTTAATAAGGTGTAGAGTAGCGTCTGGGTGTGTGTGTGTGTGTGTGAGAGAGAGAGAGAGAGAGAGAGAGAGAGAGAGAGAGAGAGAGAGAGAGAGAGAGAGAGCTGGTGGGGAGTTGTACCAGTTATAATAGAATATTTCTATTATTCTCATCACATCCTTCAAAAATGTTGGATGTTGATAAAGAAAACTTAAACGCCGAAACAAAATGTGATTATGTCACCCTAATCCTTATTTGATTACTAAATTCTATAATCTCATTAGTTTTCTTTGCTTTATTTACTGGTAATGTTGCATGGACAAGATTGCTGCTGGTGGCTTCAAATGTAGAGGATATATACTATCGGAATATAATTGATATTTGTAAATTTTTGTTTGATATGAAGGGACAGTGTTGCATGGACATGGACATTACTGCAGGCTTCTAATGCTGGGTTGTATGATTGATGTGCCTTGATAACTGGTTAATTTAAACTTCAAAGTACTTCTAAATAATGAGAATATACAAAATATTCTCAGAAGTTTCATGGAAAATGTCCAGTGGTTCTGATTTTTAGTAAACCTGTTCAAGTGATAATTAGTTTAAAACCAAGGATGCGAGTTAGTTTTGGGGAGCTTTATTATCACCCACAGAATCTTGGGGGCACATATGCCAAAAACCATTTATTGCTTTGAGTCAGACTATGGAGATCGTTTTTTGGTCCAATCTTCCACACAAGGGATCTTGAGACCATGAGTGTACCATTGGACGGTCATTTTTTATTCCACGTGGCACATATCCCAAAGAAGTGACCCTAAAATCACATGGCACACATCACACTCAAACGTGATTTAGGGTCATTATTTTTAGATTTGTTCCTCATGGATTCAAAAACTGACCGTCTGATGGTATGCCCATGATCTCAAGATTCCTTGGGTGGAAGATTGGGGCGAACAACGATTGCCATGGTCTGATTCAAAGCAATCAATGGTTTTTGGTGTAGGTTCCCACCAAGATTCTGTGGGTGTTAATAAAGCTACCCTTGAGTTTTATTCAACAGCAATTGGAAGATAAACATGTATAGCGCCCATCTCATCAAGTTAATATGTGGAATTCTTTGATTCATATGAAGTTCTTCGATTACTTTGTCTTTCAGGTACAAATATCATTTTCCTTTTCTTGCAACTGATGATATCGTGACAGTGGACGATAACCGTGTAGGGCCATTATATAAACACGTCTTCCCACCATTATTGGCTCCTTGGCTTTCTTTTATTGGATTACCTTGGAAGGTTATATCAAACCATTATTGGTCCCTTGGCTTTTCCCTCGTCTATTTAAGCCTTATGATATTTAATAATGCTCCAGATCCATGATAGCAGGTTGTTCCTTTCCTCTTGTGTGAATTACAAAGCAAGTGGGTAGCAGGTGTTTTATCTGGACGTGTTCCCCTTTCATCACAAGAGGAGATGATGGAAGATGTGAAAGCCTTCTACTCAGAGCTAGAAGCTAAGGGATACCCCAAACGCTACACCCATAACATGTCAGATTATCAGGTAACTCGCTCTAGCAAAATGTCCTTTATTGATGGAAATTTTCTGAAATGTCCTTTTTTTACGGATTTTCAAATGCAATGTTTGAAAACTCATTAGTCAGTTTGGAACATCTGGAAATGCCTGGGCTGGCAGTTCCGAGTTGTATTGACATGCCAAATTTATATATAATCAGCGGAGTTTATAATTGATTTGGCATAGTTTCAATAAAGTTGGATAATTTTGATCATTTGACTAGAGCCCGAATTGAAGGTAACATATTGCATTGGTATGATTTTTTTATTTTTGGACCATCATATGCCTCGGGCTTCTGGCATGCCAGGCACACCTTCTTCTCACTTGGTTTGGGGTTTCCAGGCACGAGTAGCGAGCCTATGCGTGCACCTTCCTCTCTAGGCAAGGAAAACCAGCCGCGCAGGTTTTTTTTCTTGGTTGTTGTTGTTGTTGTTGTCATTGTTTAAAAGGCATTCTTTTAACCCTATTGAATGTGTCTATTCTTTCATCATTTCTCCTAATTTTAACTTGTAACCTGAAAAATTTCTGAAACTCCTAATTCTGATTTCTTTTCTAATCCTTAATAGGAGATCAAAGAAGCATCATCAAGTTGAACCCTTGATTCATTTTACTTAATTTGAATTTTAACTATGGTATTTGTAATATTTTGAAGTGCATATTTTATATATATTTAGTTGGTGCTTTGAAATGGATGTTTTTTCTTGCTTAACTAGCTTAATACTTACTTGCTACTTGCTAGTGACTTGGTTACTTGAAGTTGTTATTTAGATAATTACTAGTTAGTTAGGTTATTCTTTTGAAATCCATAAATGTAATTAATTTTGTTGACCATGTCTATCTTGTATAATGTTTATGACGTTTATTCTTTTTTTTTTTTTTTGTAAGTTATATTTGTTTTTGTTCTTTATGTACATGTTTATGCATGACAAATTTTTATTTATAAATGTATTTGACAGGTTAAATGCTATAACATATTTAGTAGAAATATATAATACAATAATAGAAACCTTTGTATATAATTATATACATTTCTGAAAAGTGTAATAAAAATATTAAAAAATGAAAAAGGAAGAAGAAATTGTCCGGAAAAATTTGGTATCCACCTTAATGCTTAAGTCACGCCTCGGTAAGACAAACCCCTGGCTCCTCAGATGAGGATCACCCTCTATACTCGTCCTAAGTTTCTACTAAAAGTGCATGACCCAAGTGCATCATGATGCTTTGTTGTATGTCTCTATCATGTATGTGGCATATGATAATGAAGATCATCAGTGATTGTTCCTTACTATTGAATGGTCTCGATCATCATATGGATGTGTTTTTTGGATGCAACTTGTTGATGATGTTATGCCAGTTGGATGATCTGAATTGCTTGGCTTGTAGCATGTATATGGTGCGGATTAACTTAAGTATTACCCATATCATTCGAGTAGAGTATTCAATAATAAATTTGAAATGTCCAAGCCTCACAAATTCTCAACTATTTAGGTTACAATTGATATAATTTAAATTGGTATTTTTTTTTTGATTGATAAGGCTGAAATTTTATTGAAAAATTAAAATTACAACCAAAACCAAAGGAAGAGCACAAGGGCTCAAAAAGAATGAAAACAAGAACGAAAAAATAGGAGATCAAAAACAGTAAAGCCCACTCGGAAGAGGCTCAACATCAGCCCTCTAAACCTGCACCAAAGAAGTCTGCCCCAAACAAAAACCCCACCAAGTCAGCAGTGAAGCAATCTCGGATGTTAGTGCCATTGGGTCTGAAACTTGCCATCGAAGATACGCCTGTTACACTCGTTCCAAATGGATCGCATAATAGCGATAGCCAAAGCTTGAGGAACAACCATACTACCACCCTTGAAACGAGGGCACAACTCGGCAATGGCCTCCTTGCATGACTCGGTCATGCAAAGATGAATACCGTAACAGCTCCAAAATGTATTCCAGATATTTTGGGCATAAGTGCAATAAAGAAGGGAGTGATTAGCTGAATCAATTGGGTGCAACACAAAATGCACCGATTTGGCATTTGCATTCCCCTACCGTTGAGAAGGTCTACTGTTTTGATCCTCTTGTGAGCACAGTCACAAAAATCGCCGAATTTTTTTTAACCCAGAGGGGTAGCTTTGTTGGTCAGGCCTTGGGTTTGCCCCGCAATGGTCACCAGTTCGAGTCCCCTCAGGGCCACTGGAGGTTTACCCGACCGTTAACTTCAGGGCCCCGTGGGATTAGTCGAGGTGCGCGCAAGCTGGTCCGGACACCCACGGATACCAAATAAAAAAAAAATCACGAATTTAAGGTTCCCCGAATTAATCCCGAACTATTTGCAAAATTTTTTAAAATTCGCCTGATCACAAAAATTCACGAATTATTCCCGACTTTTTCAAAAAAGTTGTCACTTACTAAATTTTGAAATTAAATATTTTTTTTGAATAATTTTAAATCTTTTTATTTAAAATTTTTTCTCACTAATATTTCCTTTGAATATTTCCCTGAACTTCCCGAATTTACTGGATTTTTCCGAATTTTCACCTCACAAAACTTTTACCGAACCCCTATTTGGTGGCTATGCTCGTGAGCAATGCACCAGGAGAAAAAGATTGCCTTGGGTGAAGCCTTAACTCTCCAGATTGCCGTCCACGTTTGGCCGATCAGGGGCCTTCTCCACAAAAATTCATATGCTGATTTGACCGTAAAACGACTATCTCTCCTTCCCATCCCATGCCTAAAGTCCTCCCCTGGATTAAAATTCGGAACAAAGGCCAGCAACAATTGCAAATCCTAAAGCTCCAACACTTCATCATCACGAAGATCCGTTCTCAGGTCGAGAGAACACCGGAGACCCGATGGTAGGCATAACACGTAATCAGACACCACGACCTCCTTTTTCCTGCTTAACAAGTAAATAGAGGGATAAGAGAGGTTCAGAGGTTTAAAACCCACCCATAAATCTTCCTAGAATTTTGCAGTCCGACCATCTCTCACTTTGATCGCCACTCCTCTATGGTACGCCTTGATGCGACCAGCCACCTCCCTCCACCAACCGGAAGCTCTAGTTGCCCCCCCAGACTTGCACTCCCACCCTCGGTTGCCCAACCTATACTTGTTTTGTATCACCGCCGCCCAAAGAGGATTACCATTATCCCCTAGTCTCCACAACCATTTGCAAAGCAAGGCATCGTTCATGCGGCTCAGTTCCCTGATCCCAAGCCCGCCATTTTACTTGGAGAAACACACCTTTGCCAAGAGATGAGATGGATCTTCTTCCTCCCGGTACTCCCACACCACAAAAACCTTTTCATCATCCCCTCAATCGTATGGATGATTGTTGTCGGGCACGAGAACATCGAAAACTGGAATATCGACATATTCAAGAGTGTGGATTTGAGCAGAGTTACCCTCCCAGCCATTGAAAGAGATTTGCCTCTCCAGTCAGAGAGCCTAGTACTGATTCGCGCCACCACCCCATCCCAAAGATCCTTTTTCGGCATGCCGAGACACAGGGGAAGCCCCAGGTACAAAGAGGGAATAATTCCCCCTTGCATCCGAAATACTTAGCAAAAATCTCCACCTCACTTCGCTGCATCGCCACCCCCATCAACATGGTTTTTTTCACATTTACTCTCTGGCCCATACACACCTCGAAGGCCATGAGAATCCACCTTAACTGCTTGAGGTTTTCGAAGGAAGCGTCGCAAAAAACAATTGCATCATCGGCAAACTGCATATGTGTTATCGGATTGCAATTCCTTGGAACCTTGAACCCGGCAATGTCGCCCAACATTGTGGCCCTATCCATAAGTTGGCTTAAACACTCCCCCACCAAGTTAATAAGAAACGGGAAAACGGGTGGCCTTGCCTCAGCCCACGAGACCCGACGGAAAAACTGTTCAGTGAGCCATTGATCAACACATAAGAGGTCTACTCAATCACGCAACCACTGATCCACCTTCTCCATTTTTGCCCAAAACCCATCAGCGCCAATAATTTGTCTAAGTAGCCCCAATTCACGCTGTTATATGCCTTCTCCATATCTAATTTCAGAATCAATCCCGGCTTCTTATCCACATGCCTAGAATGTAGGCACTTGTGCGCTAGAACAACACTATCGGTTAGCTGCCTCTCTTCCTCTCTTTGATGAAAGCCGCTTGATTCTCACTGACAATGCTACCGATAACCGATCGGAATAGATTCACTAACAGTCTCGCCACCACTTTGTATAAACTACCAACCAAGCTGATAGGGCGAAAATCAGCTAGACTGCTAGCCGCATTGCCCTTAGGGATTAAAACAATGAAAGAAGCCTTAGTTCCCCTACTTAGGTTTGCGAATCGGAAAAAGTGATGAACCACCTTAACTAGATCCACCTGCACCACTTCCCAAAAGACTTGGGAAAACTTGAGTGGATACCCATCGGCCCTGTGGCCTTGTCACCGTCCCCCTCGATATCGAACTCGACTTCCAAAGCAGTGGATGCATTAGGGTCGATGCATTTAAACGGAAGACCCTTTGGGAACGGTCTTACCCCGCTTTCTTCTTTATATCTCTGAACAAAATGCTCCACAATAGCTTCCTTCACCTCAGACTTTTCCGAAACCCTCCAATCATTGATCATAATTGACGAAATCCAATTGGACCTACATCGAGCGTTCGCAACCCCTGTGAATTTTTTTTGTGTTGAGATCCCCCTCCTTGATCCATCTATCCCGGGATCTTTGTCGCCAAAACGTTTCCTCCAATTTCTTATTGAGAGCCTCCTTGAGGCAGACACGCTCCCCTCTATCGGTGGAAGGAAGCAACCCCTCTCTTTCTTCTCTCGCATTAAGCTCAACAATCCCCCGTAAGATCTCATCCTTGACCTTACGAATGTCGCCATAAATTTGCTTGTTCCAAAGTTTCAAAAATGGCTTTAGGCGCCTGAGTTTTTCACCAAAAATGAATTCAGCCGACCCCCCAAGAACCCAACTCCTCCATTTAGCAGCCACAAGATCCTTGAACCCTTAGTACTTTAACCAAGCAAGCTCAAATCTGAATGGTTTATGACCCCACCCTTCTTCTTGCGCAGCCAGTGAAATAGGGATATGATTGGATGCTGAGCACGGATGCCCACCACAACAGAAGTTTGGGAAGATATCGTCCTAATCTGCTGACACAAAAAATCTTTCAATCCTGCTCGACACAGGAACCTCCTGCCCATTCAAGCACGTGAATCTTGGACCAGCCATGGGGACATCCACCAACTCAGCCTGTGCGACGAAATTAGCAAAGCCTCTCATGCTCGTTGTGACCTTTTGCGTACCCGTTTTCTCATCCACAAAATGAGTAATGTTGAAGTCCCCTCCGATAACCCAGGGAACACCCCATCCCGATTGGATGCCCAACATCGCAGCCCAGAAGCCTTGACGAATCCTCAAATCATTTGGACCATAAACCGGCATGAATGCCCACTTTAGATTAGTCTCTGTCATCGTAAACAACACCAAAACAGATCTGTTGCCTATCTTATAGTTGACTTGAGATAACTTTCTCCTCTCCCAAGCCAACAGAATGCCCCCTTTGGTACTAATTGCATTAATCGCAATCCAATCCCACCACTAGCCAATTAGAAACCTTCTCACCTTGCTAACATCACAGACAACCCAATTGGTCTGTGACGCGGGACAACGACCCTAAAATACGGAATATGATTTAATGAAGATTTTGCCGAAATTAAATAAATTAATTCAAGTTTAATCGCAAAATTATCTTTGATACCTTAGAGTTTGCAGAATTCTGATGGGTAGATTACACGAGATCCAGATAGGGTCCAGTCCGATGCGCAAGTACTTTAGAGTCGAGGCGAGATCGACCTAGAGATAGTACTCTAGCTTTTCTAAGATTAGGCGCTCGTCTTCGGTTCGATGTAGATTCGCGGATTCCAAATTGGGTTGTGAAAGGGATTTACGGTTTGTAAAGGCCTATGGCTTTTAGATCGGTTTATGATTTTGGAAAAGGTATTGGCTTTGTGTGGTTTAGGGTTTCAAAAGGGTTTAGGGTTTTGGGGATCACAAGGAAGAAATTAGGCTATGGTTTAGAGAAGCACGCAGAGATTTAGAGATATCAAATATAAGCAAATCATGCAAATCAACAACAACAATAAGGAAAATATAGGGGAATCACTCCCTTGGTCTCACACCAAACCCATCTCAGGTAAAGATTACTCAAGCATAAAAGCATTCAATAATCAATCAACTAACTACAATGTTCTTCTTAATGACCTTATATAGGCCCTACAATAAAAGAAAACCCTAAAACAAATATTAAATAAAGACAAATAAACCCTTGAAGCAAAAGTTCGAAACTCAACTTCTAAAACAACTAAAACAACCCGACACGATTTCGATCGATCGAAATTGAAAATCGTTCGATCGAAATTAAATTTCGTTCGATCGAAATTGAAAATCGTTCAATCGAAATTGAATTTCGTTTGATCGCAATTTCGATCGATCAAAATTGAAAATCGTTCGATCGAAATTGAATTTCGATCAATCGAAATTGAAAATCATTCGATCGAAATTCTCATATATATATAAAATATCGCCGTTGACATTTCGATTGATCGAATTTTAATTTCGATCGATCGAAATCCAATTTCGATTAATCGATTTTTCTGTGCTCCAATTTCTGTGCTCCTTCAATTTCCAGAATTTCATCTTTCGCCTAGTTTTGATTTCCATTCCGCTTCTTTCTACGCCGGTAGAAACGATGCGGTCAGAATCCAATGTCCATGTATGTGGTGTCCCCGTCAATTCTCCTGGACCAAAAAGGTTTCATCATCGATGAAACACGCTCGTGGTAGATGTCTAGCAGGTCGGGGTTCAAGCGACGAACCTCATTCTCGTGGACCCAAGTGTTCTCGGACTTTGGTTTGCCGACCCATTTAACCAAGTATTTCTAGAATCCCCCGTCATGTGTAGAGACGACATGATCATTGATTATATCCTCTATCTCATTTGATCTTTGTCTGCTTGGGGAAGGAAGAGGTATAGGTTGTAAGGTTGGATTGGGGCTGGGGCTGGGACTAGGAGGTGGTTGGAGTGGGTTTTCTGGAGGTGGGGTGAAACCCAAGTAAGGAACCAAGTCCTCCACATTGAACGTGGAACTAACCCCTGTACCTGGAGGAAGCTTGAGCACGTATGCATTAGGACCACTCTTAGCCAAAATTCTAAATGGCTCAGCGCCTCGAGATTGGAGCTTCTTTGTGGATCCTGATGGGAACCGCTCAGGCCTAACCTGGACCATCACGTAATCACCCACGTGAAATTCTTTAGAATGCCTGTGAGCATCTGCAAATAATTTATATTGATTGTTGCTTGAATTAATTTTCTATTTAATTTCGGCATGCAAACTATGAATGTGCTGTGCAAATGCATCGACAGACTCTGACACTCTATGGGATGCAGACATGGGGATCAAGTCTAATGGGATCCTAGGCCTATGACCATGCACTACCTCAAAAGGACTCATGCCTATGGACTTATTGATAGAATTATTATATGCAAACTCAGCTGTGAGTAAGATGGTATCACAGGTCCTAACATGATCACCGACAAGACTACAAAGGAGGTTCCCAAGGCTCCTATTGGTGCTTTCGGTTTGGCCATGTGTTTGAGGGTGGTAAGCTGTAGAGAATTGGAGCAATGTGCTCATCATGTGTCAAAGGGTTTTCCAAAAATAACTTGTAAATTTAACATCCCTATCAGACACAATAGTTTTGGGCAACCCATGAAGACGCACTACCTTCGCGAAAAATAGTTTAGCAATATGAGATGCATTGGAGGCTTTGGAACAAGGAATGAAGTGGGTCATTTTGGAAATTCGGTCCACTACGACATAGATGGAGTCGTGCTTCCTAGGGTCTTAGGAAGTCCAAGCACGAAATCCATAGAGAGGTCTTGCCACGGTGTGTGTGGCACGGGTAACGGGGTGTACAAGCCAGTATTTTGCTTGGTCTGTTTTGACACTTGGCAAGTACGATAATGCTTAACGATCCGGGCGACATCTCTCATTAGGCTAGGCCAAAAGAACCTATCCTCTACGAGCGCAACAGTTTTATTATGCCCGAAATGTCCGGTCATCCCTCCAGCATGTAACTCCCAAATGAGAAAGTCACGCAATGAAGTGCGAGGGATGCAAAGGCGATTGCCTTTGAACAAGTACCCATCTTGGATGGTGTACACGGAGTGTGTGCCGGGTGGGTTACTAAGGAGAGCAGTGTACTCAACCCCAAAATCTGGGCACTCGGGGTACTCATCCTTTAACTTTTCGAACCCGACGACTTCGGTGCTTATTGTGCGTAAAGTCACCACTCGCCGACTAAGTGCATCAGCAGCCTTATTTTCAATACCGGCCTTATGCTTTAACACGAATGTGAACCCTTGAAGGTACTCAACCCACTTTGCGTGCCCTGGGTTTAACTTCTTCTGTGAAGCAAGAAAGCGTAAGGCTTCATGGTTAGAGAACAACACAAATTCCTGCGGTCTAAGGTAATGTTTCCAATACCAAAAAGATTGAACGACCGCATAGAACTCCTTGTCATAGGTGGAGTATTTTGCTTCGCCTCGTTAAGTTTTTCACTAAAATAGGCCACAGGGTGACCATCTTGGCTAAGCACTCCTCCTATGTCTACACCCGAAGCGTCGCATGCGACTTCAAAGACTTTATAAAAGTATGGCAATCGCATGACGGGTGCACTACTCATTCGTTGTTTGATCTCAATAAAGGCTTTTGTCGCCGCTTTGCTCCATTTAAAGTCCCTTTTTTTTCATGCAAGCAGTAATTGGGTCCATGATGGTGCTAAAGCTTATGATGAAGCGACGATAAAAAGTAGCCAAACCATGAAAGCTGCAGACATCGTGTATGTTCTTAGGCTCGGGTCACTCCACAATGGCTCACCTTTTCGGGGTCCACGATCATTCCATTGGCCGAGATAATAAATCCCAAGAAAACAACAGAATGCTGCATGAAGGTACATTTCTTGAGATTGGCAAACAACTGCTCGCCCTTGAGGGTTTCACAAACCAGCCTAAGGTGGTTCAAGTGTTGATCCTTGTCATGACTATAGATCAAGATGTCATCGAAATAAACAAGGAATTTGCCTAGAAACGGCCTCAACACTTGGGTCATGAGTCGCATGAAAGTACTCGGGGCGTTAGAAAGCCCGAATGACATGACCATCCACTCATAAAGACTATCTTTAGTCTTAAAGGCGGTTTTCCACTCATCACCGGGGCGGACGCGGACTTGATGGTAGCCACTCTTAAGGTTTATCTTTGAAAAGATAGTGGCACCGACCATCATATCGAGCATGTCATCGAGCCTTGCTATGGGAAACCGATACTTAACCGTAATCTTATTGATTGCACGGCTATCCACACACATGCGCGACGTACCATCTTTCTTAGGAGTGAGTAGGGCAAGTACGACACACGGGCTCATGCTCTCTTGGATGAACCCCTTCTGAAGGAGCTCATTGACTTGCCGAGTCAATTCGGTGTGCTCAACCGGATTCAACCTATAGTGGGGCAGGTTCAGTAAGGTAGATCCGAGGACCAAGTCTATTGCGTGTTGGAAATCACGCAAGAGAGGGAGTTCGTTTAGTAAGTCTTCGGAGAAGACATCCGTAAACTCTTTTAAAATCGGCTCAACCTCCTTGGGACACTCGCTCACCGACTCGGGAGCACTCTCTATGGTGACAACTACGTACACTACACTCTCATCTATCGATGCTTTCTTGAACTCAGAAGGGCTCACAATATTAATGGATTTAGAAGATTCGCCCTTCTTTTCGACTGTGTTGGTCGATGGTGTTTTGGGAGGAAAAAGGTGTAAAGTGATCTTTTTGCCCTTATGCATGAACGTGCATATGTTTGATCGACCAGAAAGAGTCACGTCCATGTCATAGAGCCACGACCTTCCCAAAATGATATGACCCACATCCATCGGCACCACATCACACCATCAGGTGTCCGAATAAGAACCCAATTGAATTGGTACATGACACCTTTTCGACACGGGAATGAATGAAGAATTGACGCATATGACTTTATAAGGTCTCGGGTGAGCTTCAAGTGTAAGCCCTAAGCGGCGTACCGCATGAGTTGATATTACGTTGGTACAACTACCGCTATCCACGATGACCCTACAATTCTTTTCACCAAATCTGACATAGGTGTGGAAGATGTTCTCCATACGCCAATCATCCTTTTCATCCTATTGAGGGTGTGCAAGGGCACACCTCATAACTAAAGCATGACCAATAGCATCACCCTCATCGCTGGGGGTGTGCTAACCGGTTCAAATACTTCTTCAACCACTACCTTATCATCATCCTCCTCTCCCTCAATGAAGAGAGTCCTTTGGGGTTCTTTCATTGGGCATTGGGCGGCAAAGTGTCCCATCCCATGACATTTATAGCACTTGACTTGAGAATTAACCCTTGAGGATTCTCCGACTATACCTTTTCCCTTTTCAAACCTAGAATTGGTGGGGGCAGGTTGTGTAGGTTTGGGAGGAGGGTTAAATTGTCCTTCACCGGATCGTTGACCGCTATATTATGGCTCAGTCCTCTTCACCACTGTAGTTTTCAAGTACCGTTCAAGATCTTGCACAACGACATAACATCTTTCAAGAGTTTATACGGGGTGAGAAATCAACTCTTTTTGCAATTTAAGTCGCAATCCGGTGCGGAACGTAGAGAGAGTGATTTAAGGGTCTTCCGATACTTTTGCCCTCATCATGAACTCTTCAAATTTGGCAATGTAATCGGTCACGGGCATACCACCTTGACTTAAATTTTGCCACTGGTCGAGTAGGCGTTGGTGGTATGATAAAGGAACATACTTCTCAGTAAGTCGTTCCTTCATGTCGTCCCAACGGGTAATGGGAGGACAACCCGCGTTCACCCTGATGCGCTCAACATTGAGCCAGAAAAGTTGAGCTTGACTAACCAACTTCATTTTAGCGAGTCTAACGCAACGGTCGTCATTCATAGCATACCAATCAAAGTGTTGGTTCATGTCAGAAAGCCAATCGAGGAAGACGGTAGGTCCATTCTTCCATCGAAAGTCGAAATCTCAACTTGGACGTTCTTAAGGAGTTGAACTTCGGGGTCATAGTCATCTCTACTATGATCCCTACAGTTCCGGTTGTCTTGGCGACCATTACGTTCAAAGTGAGGACACTCATGCTCTTGGTGCTGATTTTTCAACCCACCTATTGCTTCCAGTTGGTTGATTCAATCAGGTAATTTATCATTACCAACTCCTAGGGATGTTCGGGCTTACTCAATGGTATTCAGACGTGCATTAATCGCACCCAATTCTTCTCGCATAACCCTAAGAGTATTAAGAACCTCATCCGAAGCCATGGTGATCACAAGGTCCATTAGGGTTTTACTATGGAATGCAATATGGACTCACAAAAAGAAAAATAATGCAATAAAATAAATATGACAAGCAAGGATGCCCTAACTTAGAAAACCTAGGGCTCTTATACCAAAACTGACGCGGGACAACGACCCTAAAATGCAGAATATGATTTAATGAAGATTTTGCCGAAATTAAATAAATTAATTCAAGTTTAATCGCAAAATTTTCTTTGATACCTTAGGGTTTGCAGAATTCTGATGGGTAGATCACACAAGAAGACCGATGCGCAAGTACTTTAGAGTCGAGGCGGGATCGGCCTAGAGATAGTACTCTAGCTTTTCTAAGATTAGGCGCTCGTCTTCGGTTCGATGTAGATTCGCGGATTCCAAATTGGATTGTGAAAGAGATTTACGGTTTGTAAAGGCCTATGGCTTTTAGATCGGTTTATGATTTTGGAAAAGGTATTGGCTTTGTGTGGTTTAGGGTTTCAAAAGGGTTTAGGGTTTTGGGGATCACAGGGAAGAAATTAGGCTATGGTTTAGAGAAGCACGCAGAGATTTAGAGATATCAAATATAAGCAAACCACGCAAATCAACAACAATAAGGAAAATATAGGGGAATCACTCTCTTGGTCTCACACCAAACCCATCTCAGGCAAAGATTACTCAAGCATAAAAGCATTCAATAATCAATCAACTAACTACAATGTTCTTCTTAATGACCTTATATAGGAGGTTTTACAATAAAAGAAAACCCTAAAACGAATATTAAATAAAGACAAATAAACCCTTGAAGCAAAAGTTCGAAACTCAACTTCTAAAACAACTAAAACAACCCGACACGATTTCGATCGATCGAAATTAAATTTCGTTCGATCAAAATTGAAAATCGTTCGATCGAAATTGAATTTCGTTCGATCGAAATTGAAAATCAATCGATCGAAATTAAAAATCGTTCGATCGAAATTCTCATATACATAAAATATCGCCGTTGACATTTCGATCAATCGATTTTTCTGTGCTCCTTCAATTTCCAAAATTTCATCTTTCGCCTATTTTGCCTAGTTTTGATTTCCATTCCGCTTCTTTTTACGCCGGTAGAAACAATGCAGTCTGAATCCAATGTCCATGTATGTAGCGTCCCTGTCAGTCTCTTGCAAAGTAACAATAATAGGCCTGAGATCCCTCACTATTCTTTTAATAACATTACATTTTCCCGGATTGCCAAGACCGCTGACGTTCCATGGGACGCAATTTAAATTCATAATTATAATAAACACCTGACCAGCACTCAAAACGGCAGCTCCCGTTACCTCGCGCTATTCGCCCGCAACCCATGAACACCAAAAAAGGACTGCAACTCACTCCTACTACCGGAAGACCTGCCGAATTAGAGCTGCCATCCGTGTTGCTGGCTTGATCTTCACCCTCGTCCCCTACCTCGGACAAGTGAGTGACTGAATCTCGATAGCCAACCACATGTCCATCATCCCTCCTTTGAGAAAATAGGACCTTGAGATTAGAAGTGTTAGGAGAAAAGGAGGCATTTTTCTCATAATTGCAATCCAAAATCCTATCATGTGATGAAGGCATGCCTCCCATGTGTCTCGCAAAATTAACTTGCATGTCCTTTTTGGAACACTCTCCCCCCTGATTTTGATGGTTCAGAGAACCCCACGGTATTGAACAATTAACCGACTCCAGTGGGTTACGAAAGATGGGTTCACTCCACCACCTAGCCCAAACTTTTACCTTGCGGATTTCTGTTAATATCTTCAGGCGATAGAGACCCGGTTCGACATCTCAATTCATCTCCTTGGCAGCTAGCACCACGTGTCTCGCAATTGCCAGAGTAGCTTCCCGGATTTGAAATCGATTTAAATCCATTTTGAATTGGATTTCAAAAAGAATGAAATTCTTCATTAGCAGGAAAACTAGTTGCTTTTCGGCTGTTCGCACATGTACCAAGACCGTTGGCTGTACCCCCACTGTGGCTCTCTCCCCTGACCTGCTTCCCTTTGATACTGCCATCATTTCCCCAGGACATTCGACGCTCCTCGACTGTGCTTTGCTCCAATGAACTGCCCAACCACTTCTTTTTGGACGGTGCATTGCTAGAACCAGCCTCCCGACTCTCTGCTGACCACTGACGCCCGAAAACCCCCCGACATCCTCTTCTCTTTCAACCTTGATGGTGATCGGGTATCGTAGACCCCCCGAGCGAACCCAAATCAACCTTGGGATGTCCACCCAGGATGAGCCATTAACATTGAATCTGGCGAACTTCGAAAGCTATGGCCCGCTGGTCCCCCTCCGCCAGTCCTCCCCACGGTTTGCTGATCTCCGCAAACACCGACTCTATCCAGAGATGGAACGACAATCCACCGATTTTGATCCAGGATCCAAACCAAACTTGCACTCGTCAGCTGCCTCCACCCGCCAAGGCTCCAATCTGAAACTAATGCACCTGCAATTCCACAAACCCCTGGTGCCCTGCAGAACCCTACCTTCTCTTCCATCGTCCCAAATTCAAAAACGACTCCCTTTGGTTTGAGGCTCTTGACCTCAAAATTGGGCAAACCCCTATCTGCTCTAGCCCACTGCAATATTACCTCCACGTCCGATGCACGGCGATTGGCCACCCCCACCATGCAGTAGTCCGCTAACCACGGCGTCCACCCCTCGGCTCTCGTCACCTCAATATTTCCCTTTCTCCTGGGTTCGCAACGTCCTTCCTCCCTATCCCCTTTCCCCCCTGAGCATCTAGCGCCCTTGAAGTTTCTGAACTTCCGGCCCCAAATCGACCAACCAAGCACCACGTCCTCTTGTTCCTTCAAAAGCCCAATTCCCTGCCTAGCCGCCCTCTTGCCTTTCCAAAAAATCCCCGAGGTCCTAGGTGGTCGGTAGCCCTTGTTGAAACACCACTCCCGAAATGAAAAGTTCCAGGCCCAACAAGACCCACAACCCCAATCCCCCACTCTGTGACCCTCTTCACCCTTCCTATTTTTGTTCCAATTCGTCAGTTCCCTCTCCAACTTCCCGTAGAAATCTGCCTCGCGCCACTGTCCGTTTCTATACTCCCTCTCCATGGTAGCCACCTCCTACACCTCCGCCCGTTTTGCAGCTGCGAGGAGAACTCCATACGAGTGACTTTGACGTTAGGTAAATGTGTTTTTTGTGCTTAAAATGTTGGCTATGGAGATTGTTTTTTGTCCTCAGCACAATAGATCTGAGATCATGAGTTTACCGTCAGCAGGTTAGCTTTTGTTTCCACTTCTCACACATCTCAAAATTAACCTGTCATAAGCATACATCAACAGTTTTCCATTTAAATAGGTATTCTTTGTACATATTTGATGAACCATTCTTGGCTTTTCACTTTCTTCTCTTAATTATTTCACAAAACCATTCTCCTTCTGAAGCACTTTTCTGCTAACCAAACCAGTCAAAATTTGACTTCTACAAACATCCATGCCCCAAAAATCTACAAAAGCAAGCTTCTACTGCAGATTCAATTGCTAGAAGGGGCATCAGTGATGATGCTTCTGTTGCCCTATTGATCCTTAAAATGCTAATTTCTTGTTTTTAGAATTTGACCAGTATAATACTGTTCGATTTTCAAAGAGAGGCATTCTTCTGTTCTTTGTAAATTTTTTTGTTACACCAACACGCAGAATTCATGGAATTTAAATTATATTTTTGTTATACTGACTAAAACTGTAAGACATCGGATTGCATCAATGGAACAACTATTTGTTTTTCTTTATAGTCCAAAGGATGGTTACATTTGTTAGAAGATTGGATGAAAATTCTCTCAAAGAACCACGCTAGTGTTTGGCCTGATTGTAGATGACTTGGGTTTGCTCCCCAATCCTCTCCCAAGAATTACCCGGTCGCGGAAACACATGTACCCGTAGGGATTAGTCCTTCCCTTGCAAGAGTTGGATCACTAAACATTTTCCAAAAAGAAAGATCTCTAATAAAAGAAAAACCATGGTAGAGATTCTGTTGACAATTGTTCTTCTATCCTGCCAATTTCCTTAGTATTTTAATGATAAATATTAAGGTTCCCTTGTGCCTTGATGGCACTCGGTAACTAGTTAGTGCTCTTGCCTATCAATGTGTTGCTCGCTCATGCTTGAACGGCACTTGGTCGCTATGAGCATGAACAATTGGCAGCGTTATACTGCTCTTAGTGCTTTGGGCTATCCAAAAATGCATAAAACAATGGCTTGCAGTGCAAACCGCCTAGAGAGCATAGGACACTGCCCGGAGCCGTCTAGGCTCCACTGCTTATTAGTGGTTTGTATCAAGCAGTCTATCTTGCCTGGCAGTGGCACCAAAGTGAAGCTGAGTGCGCACTTTGTGAAAAATATCCCTTCCTCTTTCTGTTGGTCTCTTGGGGGATCGAGGGGGGCAGCTAGGTGAGCTATTAGTTGAAAAAAATGTCTAAACGCCAGAAACTCAATCTTTCTCTTAGATTAGTCTCTGCAGTAGTCACGCCATGGTAAGGCGTAAGTCATAGGATCAAATCCTGTAAAGGGCTCTTTTCTTTTTTGGTATTCCGGCTCCACGGGTGCGAGCATCAACATGGTTTTCCCTGATTGCACACTAAAATATTTGTTGCAGTTTGAGTATGATGACTGGCTCGCAGCCGAGTGTGGATATCCAACCATGGAAGAGTGGCGGAAGGAAATGTATGCAGTGACAAGGAAGACCAAGCATGCTCACCCAGAGACCTATCGCGACGAATGGGAAGATCATCGGTGGGTGATGCAAGCGCATGAAGAATTCTCCAATGCCGATAAGACAGTAAACTCACAAAACCATCTACTGTGATATCTATGTAGCATAATTAGTAGATGATAGAAGTTTAGTCACTGGATAGTGGGGACCTCATTTTCCATGGTTCATTTCGTTCATATTTCATTTGGCCCTTTTTTTATTGGATGATTAATAATGGCAAACGACATTTTGATTTAAGGAGCTGTTGGGTCTGGGCCTGAGGGGGGTCGTGCTCGAAATCTCCCAACACCTTATAACATTAGGTTGTATCTTTTCCTTCATCAAATGGTTTTGGTTGGAATGGTAGCTCACTGGGGTATAAGATCCCACAGGAGCCATTACTTGCACACAAGTTAGCCTGATCACAATTTATAATAAAGAATTGATATCTTGGGCACCTATGCCATGTGGACACCCCATCTAAGGGGTCTGATTTAAAGGCCATGATATAAAGATCGTACATGCAAAAGATTAGCATGAAACACGATCTCTGGTGATATGATTCAAAGTAGTCAACTGTTTGATCAAATGTTGTTACCCTTTGAGTGCATTGAATTATATGATAGAGAGTGTGTTATGTGCCAAACTTTTGCATCAAAGATATGTAGATCATTGCCTTCAAATCAGATGGTTTAGACGGTGTGCTACATGGCACATATCCCCAAAATACTAAGGATGCGTATGGCATAGCTCTCTGCTAGTCCGTGCCACAGCAGAGTTCACCTGTTTTAATTGGTTCTTATTCTCTTTTTAACTCTCTGCAAAGGAGGATTTACCAGCTCTAGCAACAACCTCTCTGCTTTCTATTAACTCCCTATCAGAGCAAATAAAATCTACTCTGGCAAGAAGTGAGTAGAGAGTAGGGTAGAACTATCGAACTGATAAATCTTGTATAAAATCTTGCCATGCAAGGAGTTATCAAGGAGAAGAGGTATCTGCTAAAGCAGGTAGCAGGATGTTAGCAAAGCGGATGAGTACTTACTAAGCAGGTGAACGCTGCTATGGCAGAGGCTGGCAGAGAGCTATGCCATACGAAGCCTAAGTCTTTCTAATTGCATGCAACGACCAACTTTTTTTTAAAAATATTTTTATAACTTTGGTATTTGGGCCTCTTAGAGCACCTGCCTAATCTCAGGGACACATGCGCACCCCAAATTTAGCACATGCCGGGTTAGCACAGGATATAAATTCCTAGGGTTGCCGGGGGGGGGTGAGGATTCGAATTCAGGTCTCCTGCTTTTGATAACCCCTTGAGGTTCATGCAATGGCCAACTTTGTGTGTAAGTAATGGATTCCTTTTATTTATTAAAATAACTTCTCTTTAGGCCTTGTTTGGCAAAACTCACCAGAAGGTTTTTTTTTTTTTGTTTACTTCCCATGGGTTAGTTAAAAAAAAAACCTCTTGGGAAGTTTTCTTCATAAAAAAAATTCAAAGGTTGTAAATTTTTTTTTGCCAATCGTTTGGCTACTAACATTCGTAAAATTTGATTATCTTTGAAATCTACAATAGATTCACCCATTGCATAATTTCTATTATCTGTTCGAAGGCCACATGCAAGATTTACTACAAATTGCATGACATTTTTCGGCGGCAAAAACCTGTCGGTAAAATTATCACAAACCGCCGGTAAAACCTTTGCTGGCGGTGGTGGGACTGCCAAGGAAAGAAGCGTCGTGAATAATTCGTTGACGATTTTAATTGGGAGCCCTTTCCTGATAAATCGCAAACCCAAGCCTAAAGATTCCCTGTAAATAGCATAAATTTGCTCACAATCAGAACCCCTAAATCAATCATTTCTGATAAATTCAGCTGTGAAATCATCACAAACATCTATAAAATAAATATTTAGTTAATACCAACTCCTTCCATGCCTTACCACTTAACCCCTATAAAAGCCTCTCTTCTTCTCACCTGCATCTAAAAAACCCAGCTAGATTTTTCTATTGCTTCTCTAAATTCTCTCTAGATCACCATTAATGGCTTTTGTAAACACCCTCCCAACACATATGCTCCCACTATGCAATCAAACCCCATTAAAGAATTTAAACCCATTTTCCCAAAAGACCTCTCTGGTACACACTTGGACCTCTCTTCAATCACCTCCTAAAAATCCCACCAATCTATCTTCTTTAAATCAAGGGGTTAGGCGAGCTGGTCAGGTACTTGCTTCCAAAAGCAAAAGACTTGAGTTCCAATCCCCTCTTCCCCTTGAAGCCACCCTAGGGATTTATATCCCGTGTTGACCTGACATATGTTAATTTAGGGTGCGCAAGTGTCCCTGGGATTAGGCGGGTGCTCTAAGAGACTTGGATACCCAGGTTATCAAAAAAATAAAATAAAAAAATAAATAAATTACAAACAGTGAAAAAGAGAAATTGGATTGTTGGGTTGGTTTCAGAGGACTCAGATGTGATCCTTGTGCAGAGCAGTGACTTGACAGACCATTAGATCGATAGGGTCGTCGTCGCCGGGATCGAAAGAGAGAGTAGCAACGAAGAACAAAGTGTGAATCAGATTAGTGGTTTTGTGAACGAGGGAAGATTGTCTTGGGGTTTTCTTCGGGATCTTCAAAATTGGAGAGAGATGAAGAGGACCTCGCGAAGTTGATCGATAGGGTAATTAATACGACGATCGTTCTTGCGGCGGGGACTTTCGCAATCGTCAAACTGCTCACCATCAATAACGATTACTGGCATGTGAGTAATTTGTTTTGTGTTGACAAAGCAAGAGGAGAGGGAGGAGAGGGCCTCTCATGTTTTGCCAGGTTTCGGGCTAAAAAAAGATTAAGCATATTTTATATGGGAAATAAAATCTGAGTTATTTTTATATTTTTCTCATATAAGTGGGGCCCACCTTGTGAGAAATCCGAAGGAGTCAAGTTGCCAAACAAGGCCTTAGTGTGTTTATGGCTTCTTGGGAAACATTTTGGTGAATTTTCACTTGACTAGGAGGAATTGGATGCAAACATGGACAACTTGAGCGAATATTCCGATTTTCAGATTTGATCATTGGGATGTGCTAATGTCAGCACATCCTCTGTCGTGAATTTTAATAAGGGTAACTCTGTTTGTGCCTACATGATATCTGAGGGCGCCTGCGAAACCTACTAAAACCGCTGATTGCTTGCAATCAGGCAGTGAAGATTGTTTTCACCCCATCTTCCACACGATGGATCTTGAGACCATGAGCTTACCATCAGTTATATTTTTTTATTTCATGTATATATCCCAAAAACTGGCCCTAATAGCTCATTTGAGTATGATGTATGCCATGTGATTTTAGAGTCATTTTTTGGGGATTTGTGCTAGATAAAATAAAAAATTGACCGTCTCATGGTATGCTTGTGGTCTTAAGATCCATCATGAGGAAGGTTGGGCTGAAAAATGATTTCCATCATCTAAATCCAAGCAGTCCACAGGCTTTCTGTGGGTTTCGAGTGATGGTGCCCTTAGAAATCATGTAGGCGCGAACAAATGTTTCCCTTTAATAATGAATACAAAAAAGGGTGCCTTTGCTCGCTTCTACAGCATCTGATACCCATCAGCTGCTATCGAGATCGTTGTTCTCCTAATCTTCTATACCATTGATCTTGGACCACCATTCGGTCAGTTTTTTTATTACATGTGGCACAAATATGAAAAGAGTGGCCTTAAAATCTCATGACACACATCAAACTCAAATGTTATTTTAGATCCATTTATTTAGGATGTGTGCTATGTGAAATCAAAGACTGACCCTTATGGAGGAAATTGGTGCGATAAATGATTTCTATCGTTTGATTCCATGCAATCAATTTGGGCAAAGGTATGACCAGAGTTAACCCACACAAAAAAAATTGATATGAAATGCTTTTACGTTTACAATTTTTTTAAAGAAAAAAATTCAAATAAACCCTTGAATTTGTACCGTAATATCTCTAACACACCTAAACTATTGCTTTGGTTAAACAAACGCCCGAAGATTTCATAAGTTCATCAACTAAACCCCTACTGTCAACTTTCGTTAATATGCGAACGAAAAATGCTGACGAGAGTTGACGGTAGGTGTCTCCTTAATAAACTTATGATTTCTTCGGCTGCTAATTTGAATGCCAACTCAATATTTTTCGTTCGAATATTAATGGGAGTTGACGGTAGGGATTTAATTGATGAACTTAAGGAATCTCTGGGTGCTCAGTTGACAAGAGCAATAGTTTTAATGTATTAAAGATATATTTGGGTCAAAGTTTAGGATTTTTTTTGCAATTTTTCCTTCTTTTAAAAGACAAATGAATTTGAAATTGAACGAGAGTTTTCTCAATAAAATGTCTTTGATATTCTTTCAAGGGCATGGCTATTCTCACCCGTTTAATAGTAAGCACCACACAATTTTTTCAGGGACAAAGACTGTTGACTGATTTGAATCAGACGATGGAAATTGTTTGTTGCTTTAATCTTCATCACAATAAATCTTAAGATTATGGCGTGCCTACTGGATGATTAGATGTTGTTCCACATGACACACTGTGGCGGCCTCATTAATCTGTGTGCCAACATGAAGGCATGGCGACCTTGGAACCGAACTTTTAGTTAGCAAGAAGGCGGGCAGACCTTGCAGTTAGTTGTGTAGCGCGTGTGCGCAGAGGCATGTGGCTCTGCGACGCGTGCATGTTCTCCTTATGCATGTTGCGATATAGTGTGGTGACTAGACACGTGATGGGTTCGGAATGCGGTGCTCCGCGTAGGGGGCACGTGACGTGATGCCAAGAGGACACGCGACGTCCTGATGCCATAAGGCACGTAATGCGGTGCTCCGCGTAGGGGCACGCGACGTGGTGCCAAGAGGGCACGCGACGTCCTGGTGCCATAAGGCACGTAATGCCGTGCTTCGCGTAAGGGCACGCAACGTGGTGCCAAGATGACCTGCGACGTCCTGGTGCTATAAGGCACGTGAGACAGTGTCATGACGGTACGCGATGTGGTGCCAAGAGGGTGCGCGAAATCTAGCTTGTATGGTAAGCGATGCGGTGTTAAGAGGACACGCGGCATCCGGGTGCAATGATGGACCCGACATAGTGCCGAATGGACACGAAACACAGTCACGACTCGGACGTGATGCGGTGCCACGAGGGTATGTCATATGGTGCCACAAGGGCACGCGACATGAGGCCATAAGGGCCTCGCGACATGGTCGCGACACAGTTCTATGTGGGCATGAGGCCATGAGGGCCTCACGACGTGATCGCGATGTGGATGCAACATGGTCGCAAATGACGCTGATACGTGACCTCACAGGACATGTGGGCTTGGAGGATGGCACTGTGTGTCACGGATAGAAGTTCGTGTGCCATAGTTAATGCTAAGACACTACCTTTGCAAGTGTGTGCCACGGGCAGAGGGCCGTGTGCCATGGTGGTATGTCAAACTAAAGGGTTTGAGGTTATTCTGCTGGATAACTCAAGTTGGTGTTTAGACCATACTTGGGGGGAAGGGAGTTGTGGAGCTATTCTCCCACACATGGGGCCTTGCGTTGCGGGACGAGCACATGAGTTTTCTAGGTTAGGGGTGAGTCTAGAACTTCGTTGCAGCGATGCGGCGCTGCGGCGATGCCATGTGTCACCTGAGGTGAGGTTACCACATGACTCGAGCTATGCGTCGTAGTGCACATGGGTTGGCGATCTCACGAGGGCACTCTAGGGGTGTGTGGGATGTAGTGGTGCGCACTAGCTGAGGGCCTGATGTGGACGTGTGCTGGTCGCGTGGGCCACACACGATGCTTGGTTTGGATAGCATGAAGAGTTGCATGTTACTCCAAGTGTATTGGTTGTGTGGGCCACACACAATGCTTAGTTTGGATAGCATGAAGAGTTGCATGCTACTCTAAGTGTGCTGGTCGCGTGGGCCACACACGATAGTTGACTTGGATGACATGAAGAGATGCATGCCACTATCACAAGTGAGGAACTAATGCAGTGCACAGGGTGAAGCTGGGCAGGCCAAATGGCACTAAGGTGCTGACATGCGTATCGTGAGTAGACACGATGCGTTGAGATGGTTTGCCTTGGATGAAGGCAACCATGAATGGGAGTTCCCGTCCTCTAAGCGGGTGGTATCAGAGTGATGGGTGGATAAGTTGGTCTTGCTGTGCGCGGCAGTGAGACGTTACACGAGTGTGATAGCCAGTGTTAGGTTGTGCCTCGTGAAAACTGGTATCTGGAATAGGCTGGCCTCGCTGTAGCGGCAGCGAGGCGCCGCACGGGCGTAGAAAAAAGTTATCCCGTGACAATACGCCCCTAAAAGTGAAGGTCAACTGCTTTGCACATGATCTAGGTCACTTTTGAAAAAGTGTGTCATGTGGCATCAACATTTGACTGTCTGATAGGCACATTATGATCTTAAGATCTATTATGAAGAAGATTGAAAAAAAAAACAATTTTCATATTCTCATTCAAATCAGTCAATAGTTTTTGGCCTTGAAAAAATTGTGGTAATTTTTATTATCTTAATAGGCCTATAAAAAGAATGAAATAAGTAAAGAAATATCTTAGTAGACTTCAAAATTGCTTAAAGTAGCTCTTAAAAATTTGAAAAAACAATAATTTTGCCTAAATCATCTCCATAGGTATTTTCTTTACAATTTAGGGGCTGTTAGGATACAGAGAATACATGATAAAATGTGGTATGATAAAACGTTTTATCATAGATTCAACTATTTGAGTGTTTTTATGGGTGGTAAATGTATTACCCCATAATATTTATCACAAAACACCAAAACAGCGTACAACCTCTCCGCTTGAGAATTGGGGAGAAACGTAGTATTACTGCATATTGTATATTCATGCTAAAACGAGGTAAAAAAATCAACAACCTCTTTCCTTGAGAATTGGGGAGAAATGTAGTATTCTTGCAAATTAGAAATATATGGTAAAACGTGGTGAAAAATCAACAACTTTACCATATTTTATCAGGCTGTATTCAAACTGACCCTTAGTGTCAACTTGACCTCAACCCTTTGCCATCCGATTAGCATTTTATTGACACTTTGTTGACACCTGACTATAGAAATTCAATTAATTCCCTCTAATGATGCCAATCTCAAGCGGGGATGACAACCAAAGAAGATATAGCATCACGATAATAATTGGATCTAGAAATATCATCTAATCTCTATGGTAAGTAGGGCTGTGTATTTTTTAAATCGAACCGACCAAATCGGACCGAATGGCTGAGTTTGGACCGGTACCGGTTTGGATTTGATTTGTAAAAATAGAAAATCGAAAAGTTTGGTTTCGTTGCAGTTCCAAGCCTCCCCAAATCGAAATTGACCGAACCGAACCGACTGTAGTTTATATATATATATATATATAAGGCATTTAAATAAAATGCATATTTTTATATAAAACTCTACTCTTGTCTTTAGCCTATTCTTAAATCCTAAGACGGTAAAGTAGAACTTATAGGAAAATTGAAACCGACCGAACCAAATCGAATTGGGTTGGTTTGGTTTAAGAGTTGGACGGTTTGGTTTGATTTAAAAATTTAGAAACCGATTAGGACCAGTTTGATTTATGATTTTGATCCAAAACTGATCAAACCGAACCGAATGTACCCCTTATGGCAAGTCATAAGAAATTAGACTTGCAAAGTCGGCTCCAAATAGATGATACCAGGCAACGATGATAATTGCCATTCATTTATAATATTATTAGACTTGCAAAGTCATTCAAAATAGATGAGACTAGGCAAGGGGTATTATATATTTTTTTAAATACTTTTCAAAATAGTGAGAGATTGTTGGATATTTTAAAAGTTTTATTTTTTTCTCGCTAAAGAAGTGTCTTTCAGATTTTGATTTGTCTTTTTAAATCTGGCATCTCTTCACAGTAAATCTGAAAAGGCACAAGTGAAATCGATTTTTCTTTTTACTGTTATTTGAAAAAACACAACTCTCTGAAAAGACACAAGTGAAATCGATTTATCTTTTTACCGTTATTTGAAAAGACACAACTCTCTGAAAAGATATAGATCTGAAATCTTTTCACCTGAAAAGACACAATTGTTGGGAATTTTCTCTATAAATAGAATAAGGTCTCCATTAGTTAGATACAATAAGAAAAGACACAAGAAAATAAAATTTTCTTTCTTTATTTTTTGGGCATATTATGTAGTGTTCAGAATTCTTTTTTGTGAGTGTAAACACAAAGAGAATTACAGAGGATTGGGCTTGATTGTATCCCGGAAACGTGTTTGCTATTTTCCTCTTTTGCTATCGCGATTCTAATAGGAAGGAGACAAATAACGTTTAGAGAAAGCGTTTATGTTAACGTGCTTCTAAGTTCTACCCTTGATTTCAATTCCTTTATTTTTGCTTCTATTTTTCCAATAATTTTTTTAACAATTTTAAACGTTATTTTGCGACATGGAAGCATCTATGACATCTATCAAAGTGATGAATCAAGATTTCGTAAGATTTGAACGATTTGATGGAACGAACTTTATTCGTTAGCAGCAGAAGATTTTGTTCTTCCTCACCACCTTGAATGTTGCATATATTTTACACAATGATCTTGTTGACTTGCCGCTTGGAAAATCAGACGACACTTTGGAGGTCATTATTGTGCGAAAGAAACGTAAAGATGATAATTATATATGCAAGGGTCATATATTGAACGCGCTTATAGATTCTATCTATGACATCTACGTTAGCGTACCCACTGCAAAAAAAATCTAATATACACTTGACGAGAAATACAAAGTAGAAAATTTTGAAAATCGTACTTTCTTTGTTGACAATTTATTTCATTTTAAAATGAAAAATGATAAGTTTATTCTTGCGCAAGGTACAACTTGTAACTTATCATTAATCATCTTAGTTCTGTTAGGATTGAATTTTCTTAAAAATTTCAAGTTGGCGGTACAATTTCTAAATTACCGCATTCTTGAAATGACTATAAAAAGAAGATGAATCATCGACAAGAAAATGAATCCTTGTCTATGACTCAACTTTTACGTCACTACGAATTGAGAAAGAATCAAGACTTCGATATTCTAAAGATGATTAAAGAGTTTATCCTAAGACAACTTTTGTTGTGGATATAAAATCATATTATTCTTGAATTTATTGTACTTGCTGCAGCATGTAAAGAAGGAGAATGACTTAAAAACTTATTGGTAGATGTACCTATAAGGTTGTCACTGTAATTACCATATACTGTGATAATGAAGCGACTCTTAAACGAGCGAATCATAGGACGTATAATGATAAAAATTGACATATAAGTTTGAGACATAACTATGTCAAAAGTCTACTCAAGGGTGGAGTAATAACTTTATATTCTGTAAGGTCGAAAGAGAATTTGGCGATCCTCTTACGAAGGGCCTTGCAAGAAATATTTATATAGGACATTGAGTGGAATGAGGTTGAGGCCTATAAAATAAAAGTCATCTTCAATGGGAGCTCAACCTAAATTTTGTGACCATTACTTAGGTTAAATGGGAAAAATAAATTGAATGAGTGATTGTATTGACACTAGAACGAACTATATGTTCAAAAATAACTTATTCCCTTATGTCTACCAAACTAGCGCTAATCCTGTGAGAGAGGATGAGATTGATTTTCTTAATATATATATAGCCTTATTTAAGTTGGAGTTGTATACAAGAGCCACTCTTAGATTCACTTATTTGAGCATGGAAGACGGACCGCTTCCTATGGAGCAATAGACTCTCTTAGAGCACTCAAGAAACTGGGATAAAACACATGGCCATAAATGTATTGGCTTTTTAAGAACACTAAGTTTTATAAAATATAATGTGTATAATATATTCGGTTTGGTGGTTAAGGTCTTTAGTTCAAGACTATAAGTCACTAAGCAGCTTGATAAACTTTGATATACTTATACTAAGTGAAAGTTCAAATCTTTAAAATACTTTCATTTATGCATTACAGTTTTCATATACCAAAATAGATTATTTTTTAAAAACTTTGAAAAATAGTGGGAGATTGTTGTATATTTTTTAAAAACTTTTTAAAATAGTGGAAGATTGTTATATATTTTAAAGAGTTTTATTTTCTCTCTAAAGAAGTGTCTTTAAGATTTTGATTTATCTTTTTAATATTAGTTGAAAAGACACAAGTTTGACATTCTTCACAGATTGAAATCGATTTGTCTTTTTACTGTTATCTGAAAAGATACAAGTGAAATCGATTTATTTTTTTGCCGTTATATGAAAAGACACAACTCTCTGAAAAGATACAGATCTGAAATCTCTTCACCATAATATGAAAAGACACAACTATCTGAAAAGACACAGATCTTAAATC
The DNA here is from genome assembly GCA_021018995.1 of Chloranthus sessilifolius. NCBI lineage: Eukaryota > Viridiplantae > Streptophyta > Magnoliopsida > Chloranthales > Chloranthaceae > Chloranthus > Chloranthus sessilifolius. The sequence goes on along the minus strand of CM037595.1, from coordinate 104,785,852 downwards.
TCTTCACCGTAATCTGAAAAGACACAATGATTGGGAACTTTCTCTATAAATAGAGATAAGATTTCCGTTAGTTAGATACAATAAGAAAAGACACAAGAAAATAAGATTTTCTTTCTTTATTTTTTAGGCATATTACTTAGTGTTCAGAATTTTTTTTTGTAAGTGCAAACACAAAGAGAATTACAGAGGGTTGAGCTTGGTTGTATCTCGAGAACGTGCTTGCTATTCTCATGGACCAAAATTTCGAATTTTTGATAGGTATCGTCCAACCCCAAAACCGATACGTAACAGACGATACGTATCGGTTCCGGACGATTCTTTCCAATTTTTTCCTAAAAAAATAAAATAAAATAAATAACAAAATCGATAATTTGAAATTATAGGATAATAATTTCAAATTATCGTCTAATACGAACAATACATTGAACGATATGAACGATAATTTGGCTGTTTTTTAAGGGGGACGATAAATACCCAATGTATCGTATCGTTCAAGTCCAAAACCGATACGTATCGTCCAATATGTATTGGTATTGGACGATATTTTGATCTATGACTATTCTCCTCTTTTGCTATCGCGATTCTAACCAGAAGGAGGCAAATAACGTTTAGAGAAAATATATAAGTTAACATGCCTCTAAGTTCTACCCTTGATTTCATCTCCTTTATTTTTGCTTCCATTTTTTCAATAATCTTTCCAACAAGGGGAATGGTCAGGTCCTATTAAGCAGAACCAGATTTCTAGTCCTACCCCATCTGTTGCCCTTGGAAATTGGAGAATCTTAACTTTCTTGGTTTTCACATTTTATAGCATGGCATGCAGTCAAGATTCTCCTATTTCCACGGGCAGTAGATGAGATAGGACTGGAAATCCGATTCAACCTAGTAGGACTTGATGATTTCCTGACTAGGCAATGATGATAACTGCCATTCATATATGATATTTCTTCGATTCTGCAATATAATCAAAAGTAATCAGTAAGAATTTTCCGTGAGGTCGAATACGACAAAATGTGATTAGAGTAAATGCCGCTGAAATTCACAAAGAACAACGAGAGATCTAGTCCAAATCCACCCAACGTAAGCTCGGCCCAACTTTGAATCTGCGTCAGCTTTAGCTGTATTTTGAAGATAAAAATAATTGAGCCGCTCAAAGCTCAGCTCGAACCTGGCCCTGCGCAGCCAAGCCTGAATATTTTAAGGGAAAAAGGCGAACTTTAAGCATTTTTAGAGTATTGGTTAAGATCTTAGCAAATGGTATTAAAGCCAACACTATATCTTCAGATCGAATCATGGAAGGGCTACCTGGGCCGTGTAGGGTTACCGGAGTGAGAACTGCCACAGAGTAGGTTGTCGCGGACGTGGGTTGCATGCCCTGGTTGCGTATTATGACGTCCAAGTTGCAAAGAATTAACTTTCAGCTCCAGTGAGGCTTAGGCATTTTTGGAGTATTTTTTCTTTTGAGACGCGATATTTTTGGAGCATTGGTTTGTCTCTTAACATAGAGATCCCACCTCAAGAATCTCCTCACGAAAATTGTGGTCACAAATTTCCGGCACAAGCATTCGTTGCCAAAGTCGAAGTCGTTAAGCTTGGCGCCAATCTATTTCCTCCTCCTCCTCTCTCTCGCTCTCTCTCTCTCTCTCCCTAGTTATCGCTGGTGACACAGTCGCTTGTTGTAATACCAAATCTCTTCATAGACAAAGCTTCAACCGCATCGGCTCACCATCTGTGCAATTCATGAAAATAATGAAGAAAATGAATAAGACAAGAGCTCTCTGATTGATTTTACCAAGGCTCAAAGGGATCTTTAATAAAGCTTGGGAAACAGAAAGGTACAATAGAGAGAAGGGAAAAGACCAAAAGACAATAACTCCTAACAACATGATCTACTAGCAAAAAAGGATCCTATGTGAGATAGGCACAGGGGACAATAATGCTAACACCCCCCTCCAAGATGTTGGCGCCTTTGGTTCTACAATCTTGTCACGTAACATTTGAAAGCATTGACTTGAAAGAGGTTTTGTAAATATGTCAGCAAGTTGATCAACACTAGCAATATGTCGGACTTCAAGCTGTTTAGCTACCACTTTTTCATGAATAAAGTGGTACTCCACTTCAATGTGTTTTGTGCGAGCATGAAACACTAGGTTATCCGCTAAAGAGATAGCTGACACATTATCGCACCATATCACCGGAATGCAACTCACGAAGTGACATTAGAATCCAAGAGAGTTCAGCGGTTGTGTGCGAGGCACCTATATTCTGCCTCGGTAGTAGAACGCACAACTGTGGCTTGTTTCTTAGCAGACCAAGCAATGAGAATGGACCCAAAGAAAACATTATAGCCTCTTGTCGAGCAGCAATCATTGAAGTTACCTGCCCAATCGGCATCAGAGAAGGCTTCAATGGTTAGTGGCCCACTCTTGAAATGAAGGCCATGGTCTAAAGTCCCTTGAACATACAACAGTATACATTTCGCATCAATAAAGTCAGCATCACTAAGATTGTGCATAGTTTGGCAAACAGAGTTCACTATGAATGCTAAGTCTGGTCTTGTGATGGTTAAGTACTAGAGACCACCCACTAAGCTGCGATAAAGAGTTGGATTGTGGAATGAAAATGATGGTGAGCTACAGGTCTTCTTTCTTAGTACTGCAAGGTGAGGAGCAACTTTTACAATTAGTCATTGCTGCTCTGTCCAGAAGTTCATCTGCATACTTGGATTGTGAGAGAAATAGGCGTTTGTCAGTCTTGTAAACTTCCACACCAAGGAAGTAGTGTAAAGAGCCAAGGCCCTTCATAGCAAATTGGGTCCCAAGTTTGTCAACCAAGGGGGAAATAAAAGCAGTATCATTACCCGTGGCAATTATGTCGTCAACGTAAAGTAGGAGAAGGGTGATGTGGCGGCCAACGTGTTGAATGAAGAGGGATGGGTCACATCTTCTCATCTTGAACCCAATAGATAAAAGAAAGGATGAGAATTTTGGAACCAAGCACAAGAAGCTTGTTTAAGGCCATACAAGGCCTTTTTCAGCTTACAGACATGGGTGGGAAGGCTGGAATCGATAAACTTTTGAGGTTGACTCATATATAAATCTTCTTCTATATTTCCTTGAAGGAAAGCATTTCGAACGTCAAGTTGCTTGATATGCCAGTGAAAGTGTAGAGCAACGACAAGAACGAACTGGATTGTGATCTGTTTGACGACAGGACTAAATGTCTCGGTGTAATCCAATCCCTCTGTTTGATGAAAACCTTTGGCTACAAGGCGTGCCTTGTAGCGGGATATGCTGCCAGAAGAGTTTTGTTTAACCCAAAAAATTCATCTACAACCAATAATATTGTCATGAGGTGGAGGTGGCACTAAATACCAGGTGCCTTGTGACTGCAACGTGTGGAACTCTTCAAACATGGCAGAACGCCATTCTTTATGTTTTCCGACCTCTGAGAAGAAACTAGGTTCAAAGGTGTTAGGTTTGGAAAATGTTGCAAGTAGGCTTAACCTCTTTTTCTTAACAATACCATGTTTTAGTTTTGTTACATGGGGTGGGTAGGTCTTGCAGGTGCAACTATACCATCACTGGATATAGATGTAGGTGACAAATTTGGCAACTAGATAGGTGACATAGGGTAGGTCAGGGATGGTGATGGACCATGGGTAGATGGTGATGAGATGGATGAATGTGAATTTTGGGTGGACTTTGGAGATTCAAGTATATGTGGTGATTGAGAAGAATGTGAGCGGTCACTAGTAATGGGTATTGGGATGTGGGTTTGACATGTAAGTGTAGTGGATGGGGCATTAGATGTGGTAGGTGTAGTGTGTTCATTTGATTGTGCAGGGGACAACATATGTGGGACAGAGTGATGAGACGTGTCAGCCATAGTGAATGCTTGATTAGGGATGTTTGCGGTTGGACAAGGTATGGGCGCAAGTGGTGATGGACCATTAGATGATGTGGACAAATTGGGAATAGGGGTGAATGGGAAATTTGGAGTGGGTAATGAAATGATATTTTGTGGTTGGTCCTTTATGAATGGAAAATTATCCTCATGAAAGAGAACATGGCGAGAAATGTACACCTTGCGGGAAATTGGGTCTAAACACCCGTAGCCCTTTGACTTAGAGCAATACCTGATGAACACACATCGCTTGGACCTCGCATCGAGTTTATTAACGGAGTAAGGACGAAGCCAAGGAAAATACAATGATTCGAATACGCGTAGAGAAGAGTAATCGGGTGGTTTTTTGAACAAAATCTCATAAGGTGATTTATAGTTGAGATGCTGAGAGGGAAGGCGATTGATCAAGAAAACAGAGGTACACATTGTATCGACCCAATATGAAGGCATGGAGGCCTTACTAAGTAAAGTGATAGTCGTTTCATAGATGTGACATTGTTTACGCTCCGCCACTCCATTTTGTTGCAGAGTATGGGGGCATGAAATTTGGTGTAGTATATACCATGAGGAGCAAAATGATGCAATGGAATTATTAACATACTCTCCACCCCCACCCCCATCCGAGCGAAATTTTTTAATTTTGTAAACATCAAAATTTTCAACCAAGGATTTGAAATAGATAAAAATATTGTAGACATTAGATTTTTGCTTCAATGGAAATAGCCATGAGAATTTGGAAAAGTCATCAACAAATACCACAGAATTTGTAACCTTGAAAGGAAATGGATGGGGAACCAAGCGTAGGGAGCTTGTTTAAGGCTATACAAGGCCTTTTTCAGCTTGCGGACAAGGGTGGGAAGGCTGGAATCGATGAACTCTTGAGATTGACTCATATATAGATCTTCTTCTATATTCCATGAAGGAAAACATTTCGAACATCAAGTTGCTTGATATGTCGGTGGAAGTGTAGAGCAACGACAAGAACGAACCGGATTGTGATCTATTTGACGACGGGACTAAATGTCTCTGTGTAATCCAATCCCTCTGTTTGATGAAAACCTTTGGCTACAACGCACGCATTGTAGCGGGATATGCTATCATTAGGGTTTTGTTTAACCCGAAAAATCCATCTACAACCAATAATATTCCCATGAGGTGGCAGTGGCACCAAATGCTAGGTGCCTTGTGATTGCAACGCGTGGAACTCTTCGGATATGGCAGAACGTTATTCTTTATGTTTTACGACTTCTGAGAAGCACCTAGGTTCAAAGGTATTAGCTTTGGAAGATGTTGCAAGTAGACTTAACCTCTTTTTTTTAACAATACCATGTTTTAGTTTTGTTAACATGGGATAGGTAGGTCTTGCATGTGCAGCTATACCATCACTGGATATAGGTGTAGGTGACAGATTTGGCAAATAGGTAGGTGGCAAAGAGTAGGTCAGGGGTGGTGATGGACCATGGGTAGATGGTGATGAGATGGATGAATGTAAATTTTGGGTGGACTTTGGAGATTCAGGTATATGAGGTGATTGAGAAGAATGTGAGTCGTCACTAGTAATAGGTATTGGGATGTGGGTTTGACAGGTAGGTGTAGTGGATGGGGCATTAGATATGATAGGTGTAGTGTGTTCATTTGATTGTGCAGGGGACAACATATGTGGGACAGAGTGATGAGATGTGTCAGCCATAGTAAGTGCTTGATTAGGGATGTTTGCAGCTGGACAGGGTATGGGCGCAAGTGGTGATGGACCATTAGATGATGTGGACAGATTGGGAATAGTGGTGAATGGGAAATTTGGAGTGGGTAGTGGGTGATGAAATAATATTTTGTGATTGGTCCTTTATGAATGAAAAACTATCCTCATGAAATAGAACATTGCGAGAAATGTACACCTTGCCGGAAATTGGGTCTAAACACCGGTAGCCCTTTGACTTAGAGCAATACCGGATGAACACACATCGCTTGGACCTCGCATCGAGTTTATTAACGGAGTAAGGACGAAGCCAAGGAAAACACAATGATCCGAATACTCGTAGAGTGGAGTAATCGGGTGATTTTTTGAATAAAATCTCATAAGGTGATTTATAGTTGAGATACTGAGAGGGAAGGCGATTGATCAAGAAAATAGAGGTACACATTACATCAACCCAAGTGAAGGCATGGAGGCCTTAGTAAGTGAAGCGATCACCGTTTCAATGATGTGGTGGCGATGTTTACGCTCCGCCACTTCATTTTGTTACGGAGTATGGGGACATGAAATTTGGTCTAGCATATCATGAGAAGAACAAAATGATGCAATGAAATTATTAACGTATTCTCCACCCTCATTTGAGCGAAATTTTTTAATTTTGTAACTAATGGGATTTTTAAACAAGGATTTGAAATAGATAAAAATATTGTAAACATCAGATTTTTGCTTTAATAGAAATAGCCATGAGAATTTGGAAAAGTCATCAACAAATACCACAGAATTTGTAACCTTAAAGGAAATGGAAGGAGATGAACCCCATACATCAGAGTGTATTAATTCAAGTGAAAATTTGGTAGTAGAGCCTGATATAGGAAAAGATAATTTATGACTTTTCCCTAGAGGACAAGTTTCACAACAGTAATGAAAAGAACCTTTAATAGGTAACATGCATTTTGTTGACAGAAAATTAAAGGTTGATGTGGATGGATGACCCAAGCGATCATGTCATATCGATGCCGGAACACGAGATGCAATAAGAGCTTGTGGTAAAGATGACGAGTTGACGACATGAAATGGGTAGAGACAGTTTTTATTGCCCCTGCGAAAATGAATCGCCTTAGCGGATTTGTCCTGAACCAAAAACTCATTGGCATAAAAAATCAATACACAATTGTTGTCCTGTGCAAGTTTATGAACATAAATTAAATTATTGGAAATAGATGGAACATGAAAAATGTTTTGAAGTTTGAAGGAAGATGTAGATGTGTTGAGGATTGTTTTACTAGTGTGGTGAATAGGTAGGGTCTGACCATTACCCACTGCAAACCATAGTAAGGACCATGAATTAGCATACCAAGTTGATTCACTTGGTGGGCCATTAGAGGCCACATAAGCTTGAGTATTTGGGAAAAACGATGACCTGCTAAATGGGCCGTTTGGTTGGAACCAACATTCGCAAGACGGATGATTTGATTTTCCACAATATTGGCACCAAACTTTTGGACCGGGCTGGTATTGATAGCCAACACGATCGCAATTATTGTGACCTCCTCTATTATATCGACTGTCTCTGTTTGGAATTTCAAATTTAGAGTTTGATGCAGATCTGCCGGTTAGTGATGGACTCTTTTGGGCAGCAAGAGCAGAGGAAACAATCTGTGTTTCTTTTGATTTTTCTAAGGGCTAAAATTTTCTCTTCATCTGATAGCAAAGAGTTAAGCTGTAGGACAGAAAGAGGTTCGGACCTTGTCCTTATAGATGTTTTGAAAGAACTATACTCTGAAGGTAATCCAGCTAAGGAGTACAAAATTATATCACTTGAATCCAAAGGAGAATTTGCAATAGCAAACTTGTCACAGAGTTGTTGCATATTCTAGAGATAGATCAACATTTCTTTTGATCCTTTCTTCAATCGAAGCAACTGTGTTTTGAGTTGCATAACAGTGGATCTTGAATACGAAGCATAGAGCTGTTAGAGAGCCGCCCAAGCAGTTTTGGCCTTGAACTCGCCAATCGGTGTACTTTGGATTAATTGATTCTTTGCCTTCGTCGTGGGTGATGGTTGAAGGCGGCACCGATTCAACGAGAACTTACACAACTTGATGAGCACGAAGAGCAACTGTGAACTGAGTTCTCCATGTAAGAAAGTTGACCTGATCGAGCTTTCCAATTAGGAGAGAAGAAAGATTATGGATGAATGACAACATGGGTCTGTCATGTTGAACATGTGGATGGATTAAAGGCTTGATAGGAGTTCAGATCTGTAGCAAGGGAAGCTATAGATGAATATAACGGTGGTCAATGGATGGCTCTTATACCATGAAAACAATGAAGAAGATGAATGAGACGAGCTCTCTGGTTGATTTTACCAATGCTCAAAGGAGAGTCTTTAATAAAACTTGAGAAACATAAAAGGAGGAAAAGACCAAAAGACAATAACTCCTACCAACATGCTCTACTAGCAAAAAAAACAAGGATCCTATGTGAGACACGCACAAGGGACGGTAATGCTAACACTCCGCACACTCAATCATCTCCAATTTCTATTACCTCCTCACCTCACTACTTCTTCCCATGGCTGTCCAAACTCCCAAACCCTCAACCCTTCTCTCCCAACCCTCAACCCTTCTCTCCCAAACCCTCTCCTCCGATCACCTCCCCTCCAAAACCTCCCGTAAAGTTGCCGTAATCGGCGCCGGTGCCGCCGGTCTCGTCGCGGCCCGAGAGCTCCGCAGAGAAGGCCACAGAGTCGTCGTCTTCGAGTGCGGTGACAAGGTCGGCGGAACCTGGAATTACAATCCAGACGTCGAATCTGATCCTCTAGGTTTAGATCCCTCTAGAAGGATCGTTCACAGCAGTATGTATGATTCGCTGCGCACGAATCTTCCCAGAGAAGTCATGGGGTTTCGTGATTTCCCGTTTGTGGTCACAGATGGTAGGGACAGTCGGAGGTTTCCCGGTCACAAAGAGGTTTTTCTGTATTTGGATGATTTTGCGCGGGCTTTTGATCTTAAGGAGTTGATTCGGTTTGGTACGGAGGTTTTTGGGGTGAGGATTGTTGGGGAAGGGAGATGGATGGTTAGGTCTAGGAGGGTTTTGATGGACGGTGAGGATGAGATGGTTGATGCGGAGGAGGTTTATGATGGGGTGGTTGTTTGTAATGGGCACCACACGGAACCGCGAATTGCAGATATTCCAGGTACTTTCGATACACCAAAAGCACCTCGGCTTTAATGGAGGGAAAAAGTAAGCTTTGTTTGTCTGTGGGTGCTAACTCTGACAACTTTCATTCTAGTACTGTTTTTGGTTGGCCGCATGTAGCCTTTTCCTCGTCGTGTCACATTTTCTAGGGCTCTGATACAATTTGTTAAGGACCTACCAGCTGGCACACTTTGTGGCAGCTTCGAAATATCAGTAAAACTGCTGGGACGATGTAACATCCAAGGATTAAAATTTCGGCCGAAATGACCGAAATTTCGGCCAAATTTTCAGTTTTCGGCCGAAAATTTACCCAGTATATTGATCCTTGGTAACATCAATCAAAATAAGTGTCCTGTCCAACACTTTCTCTCGGACAAAATGAATATCGACTTCAATGTGGTTGGTCCTCTTGTGAAGAACATCATCGAAAGAAATCTTCTCCGCTGCCTCGTTGTCACAATGAAGAGGAGTAGAATTCGAGATAGGATATCCAAGTTCAGATTGAAGAAAGTGCAACCATAAGACTTCACAAGTTCCATATGCAATATCTCTGTACTCAGCTCCAATACTAGATTTAGACATGACGGTCTGTTTCTTACTCTTCCAGGCAACCAAGTTGTCTCCTAAGAATACACAATATCCTGAAGTGGACCGACACTCAGTAATGGATCTAGGCCAATTGGCATCAATGTAAGCAAAGATGCTCATAGGACCACAGTCACGATATATCAATCCAAACCCCAGGCTGGACTTTATATATATATATATATATATATATATATATATATATATATATATATATATATATATATATATATATATATATATAACAGATGACAGCGAGGTGGGCTGTGCGAAGGGCGTGCATAAATTGGCTCACAAGACTGACAAAAATGTAATATCATGTCTCATGAAAGTAAGGTAAATCAATATTCTCGTCAATCTCTGGCACTTATGTGGATTTCAAGTAAATCATCATCCTTCTCGTAAATAGAAGCTTTTGATCCATAGGTGTGGTTGCAGGTTTGCAACCCAGCATATCAGTAGCATGCAATAAATTTATGACATATTTCCTCTGAGAGGTAAATATCCCTTTGTGAGATCTAGCAATTTCTAGTCCAAGAAAGTACTTGAGATTCTCTAAATCTTTGATTTCAAATATTCTACCTAGTTTGCTCTTAGTTCAACTAATAAAAGCATGATCATTACCGGTAAGAATAATATCGTCTACATAGACAAGAAGGATGATACGTTCTGAAGGACTAGAGTGAATGAACCATGTCCCATGTATAATTCTACTGTAAGCCACTCATCTCATCGACCGTTGCAGTTCGCTAGGAGGGGTGATCAAAGGCGGTACGAACAATCCAAGGGATCGTTTCAAAGTCTGACAGAGAGAAATGCCTAGTAGGTTGGAGAAAAATCCTGATAGTAAACAAAATAGCAAAACCAGTTAGCAAGACGATGGGGGGTCATAGATCGCAAACTCCTTTCCTGAGAGCTATAGGAAGATTGAAGTCATTAGTAGAAGATGAGGGAGAAACAAGAGCTGGATCAAAGATACTTACAGGAGTTGGAGTTACCACTTCAAAGGATGTTGGAAGAGGCACTTGGACGGTTGGACTATGCCACCCGTAATGTACATATGTAATCATTCCCTTCTGTTGCAGAGAGACCGTAAGGTCCTAAAGAGCCGGTAAAGGAAGAGGAGCAGGAGTATGATGATACTCAGTGAAGTATGAGACATCCTCAAAGAAAGTGACATTCATAGAGGTGTAAAACGATGGTTATGAGGATCGTAACACGGTACCCTTTAAGGACAATAGAGTACCCAACAAACAAACGCCTAATCACCTTAACATCTAATTTTTTACACGCAAGACGAAGATCTTGGACAAGATAAGTATATCCGAACACACGAGGCTCAACTACAAAGAGAAGATCTGTAGCTCTAAGCGAATGATAAGGAGTGTGGCTTGTAAGTGTCTGATAAGAAACCAAGCAGTAAGTAGTGCCAAAAACCAATAAGCTTTTAGGACATACATACCACGAAGCAAGAAACAGGTCAATCCTGAAGAGGTGCCTGTTCTTATGCTCTGCAACACCATTCTGGTGGGGAGTGTAAGGACAAGAAGATTGTTGAATAATGTCATGCATTTTCAAGTAGGTATGAAAGGGTTGGGACGTATGCTCCTCCATTATCAGACAGTAAAATCTTCGCAGAAGTTTCATATTGAGTCTTGATTAAAGAATGAATTTCTTCAACAAATATAGCCAAGCTAATCTAATGCAATCATCAATAAAAGTGACAAAATACACAAAACCATCAACAGAGGCAATCGGGGATGAAACGCACACATCATAGTGCACAATATGAAAAAGAGCATCAAATTTATTCATGTGAGATGGATAAGAAAATCTAACATGTTTTGAAAGCTCACAAACATCACATTGAAATTTAATAGAAGTCTAAGTAGATTTAAAATCGGGAATTAAAGTGCATAAAGTCTGAAACCCACCATGTCCAAGTGCATAAACTAATGATAACAAGAAAAGGAAAAGAAGTGGGAATAATAGTGGGTTCATCAGCAATAGCAGAAGTAGTACTGAAGTCAGCTTGCAAGTAATAAAGTCCACCCCTATTTATGGACTGCAACAATTTAATTTCTTTGCAATGTTACTAACAGAAAGAAGATTAGTAGAGAACTAAGAAACATGTAGAACATGAGAAAATGATAGGGAGGAGGATATGGAAATGGTGTCAACTACCTTGATGGGAGTGTAGGAACCATCAACAATGCGAACCTGAGTTGAAAAAGTGGATGAAGAATTTAGAGAGTACTCCTGAGACTCCTCCATTATATGATCAGTAGCCCTTAAGTCAATGGCCCACCTGGGGAAGTAGTAGTTGCAAAGAAGGGGGATGAATCAAAAGCACCTGATGCCTCAGAAGTAAATGCCGAGATTCCTGTATGCTCTATAGGATGCTGTGAAGCACGGTGCTCATAAGAGCGAAACAACTATGTTATATGGAATCAAAGGGAGCTCATGAGATCACTAAGCCGAAGTAACCTCTGGAGTGTCAGTAGCAACTATATGAACAGAAGATGCATATCCAGACTAACAGCCCTTTGGATAATCATAGAGATGATAATAGTGATCACGACCATGTCTCGTAAGACCACAAGGATAACATGTGAGGGAGGAGCGACCTCCTCTACCATCACGGCCACGTAGACCTCTTCTACCATTTCCCTCCCCCTACTAGTAGGAGGGCGAATATCAGCTGTAAAAACTGTACACTCCAGGGGAGTAGAGGTGATTTGAGCATTAGTAGACATCACATGGCGACACTGCTCCTTAGTGAAAAGGATCCCATAAACAATGTCAAGTGTAGGAAGGGGCCTGGTAGAAGGAATCTGTGCGCTTGGCTAGCTTAGCAATGACTTCTACTCGAAACTCTGAAAGGGGCTCATAGTGATTGAGTTCTTCCTACATGCTCTAAAGTGAACTGCCATACTCCCCCATAGTGGAATCCGCCTACTTACATTCAAAGATCATCTGTTTGAGTTGGTAAATCTGGGTATCATGATCCAGGGTTGCAAAAGTATTGGCCAGCTTGCACCATAGCTTGGCAACAAAATCATAAAACATAAAGGTCCTATAGATTGAGGGATCCATAGAGTTCAAAAGCCATTCAAGAATAATAGCATTGTTTGCATCCCATTTCTCACCCTTACTAGCTCTTGTACTAGGTCTAGGGGTAGTCCTATAGGTAGACACGATTCATTGTAGAGCATTTAGTAATTAGTATTATGATGACCCAGTTTGTTGGTTTAATTCTGTGTATTATGATTGGCTAGAGTTACTATGCCTCATTAATTAGTGTTCTTAATTAAGGTGACTTGAACCCATGTTAACATATGATAAGAGAAGCAGTCAGTTTCCAGTTACTTGTCTTTGGTGACATGCTGTTGACCTCATTGTTTGAGAGACTAAACCATGGGATTAATATTTGTCGCAGGATTCAAATCAGGTAATTAGAGCAGTTTTTGTTCATTTAAACCGTGCCATTGTCTGTCCCTTTTTTAACCATCCAGTTGACGGTTCTTTTAGGCCCTTAATCAGATGGTAGATATGGTTCAATGATGCAATCCTGGGGGCTGAATCCAATCTAGATAATGATCATGTGTACTATAATGGGCAATATTGATCCACTCTATATGCACATGCCCTGCATGAATTGTGATCTTTATTTGCTGCTGTAGATATCAACTTTTTCTATTCCAAAATATACAAATGATACATATTTTTAGCTATGCAGTACTTCAACTTTGTGGAAAGTGGCCAAAAGAACATGTGAACATGATTGGATATCTTGGACTACTGGAAAAAACTCACAAGAGTTCAAGATTTGTTTACTGAAAATGCTGAAAGAAGTGCTTATATAAATGAGGTTGACTCCAATGACGCCTTTAAAAAGATTATCCCATGACCATGCACTTCTAGACCATTTGGCGCACATGTTTGATCAATCCAAATAGTTCAACTATCAACCCATCATTGATACACATCTCAGCCAAAAACTACTCCTATGAGAGGATTCTAACCATCCGATTGGTGCACTTTAACTTCAACTGTTAAATAATATGAACAACCGATCATTCTATTATGCATGGATCAGATGGTTCAGATCCTCCTATGAGTGACTTTTGGGCTCAGTTCAATATATAAACTACCATCTTGATGACTTGGATTGCTGACAGCCATGTGTCACTTGACCTCATAAGTGGAAGGTCATGGGATAATCTGTTTATAGGCGGTCATGAACCATTCTTCCAGTGTTATCTAGACTTGTCATGGGTACCAAGTGTCAGGTGTCATAGATGTTTGGCACACCAATTTCTAAAGAATCCAATATGATAGCACGACCTTAAAAAAAATAAAAATAGAACGTATGTAGAAAAAAATATTGAAGGGAAATCTTAGAGAGCCAATTGAGATATGCAATGAAAAGATCCATAATGTCTGTCATGAACCTAACTAAAAGTATACCATATTATGCAAATTGTTTTCAAGGACCCAAACCTTTTATTTTATAAGTTACTAAACTTTACACAATTTTTACAGTTTTTTTTTTTTTGTTTTATAAAATGACGGTTAATTTTATCTTCTTAAAACGAGAAACATTTTGATGGTATTATGTGGTATTTTCATACATGTCTAGAAATATCGTGCTGTGTTGAAGAGTGTCCAAGTGCCTCCAAGTGTGGGCACGTGTCCAAGTGCCACCAAGTCTCCGCACAACAAAAATCCCAAAAGTAGAAGTGCCTAGGTAACATTGTATTATTTCCATATAAATTGGTGTAGAATTAGCACTTTTATGATGTTATTTTCTATTACATAATTCGTCTTTGGTCTGTGCTCTCACTTATAATCATTCCATTTCCTTTCAGGCATTCATACATGGCCTGGGAAGCAAATGCACAGCCACAATTATCGTGTTCCTGAGCCATTCTGTGATCAAGTATGGACAGAGTCATGATTCCCCATTCCCCCCATTTTTTTAGTCTATATGCTAGAGAATGCAGGATTTGGTGCCTGTTCATGTTTTAGTGCTGTATTATAAATTAAATTAGTTCATTTTCACAGTTGCAGTTAAAGATCTATTTGCATTAGAAGTTCGACATGTAGTTGACAGGTTGGCTGATCATGGTCATGATTTGATTGCTCGTGTTATAAGGCAATGGAAATGAAAATATAGAAAACCTGTACATAGAGGCATATGTACACTCTTTTTTGTGGCATTTTACAAAATTCACTTCTTTTTTTATAGGGCTAAAGCCTAGTTTAGGATTTGGCAGAGGGGATGTTGACTTGCTTAAAGTGTCTAGTCTTGGAGGAATTTTTCTCTTGATTTATGTTACTTGTGTATTGGGGTACTTTAGTCTTTTTGTTATGTAATGTTTTGAAGAAAGTTGAGGAAAAAAAGGAAAATGTTTTCAGGTTCTTTTACTTTCTCATAGGAGTGGAAGAGGACATTTCTAACTCTCACTAGATCTGATTAGACATCAGTCCTTTTTTGTTGCTGTGGAACATCTCGAATTCTAGTATTTCTTATATCAAAATATCATATTCTCTCTTGTTTGTCTTTGATCAAAATCTCTCTACTAAATTGTCCTTTCTTTAAATGGTTAATTTTAGTTCTGAGCTACAAATCCTTTGTGCATATTGAAGTATATGAGTTAATATTGTTTCTTTCCCACTTTGTAGCTTTGGTGTAGGTTTCTATATCGTCCAAACTCCAAGTGCTACTTAACTTTTTAAAAATTGAGCTAGTTTCTGCCTTACTGATAAAATTTCACAACTACTTACAATCGTTCTTGACCTTCAATTGTTAACTATCTTCTTTTGTATTGCATGTGTTCTTTTCTTTCTTCTTTCTCCTTTTCAGCAATGACAATAACCATTCTTTAGAATTCCCTTTTTGTGTTTCTGCACCAAATAAAATCCATGAGTTCCTTTTCGGAGCACATACGTCTAAATTATTCTATTTCAATCTCTAATAACCCAGGATTACAGGTTGTCCTAAACCATCTGAACTGGAGAAATAACTTCTATGGGCAAGGTCAGTTCGTCTCTTTCTGAGGGAAAGGTGCAGTTCGTTTGATTGAACTTTTGAATTTTCTGCTGCTGACACACCCCGGTGATGATGAACTAGTAATGCACTGGCTAATTTATGTAATGAGCTCAGATTCAGTTCCAGTATGATCTTCATGAGCATGATATCAATCAACCATGTTTTCCTTAGTTTGGTATGATTCGATTTTGATCATTTGCTGCTGACACCAGTCACTCAGTGCTCGGGAATAAGTTCAAGCAACAGTTGGCCTTGTTCATACCAATGTTACTAAGTCGGCAAGAAAAATTTTGGAAAGATGGGAAAATTGGGAAATTTTGGAAAAAAAAAGGAAAAATAAAAAATATAATTTAAAATTATAAAAATATAAGACAATTCAATATTGATTTTTTTAAAAAAAATTCAATATCACAGCCACTAAGAATCTATAAAGCACAGACTAAATGTCTGCTGTCCACTTGGACTTTGTTCCCAGTCTTTTTTTGGTCGTGTCGTTGTATTGGTCTTTCAGTGCCTTGCTGCTTTTCAATATAATTTACTTTACTGATAAAAAAAAAAAAGAACCTATAAAGCAAAATGTTGTCAAATGTTGTCTACTACTCATAGGCCATCATCTAGCTTTATCCCATCTCTTTGGGATCAGCTTTGCGAGCCCTAATTCTCCAATCGTTTTTTATCAATGCTAACCTCTCTGTAACTTTGCAATACTTATGTTCCTTCTCACTGCTTCCCTCTAGGTCTTAACGGGTCTTCCTTTTCTCCTACTTCCTTGTGCTTGTAGTGTCTCAACCCTCCTCCTAACTTTGCAATACTCCGATGGACATGTTCAAATGACCTCAAGCGACATTTCATAATATTTTCTTTTGTAGGTACCACTCTCAAATTTGCTCTTATGAACTCGTTCCGAATTTTATAATTCTCACATCCATGTCAATGACTACTACTCACAGGCCTCAATCCCTAATTCACTGTTACAAAAGAAAAAAAAAAAAAAAAAGAACTAAATCCAATGAAAAGTAATCTTTGTATACAAGTCTTAACAGTTTTTCCCCTTAAATGTATGTTGTAATCTTAGTAAAGCAAATATAATGACAAGAAAATCTTGTTCTGTTCTGGAACCTTCCACATATATTTTTTCTCTTCCAAAAAATCATGCATCATAGAGGGGATACTAATAAAACTCAACACCATTAGTAGTTTAGTACAGAAATAAAAAACACAAGAAGAATATTAACTAAAACCAGAAACGAAACCCAGCATGATCAATAACAAGAAATCCACTCACTATCAAATTCTTCATGGTAACAAAAACCTCTTCAGAATCAAGGTGGCTCGTCCAGTAGATGAATAGAATCCAGCAGTGAATCTGAATCCGCTTGAAAGTAGTCTGATTAAACTCCGTCTACCACGAGTGCTTGTATTGCTCATAAAGCTCTTAGGATTGCGGATGAAGGCTTGACTAAGAATGGGTCGAACTACTACTCACTATTAATTTCTTCTTCTTTCTTTGATTTTTTTATTTATAACTAATACTATAAAATGAAAAACTGAGATCATATGCAAGTCTAAACAGAAAGTGGTTCCTGGGCTGAGATATGTCCCTTGGCGAAGAGGTGTTGGAGACTTGGAGCGCGTGCATCGGCGGTCGAGATTAGAGAGTGGAGAGAGGAAGACCGAGATCCATTAAAAAAAACCGGGAGTGCAAGATCTCACCATATAAAGAGAAGAAAAAGGTAAGCGGCAACTGGCAACTTAGTCTTCTTCTTTTTCGCTGTTTCGTTGGTGACCATGGTTTCGGTTAGAATCCCTATGGGTTTCATCGGCGGCATCGCTGGAATCTCAGAATTTGGGTCAAGCACTCTAGCGGGAAATAGTTTGCAGTTTTAAATGAAATGACTCATGAATTTTTCAATAGTCATTACTTTTTGAAAATTTTGCGATTTAGTCATGATTTAAATGGCAGACAATGACCTATCCACCACTACCACTTTGTTGCATAGTATTATAATGCAGCCTCGTAGCAAGTTGATTAAGTAGAACGTTTTTATCGTGGATACGTCATTTTGAATTGTTGATACAAGTATTTTGTTCATATCCATTTTCTAATGTAAAAAGAAAAAATCCTAATCAGGGTTAAAAATAAGATGGTCGGGTTAAAAATAAGATGGTCAATTCATTATTTCAACGGCGATGAAATTTTGCATTAATATTAGAATTTCATAAATAAAACTGTTTGGTATACTTGATATTAAATAGAATAGTGACGCGGGACAATGACCTTAAAATACGTGAATGCTCATGATATGCTCGAGCGAAAGGTGTGATCCTAAAGATAGAACTCTATCATTCTCTAGGTCGGGCATTCGCTCATGGCTCAACATGGATTCTCGTGGCTCTTGGCTAGGGCTTTCGAAGGGAACGATCAATTAACACAATAGGAGCGATCTTTAGCCCAACAACGGTTGTGGATCGATGGATGGTAGAATAGAATCAATCCACAAGGATGGGCATCAAGAGGACTTTAGATCTATGGTTACGGGGATTCTACGGAATCAAATTAAAGGGAAAAATTAAAAGCAAAATTGGAAAGGAGGTAAAGAAGAAGATCAAAGATAGAACATGGGCATCTCACCCTTAGCCTCACCCCAAAGCACAAGGGGAAAGAAGAATCACTCTTCATAAGCTCATCTCAAGCTTACAATGCTATGCATTTTCATTAATCAATAGCCAATGCCAAAATTGGCTTATATCATAACCTTTTATAACAATGTTACCCTATAAGGTAACCTAAAATATTTCAAAAGAAAAAAAAATCAAAAGAAGAAACAAGCCCAAATCGGGCAAATACGTCTTCAGACTCGCTCAAGCGTGAACCTTAAGAATCGCTGAGTCTTCATTAGTTGGGGTCGCTCGAGCGATAACCAGGTGTCGCTCGAGCAACTTTTGGCTGAAAGTTGGCCCCAGAGTTGCCACCAACCTCGCTCGAGTGATAGGTAGGGTCGCTCGAGCGACTCTGGGTAGTAAGGTACCCTCTTGTAGCTCTTTAGGATCTCCTCTCGGTCGATGCTTTATGGCTTCACAACTTCTTCTTCCGTCTATGCATCCTATGTGGTCCAAAACCTATGTCTACGGTGTTGGCATCCTCGCCAAATAGCTAGTTTTCTCTTTTGAGATTAATTTGGCATTTATCTAGGAGATCAGTATCGATGTATCTGAAATAAAGTTTACACCATGTTTTTCCTTAAAATTAAATATGGACAATGCGGTTTCTTTACCGTGACTATTCCATGGGTCTTGTTTATTAAGATTGATGCAACATTAATCTTAGAGAGGCATTAGTTTCCTATTAGGAAACTAAACAAAATGTAAAGGTTATCTATTTATTTTTATTATTACTTAAAAAAACTAATGGATAAAAACGTTTTCTAACTTAATATTCCTAGATTTTCTAGGTAAGGATTCTTTGATTATTCAATTATTTGGAAAACAAAAATTTCTAATTAGTTGTGGATTTCTGCTTGAATAATGTAGACTAGGAAACAAATGGTTTTGTAAATTAATTGGAGGTTCGCTATTTGGGCAATTTTGAGGGGATTAATCTTGCAATAAATTTGGGCCATACCTATATTAGATTAGGAAAACGGGGCGATTTAGATTTTAGAGTGATTAGTCCCTTTCTTAGGGAAATTAGTTTATTGATGTTGATAAGTTAGAATTTAGCAGGAATTAATTATGTTTAGGGTTTTAATAGATTGGGTTTAGTTGAAAGCTAGGCTTAATGTTGTTAATGAGTTATGATTAATAAGAAATTTAGCTTAATTAAATAAATTTAGGCTTTAAATATTAATTATTAAGAAAAAAATATTGGTTGATTTTAATGTATTTGCAGACATTTTGGACAACAACACTCTTTGCATAGTGAAAAAAGGATCCATCAGTCATACTACTTGATGAATACCCAAAATTGCCCCTTCTTTCTGCTCATGTTGCAATAGACTACACCTTTGCCGAAGAACATAATTTAAAGGCTAAACCACTGGACTTATTGAGTCCTCTGAAGGTTTCATAACCTTGAGAGAGTCATTACGTGTATCATGTGCTTTGTCTATGCACTCCTGCGTCATAAACAATGAAGCAATTAATCACATGGATGGGTCAATTTTTTATTTCTTATTGTCATCTCAGTTATTTATGTAGTGATTAAATTATTTGTGTAGAATGAGTATGAAGTGTGTCCTTCCCTTCATTTGATCTACTTCATCTTTCCTTACCGTGGAAAAATATAAATCCTTAGTCCGATTAAAAAACAAAGGAATTATTGTGCTTATTTGCCCTTCACCTGTAGCTCTTTCACCCAATGTTGTCAACTCGTGAATCAGATCGTAAATCGATTTCCGAAAAAATTGAATCAAATCATGAATTGAATCGTAAATCATAAGATTCAATCAATTAAAAAAAAAAAAGGTTCTAAAAAATATATTAAAAAATCCAAAAAATAGAAAAATGCCAACATATAAAATAGAAACCATTTCCAACACATATGAATCATAAAAAGTCAAAAAACTATATTCATTTCAATATTTCATCGTTTGTCCTCTACAAGTCGATAACAAAAAGTTTATCCATATCTATAATATACTATATGAGTATAGACACAAAAGAGTGCATATTTTATGAGAATAAAAAAAATAACATCATGATTCATGCATTCATGTTTTTTATGAGAATGGAAAAAAAAAGAAGATGAATCATGCATTCATGCTGTTTATGAGAATGAAAAAAATAGATTATTCATGCATTCATGGTTTGTCGGGTGGAGCCCGACGTATTCGTTTGCCTGTGGCCGAATGGTGAATGTGAATGTAAATAAAAAAAATAGATAAAAAAAACATTAAATAGCATTGAATATACCTTTTAATGTCCAATTGTGATAGAGGCACCAATCCCTTGAGAAATTATGTGGACGCTCCTATTTTATTGTAGGAGACGACCCAAAACATGGATTTCGATTTCGTTGAGGGATGAAGAAGATATTAGGATTTTAAGATTTGCCCTAAAAAAAACCAAAAAGACCAAATCTCTATTAAAAGAAGTGTTTAGAACACTGATGTGCTATAAATAACCCTAAAGAGTTTTTAAAAATTCTTTATGGGTATTTTTGTAAAGAAAAAGTAAAAATAAAATAAAATAAAGAGATTTTGTGCGTCCCCATCGAATTTGTGAGACCCCATCGAATCATACAATTCGATGCTTTTTGGGTTGATTCAAGGGATTTACAGTTTGGGGGCTCGATTCGAATCGGTAAGGGTACGAGTCGATTCAAATCATACGATTTGACAACACTGCTTTCACGTACTAAGAACTTGGAAGATGGTTTGTTGAGTAGTGAATGCTTATCTTTTATTTATTCTATTTTCATAATATGTTAAGCTTGCTTTTATTGGCAATAAAAATGGGTGCTCTACACCTCATTTATGATATGTTCATGAGTGGGTGCCTGCTCTTGTGTTCAACGGTGTGGCTCTCGTTCTTTGTTACCTCTATTGACGGTGATAAGAATGGGTGTTCATGTATGCTTTTCTTCTACTTTGTTACTTCTATGTATGTTTTCTCGTTAGCTACTTATTTTTCTATTTTGAAAAGATTTAATTTTTCTTTAAACCTAAGAAATCATATTAGTGTTGGCGTGTGTAGCATTAATGGAGTGTCATTACTCTTTGGTAAGGGTATACTTCGAAATGAATCTCATGCCACTTTAATATAAGGGCTAGTGTGGTTACTCTAACCATCTAAGCTATTTCATCCTCTCATTTCTGTTTTCTCTTCTCGCACTTTTTTCATACTGTAAGAAATCGAACCCTAAGGATCGAAACATAGAAAATTCAAGTGTATGTTGTCCTCATTTAAAAAAAAGAACTTCAAATTTTTGTGTTTGACAATCTTCATAAAAATAAAAAATTCACCACCACCAACACCCCGAGCTATAAGTAATGGGTTGAAGGAAGCTAATTTTTTCAATCATTTTGTTTATGTTGCAAGTCTTGTGGTGTAGTGCTTAATCTATGTTCATTACTTATGCCATGGATATAATAATCTCTACGGTTTGCATATGTAAACTGATGTGAAAAGCATTTGATCATATCCTTCAACATGCTTTCCATGATGGAATATTGTAAAAAAAATTTGCATGACAAAAAGTGATATATATATATATATATATATATATATATATATTGGATTAATGGGTCAAGAGCCTTCTACCTCATCAATCCTGCCAAATGCTGACATCCGCTTATGTCAGGGCTCCTATAAATCCATTAAAGTCTGATTGGACAGAATGCAGTGACTAAAAATCTATTCGTAAGCTTGATAATCTGTTGTTGTCAGTGAGGAAAGTCAATTTAATTTATATTTTCCCTTTTTTCCTTAAATTGTTTATTAGCACGTTTTGTTTATTCAAATTTATATTTTATATTTTCCCTTTGTTCCTTAAAATTGTTTGTTAGCACATTTTGTTTATTCCTTACAGAGTAGAATATTGCTGCAGCATTCTACTCTCTGTTGTGTTGTCAAATAAGTTACTGCAAATGCTGCAAGCCAGCTATGCTTTGACATCTTTTTTGTAGTCCAAAAGACTGAAACAATATATTATGCTTCAAACACTATTCTGAGGTCTAAAGTATAAACTATTCTGCAACAAGAATCTGTCATAGATAAGTCATAATTTCCAAATTTTTAATAAGAACAATATATTTTTAAAATACCAATTCTGTTGGAAACATTTATGTCCTCAACTTACAATCTTTTAAGGACATTTTTTTTTCACAAAAGTGTCAGATGGATCATCCTCTTCCTGCTTTGAACAGGTTGTGGTTTTGATAGGGAGTTCAGCCAGTGCCGTCGACATCTCTAGGGACATCTCCAAAGTTTCTAAAGAAGTTCATCTAGCATCAAGATCTGCACCTGATGGAACTCCTACGAAGCAGCCTGGATATGATAATATGTGGCTTCATTCTATGGTAAAAGCTCTCTCTATTTGATTAAGGTTTAGCTGCTCCAATAGGGGAGAAGTTGAATCCCGAGGCTGGCAACTAGATCAGAATAAATGCTAATTTAAGTTAAATTAATGCAGATAAGAAGCGCCAATGATGATGGTATGGTGGTATTCCAAGATGGAAGTTCCCTCCTTGTTGACGTCATCGTACATTGCACAGGGTATGCGCCTAAGACTATAGTCACCAAGTCAGAATTGGGGAGTTACTCGGCAATAAAAAAGTTTGCAAAAAATAGGCAAAAAATTGGGAAATTCAGGAAAATGTCAAAAAGATTGAAAAAACGAGAAATAAAATATGAAAAACAAAGATAGGAGATGATAATGTGTCTTAAAATGGGATCGTGCTTTAAAACTCATTTTTAACTTGGTTTTTGAGAAACAAGAAATAAAGTGTTTCATTTTAACTTAGTCTTTTAAAAAAGAAGATTTAACAGTTTTTCATTTTAATCTTTTTTCAATGAATAATTGAAAACATTGTGTTTCAATCGATCAAGTCATGATTAAAATTTAAATTTGACAAAAAAAATCAACATATTGTTGACTTTTTGCACAAATCATGATTAAAATGTGAAAAGATCATCTAAGGATTTACTCACGATTGAAAGCAGCATTTTCACAAAGTAGGATACTTTGCTGATTGTGCCTAAGAGGCTATGGCGAAAGTTGGCAGACTCAATACATCTGTGTAACATAATTTGTTTTGAGTTGGGATACAAATATTGTGTTAGCCTATAGACTGCACTCATTTCAATGTAATAAGGTGTAAAGTAGCGTCTGTGTGTGTGTGTGTGTGAGAGAGAGAGAGAGAGAGAGAGAGAGAGGGAGTTGGGAGTTGTACCAGTTATAATAGAATATTTCTATTATTCTCATCACATCCTTCAAAAATGTTGGATGTTGATAAAGAAAATGATGCGGGACGGAGACCCTAAAATTCGGAATATGATTTTTATGCAGATTTTGCCGGAATTAATGAAATTAAATTAAGTTTAATCTCAAAATTATCTTTGATACCTGTAGGGTTTTGCAGAATTCAGATGGATAGATCACACGAGATCTAGGTAGGGTCCAGTCCAATGCGCAAGTACTTTTAGAGTCGATGCAAGATCGGCCTAGAGAAAGGACTATAGCTTTTCCAGGCTTAGGCGCTCGTCTTCGGTCCGATGTAGATTCACGAATTCCAAATTAGGTTGTAAAAGGGAATTAGGGTTTGTAAAAGGCTTATGGCTGTTAGATCGGTTTATGGTTTTGGAAAGGGTGTTGGCTATGTTTGATTTAAGGTTTCAAAAGGCTCAGGGTTTTGGGATCGAAAGGAAACAATTAGGCTACGGTTTAGAAAGCAAACACAGATCGAAAGTAGCAAATAGAATAGAGAAGATAACAATGGCTTTTGGGAATCACTCCCTTGGCCTCACACCAAATCCATTTCAGGCAAATATTACTCAAGCATAAAAGCATTCAAATAATCAATCAACTAATTAAAGTCTTTACAAGCCTCTATATATAGGCTACCAATAATTAAGTTCGAAATAAAAGAGTTCTACTACTAATAAAACACAAAAAGGAAAAGTTTCGCATGAAATCCCGTCTTACGGGCTGGCTCGCGCGAGTTTTATCATCGCTCGAGCGAGTTTAAGTGATCGCTCGCGCAATGCTCGCTTGAGCGATTTTAAGTACGCCGCCATGAGGGTTTTCGATCGTTCTTCGCTGCGCGTTGTTTCTCTTCGCTGTTTTTCATTCGCTTTCTCCTTTGAGGCTACGGTACTCGAGCTTCCTCTATGCTTCTTCCGACGCCGAAAATCTGTTGTGGCCATGGGTGATACCGATACGTATCGGTTTGGGACCTCAGCGGTACGATACATAGGGTATGTATTGTACCCTACCAAAAACATCCTATTTATCGTCCGATACGGGGAAAGTATCACCCGCACCATCTGTATCGGACGATAATATCAAAATTTTTAGTGGGCCAAAAAAGTCTTCAAATTATCGTCTGATACGAACGATAATATGAAATTATTGTCCGATAATTTGAAATTATCGGTAAGTGGGCCTAGGCACGTGGTCTTCCCTTTTCAGCCGATTTTAGGGTCGGTTTTAGCTTGTTTTTTTTTGTTTTTTTCAACCTTCAAACAACTCCGTTCTTCTTCCTCATTTAAACACTTCTTTTTGCTTATTTTCACTCCAAATCGCCACTGAATTGCACAAAAAAGCTCGGGATCAACGCCGAAGGTACGTGTTTTATCATTTTCCCATCGTTTTATTTCGTTTTAAAGGTTAAAATAAGGTAGATCTACCCTTAAATAAGGTAGATCTACCTATAAATATGGTAGATCTACCCTTAGATATAGTAGATCTAGCCATAAATTTGGTAGATCTACCATATTTAATGATAGATCTATCCATAAGTATGGTAGATCTACCATATTTAATGGTAGATATTAAAATAATTAAAATAATTAAAATAATAGGGTATGTCCCATAATTATTTTAAAATTATGGGTCACATGTAATTAAAATTATGAGTTACAAAATAATTTAAATAATTAAAATTATGGGTCACATGTAATTAAAATGACCGATAATTTTAAGGGTCACATATACCCTTAAAATTATGGGTCACAAAATTATGAGTCACCAAATAATTAATATAATTAATAATATGGGTCAATATGGGTCAATACGGGTCACATATACCCTTAAAATTATGGGTCACAAAATAATTTAAATAATTAAAATTATGGGTCACATATAATTAAAATAATTAATATTATGGGTCACATGTAATTAAAATAATTAAAATAATGGGGCATGTCCCATAATTATGGGATATGTCCCATAAAACATTAGAATAATATGAAATAAATTTTTAAAAATTAGAATAATAGCAAATAAATTTTTAAAAATTAGAATAATATCAAATAAATATTCATAAATTATAATAATATCAAATAAATTTGGTAAAATATAATCTAATATTTTAAAAATTAGAATAATATGAAATAAATTTTCAAATGTAATCTAAATTTTATAAAAATTAGAATAATATCAAATAAATTTAATAAAATATAATCTAATATTTTAAAAATAGCAATAATATGAAATAAATTTTATTTTCAAGTGTAAACTAGATGTTTAATTTAATCCAATCGTTTGCTCATTCATGCAGGTAAAATAAATAAATATGGTACGATCGTCAGATCCACATTGGCAATACGGTACAGTAATAAATGGTGATAGACTCCGAATAGAATGTAAGCTTTGTGGGAAAAAACTGCTGGGAGGAGGTATCACACGATTGAAGGAGCATCTGGCTCACGTAAAGGGAGAGATAAAAGGGTGTCCCAATGTACCCAGAGAAGTGAAAGAAAATGTCAGAGCTAGTTTACAAGCGGCAAAGGGAAAGAAAAAAGTTGAAGCCAATCATGATAGGGAAATGTATGAGAGAATCAGGAGGGGAGATCCAGAGTTTACATCACCTGGACCTAAGGATGATGAGGATGAGCAGATAGCGAGAGTTGAGAGAGAGTGCCAAAGAAGCACAACAGCGACGAGAGTGCCAAAGAAGCACAACAGCGACGAGATCAGGAAGAAGCCGATTATCGATTTCGGTCCAAGTTGAGGGGCCCATCCATGCCTCCTGCTGGTGATGGGTCTACTCGTAGGCCAAATGTTGTTGATGTTGATGAGGATGTTGAGACCGGTGGTGGTTGGTCAAGATCCGGAGGGATTATAGTCTACTACAGTCAGCATTACTCTGCGCCATGGATCCATTCATGTATCGCACTGAAAGCTCCAAACAAAGTAAATTGAGTGCAATCTCACTTAAACAAATGGGGAAGAAGCTTGGAAAATCCATTGCCAAGTTTTTTATATACAACCACATTCCGACCCAAGTAGCAAAGTCGTCGTACTTCAAAAGCATGATTGATACAAGTGCAGAAGTTGGTCTAGGAGTTAAAAAGCCTTCTGCATACGAGATATCTGGGCCCTTACTATAAGATGAGTACGATGAGATAGGTGCCTATGTACAAAGCTTTGAGGAAGTATGGGATGAAAGAGGTTGCATAATTATGTGCGATAGATGGACTGGTCCCACAAAGAAAATTTTGATCAACTTTTTGGTCTACAGCGATGTCGGGACAATATTTTTGAAATCAGTTGATGCTTCTAAACACGCAAAGACGGCTGATTACCTCTTTCAACTAATAGATAAGGTAGTTAAAGAGGTTGGAGAGCAACGGGTTGTGCAGGTGGTAACAGACAATGCGGCAAATTACAAAGCCGCTGGATTAAAACTAATGATGAAGAGACGTCACCTGTACTGGACCCCGTGTGCCGCTCATTGCATAGACCTCATTCTTGAGGATTTTGGAAAGAGAAGCAAGGCACAGGCAACTATTCAGAAGAGAAGAACGATTACTTCCTACCTGTACAACAGTGACAAGCTGGTCAATTTAATGAGAGACTTCACCAAAAATGAGTTGCTCCGACCTGCGATTACACGTTTTGCAACACAGTTTTTAGCCCTACAGAGTTTGGCTAGATATAGGCGTGAGCTGAAAACCATGGTGTCGTCGGAAGAATGGAATAAATATGAAATAGAACTCCCACGAGCAAAGAGACTAGCTTGCACTGAAGTTGTTGACCTGATCTATAACACGCAGTTTTGGGCAGATGTTGACCACCTGATCGCCGTCACTACCCCGTTAGTGCAAATGTTGAGATTGGTTGATGGTGATGAGAAACCAACGATGGGGTACGTTTATGAGTCAATGGATAAGGCAAAATTGGTTATTAAAACCAAATGCCAACAAAATATAAATGATACTGGGTGATTATCGACAAGAGGTGGGATGCACAATTTCACCAGTACTTGCATGCAGCAGGTATAACATATTAAACTGCTTATGTAGTGATTTTTATTTATTTATTCATCATTATTTTCATATACTGATGAAATTGCTAATATTTGATGTGTAGCACACTACTTGAATCCGGCCTTCCAGTATACGCGACGCTTCGAGTTGAGTGACACTGATGAAGTGTATATCGGTTTGTTCAATGTAATTCAACGAATGCTCCCTGAGTTAGCGGACCAAGGTCAAGCCATTAGAGATGTGAGTAATCATAGTATCATACCTTATAACTAATAAGTCAAATGTCATGTGATATTATGATCTGTTTATTGATATGTGCCTTACTGTATTTCATCTTTATAGATTGACGTATTTTGCAAGAGACATGGGTCATTTGGGACCCCATTGGCGCATTCCCAAATTAAGCACGACAAACCTGCTGATTCGTGGATGCATTATGGAGGTGATGGCTCGATATTAAGGCGGGTAGCAATGAGGGTATTGTCGCAAACATGTTCCTCATCCAACTGTGAGCGGAATTGGAGCACTTTCTCATTTATACTAAGACAAGGAATAGACTACCTATGGAACGATTAAAAAAGTTAGTCTACTGCCACTACAACATGCAATTAAGGGTCAGGAATATGCAGAGAACCAACCGTGGTAAGCAATTATATGAAATCTTAGTTCCTCAATTATATGAAGTCTTACTTGCATCTTATACTAATTCATCTATCATATTCTACCTTGCAGACAGTGAATATTTTGATCCCATCCAGTTGGATTATATATTCGAGGAGGATAACCCTTTGAATCAGTGGATTGAAGAGAGAGAAGAGCCAATCTTGGATATTGAGAGCACTGAATGGCTGGACAATGCTGAAAGAGTAGCGAAGCAGCAGACTTTCCAACCACCGAGGCGGAAAAAAAGATTGAATCGTCATTCAGTGGTTGGATCTGATGACGAAATGCAGCCCAATAGTGATGATGGGAGTGGTGAGGATGATGGTGGAGGGGATGTTGGCACTAGTGGTGGAGGGGAGGATGTTGGTACCTCTGATTCTTATAGAGGTATTGCGACATGGGACGATGACTCGACACCGTTAACATTGCTCGACACTTATACATTTAGAATGGGAGGGGTTGAAGGAAAAGGAACATCGGAATCATATCAAACACCACCACCACAAGGTCCACAAGATGGTACGGATATGGGTTATATGACTTCTAGCTTCGGGGGATTCAGTTTGCAAAATACCGAAGATTCAGCAACTAGTAACCCATACTACCAAACACAACTAACCTACCCGGTGCCATATGATTTCGTGGGTCAGATTTTTGGAGGACCGGCCTTTACGTACGACACTGAGCCATATTCGTTGCTACAGCCTCAGTTTCAAGGGGGCACATATGATCATGAGTATCAATATGGCCAACATTATAGGCAAAGGTTGGAAAGCTCGTGCATCGATGATGATGATGATCACGAGGGCCAAGAACCACCACGAAATTCAATGTGGCTCTAAAGTAAGTTTTCCATGTATAATTAAATTTATTTTTATCAACATACCTTATTAATTTTGACAATATATAATTTATTTTTGTCAATATACATTGTAATTTAGTTTCTGCGTGACTGCGTTGATCAAATTATGAAATATTGTCAATAAATAATCTATATATATATAAACAAACCCATATGCCAGGGTAAAACATTTAGTTAAGAGGATTTAATGGCAGTTAGAGTATATTCCTTCTAAATTTGTATAAGCTCTAAGAATATATATGAAAGTGAAGCAATTTTGCATCAATCTTAATTTCCCCATTTCAGAGAATTCAAGAAGGGAAAGGGAAAACAAAATAGGCATGTGATCAGTTGGTCAAAAAAAATGTTAGAAAATTGATTACATTAAGTCAAAAATGTGATCTTAAGTCAAAAATAAGTCACAAAATAGGCATGTGACTTGGGTTAAGTCACAAAATAGGCATGTTACTTATATATTCATCTAAATAATGCATCAAATAAGTCAAAAATAAAAGCAAAAATAGTTGAAATAAATACAAAATAAATAAATATAATTTTTCAGATTTTTTTGGGATTTTTTTTTTGAATGTATCAAACCGATACATTCAATGTATCGGCGATACATTGAATGTATTGGACGATACCCGATACGTATCGTCCTGAAGGTCAGGACGATACGTATCGGAAATCCGGTTTTTTGACCCATGGTTGTGGCCCCAAATCCAAGGCTCCCGGAACTTGGCATTCCCCATCATTCTCCTCCACTCAAAATGTTTCATCACCGATGAAACACGCACATGATACTGATCAAGTGTATCGGAACTCGCACGGTGGAACTCCTTGCAACTAGCCCAAACAATTTCAGCTCCTGGTGACGTATGATCCTCATCTTAGTTGATTGTAGCGGGACGCACACGGTAAACCTCTCTTTGATGAACCAAATAACCCGGCTTGCCAACTCACTCTACCAAACATTTTTTAAGCTTCTCATCAACTCTCTCGAACCTGAAGGAATTCATCCCCGATGAAATGTGATCTCGATATCGGTTGGGAATACGAGAATTCAAGCGACAAACTCTTTCATGGCTGGCCCATGCACTCTCGGTAGTCGACGTATTAACCGTCTTCATCTCATAAACCACAAATTCTCTGCCGCAAGTGAATGCTACAAGATCATCTAATCTGCCCTCAATTACCTCTTTTCTCTGCCTGCTTGGGGAGGGAAGGGGTATCAGCTGTAAAGTTGGGTTGAGATTGTGACCAGGGGGCTTTTGGAAAGGATTGCCTGGAGGTGGGGTTGAGCTCAGAGAAGGATCACCCACCTTATATTCTTTGAAATGCCTTAGAGTATTAACAAATAATTCATATTGATTGTAGCTTGAATTAATCTTCTATTTAATTTCAGCATGCAATGCGGAATGACACTCAAAAGTTGACTCACAATAAGACTTGAAATATGAAGGGGTATGCAACTCGGGACTATGATGTGCATGCGACTCACATGTAACTGACTCGATACTCTCGTGTGCATGCGACCCAACATCACTATCCACAAGGGAGATAGAAGTTTCTTTAACACAAATGAGACTTTCGTCAGCTTCTTCCATCTCCTCTTCACTCATCACGGTTCTAAGGTCATACACTTCATCTTCTACTTTCATATTTTTCGGCTCCTCAGAACTTTCGCTTTCAATCAATAAATTCGGAGTGGGTAGTTTAATGGAGCACTGATAAGCAAAGTGTCTGAACCCTTGACACTTAAGGCAATCAGGACACTTATCTGTCTTGGTTTTCAAACCCCGTAGGAGGTGACAAGGTGTGAAAGGAACATACTGTTCGCTAAGTTCCACCTTCATGACCTCCCATGTGGAGATGACTTTATTCCGAAGAGACTCAGTGCAACGTTCTAAGCGAGTCCAAAAAAATTTGGCATTACCCTCCAACTTTGTTTTCACTAACCTAACTTTGTACTCATTCGGTACGCCATACCAATCAAAATACTCTTCCACACTAGACAACCACTCCACGAAGGTTTTAGGGTTCATCGTACCGTCAAAATCTAGGACCTCATTCTGAATAGATTTTAGAAACCTATCGTCAAGATCGTACTCGAGTTTACGATGATGAGGGTATCCCCTAACTCTAGTCTCATCACGACTGTTGAGACTTTGCCAATAATTTGGTGTGTAGCGACTCCTATTATTAATTGCACACATTTGGGCTTTGATGTCCCTAAGGGTATCAACAATCTTGCTCATGCTCATGGTGAACACGATTTACTAACATAGGTGCTAAATGACATGCAAAGATGAACCATAATGGATGAGGAATTTTGTCAAACACATGACGTGCACACATAAAAACTGAAGGAAGATGTAATGAAAATTAAAATGACACACAATATGCCCTAACCTAGAAAACCTAGGGCTCTGATACCAAAACTGACGCGGGACGGAGACTCTAAAATGCGGAAGATGATTTTTATGCAGATTTGGCCGAAATTAATGAAATTAAATCAAGTTTAATCGCAAAATTATCTTTGATACCTTTAGGGTTTTGCAGAATTTAGATGGATAGATCACACGAGATCCAGGTAGGGTCCAGTCCAATGCGCAAGTACTTTTAGAGTCGAGGCAAGATCGACCTAGAGATAGGACTCTAGCTTTTTCAGGCTTAGGCGCTCGTCTTCGGTCCGATGTAGATTCACGGATTCCAAATTAGGTTGTAAAAAGGAATTAGGGTTTGTAAAAGGCTTATGGCTGTTAGATCGGTTTATGGTTTTGGAAAGGGTGTTGGCTATGTTTGATTTAAGGTTTCAAAAGGCTCAGGGTTTTAGGATCGAAAGGAAACAATTAGGCTATGGTTTAGAAAGTAAACACAGATCGAAAGTAGCAAATAGAATAGAGAAGATAACAGTGGCTTTTAGGAATCACTCCCTTGGCCTCACACCAAACCCATCTCGAGCAAAAATTACTCAAGTATAAAAGCATTCAAATAATCAATCAACTAATTAAAAGTCTTTACAAGCCTCTATATATAGGCCACCAATAATTAAGTTCGAAATAAAAGAGTTCTACTACTAATAAAACACAAAAAGGAAAATTTTCGCACGAAATCCAGTCTTACGGGCTGGCTAGCGCGAGTTTTATCATCTCTCGAGCAAGGCTCGCTCGAGCGAGTTTAAGTGATCGCTCGTGCGATGCTCGCTCGAGCGATTTTAAGTACTCACTCGCGCGAGGGTTCTCTGCGCCGTTCTCCTCGCGTGCAACGTTGCTCTCCTCGCGGTTTGTGTCCGTTTCTCATTTGAGGGTACGGTACTCGGGCTTCCTCTACGCTTCTTCCGATGCCGAAAATCTGTTGTGGCCCCAAATTCAAGGCTCCCGAACTTGGCGTTTCCCGTCAGAAAACTTCAACACCGAAAAAAAATGTGATTATGTCCCCCTAATCCTTATTTGATTATTAAATTCTATAATCGCATTAGTTTTCTTTGCTTTATTTACTGGTAATGTTGCATGGACAAGATTGCTGCTGGTGGCTTCAAATGTAGAGAATATATACTATCGGAATATAATTGATATTTGTAAATTTTTGTTTGATATGAAGGGACAATGTTGCATGGACAAGGACATTACTGCAGGCTTCTAATGCTGGGTTGTATGATTGATGTGCCTTGATAACTGGTTAATTTAAACTTCAAAATACTTCTAAATAATGAGAATATACAAAATATTCTCAGAAGTTTCATGGAAAATGTCCAGTGGTTCTGATTTTTAGTAAACCTGTTCAAGTGATAATTAGTTTAAAACCAAGGATGCGAGTTAGTTTTGGGGAGCTTTATTATCACCCACAGAATCTTGGGGGCACATATGCCAAAAACCATTTATTGCTTTGAGTCGGACAATGGAGATCGTTTTTCTGTCCAATCTTCTACACAAGGGATCTTGAGACCATGAGTGTACCATTGGACGGTCATTTTTTATTCCACGTGGCACATATCCCAAAGAAGTGACCCTAAAATCACATGGCACACATCACACTCAAACGTGATTTAGGGTCATTTTTGTTAGATCTGTTCCTCGTGGATTCAAAAACTGACCGTCTGATGGTATGCCCATGATCCCAAGATTCCTTGGGTGGAAGATTGGGGCGAACAACGATTGCCATGGTCTGATTCAAAGCAATCAATGGTTTTTGGTGTAGGTTCCCACCAAGATTCTGTGGGTGTTAATAAAGCTACCCTTGAGTTTTATTCAACGGCAATTGGAAGATAAACATGTATAGCGCCCATCTCATCAAGTTAATATGTGGAATTCTTTGATTCATATGAAGTTCTTCGATTACTTTGTCTTTCAGGTACAAATATCATTTTCCTTTTCTTGCAACTGATGATATCGTGACAGTGGACGATAACCGTGTAGGGCCATTATATAAACACGTCTTCCCACCATTATTGGCTCCTTGGCTTTCTTTTATTGGATTACCTTGGAAGGTTATATCAAACCATTATTGGTCCCTTGGCTTTTCTCTCGTCTATTTAAGCCTTATGATATTTAATAATGCTCCAGATCCATGATAGCAGGTTGTTCCTTTCCTCTTGTGTGAATTACAAAGCAAGTGGGTAGCAGGTGTTTTATCTGGACGTGTTCCCCTTTCATCACAAGAGGAGATGATGGAAGATGTGAAAGCCTTCTACTCAGAGCTAGAAGCTAAGGGATACCCCAAACGCTACACCCATAACATGTCAGATTATCAGGTAACTCGCTCTAGCAAAATGTCCTTTATTGATGGAAATTTTCTGAAATGTCCTTTTTTTACGGATTTTCAAATGCAATGTTTGAAAACTCATGAGTAAGTTTGGAACATCTGGAAATGCCTGGGCTTGCAGTTCTGAGTTGTATTGAAATGCCAAATTTATAAATAAATCAGCGGAGTTTATAATTGATTTGGCATAGTTTTCATAAGTTGGATAATTTTGATCATTTGACTAGAGCCCAAATTGAAGGTAACATATTGCATTGGTATGATTTTTTATTTTTGGACCATCATGTGCCTCGGGCTTCTGGCATACCAGGCACACCTCCTTCTCACTTGGTTTGGGGTTTCCAGGCACGAGTAGCGAGCCTATGTGTGCACCTTCCTTGCTAGGCAAGGAAATCCAGCCGCGCAGGTTTTTTTTCTTGGTTGTTGTTGTTGTCGTTGTTTAAAAAGCATTCTTGTAACCCTATTGAATGTGTATATTCTTTCATCATTTCTCCTAATTTTAACTTGTAACCTGAAAATTTTCTGAAACTCCTAATTCTGATTTCTTTTCTAATCATTAATAGGAGATCAAAAAAGCATCATCAAGTTGAACCATTGATTCATTTAACTTAATTTGAATTTTAACTATGGTATTTGTAATATTTTGAAGTGCATATTTTATATATATTTAGTTGGTGCTTTGAAATGGATGTTTTTTCTCGCTTAACTAGCTTAATGCTTACTTGCTACTTGCTAGTGACTTGGTTACTTGAAGTTGTTATTTAGATAATTACTAGTTAGTTAGGTTATTCTTTTGAAATCCATAAATGTAATTATGTTTGTTGACCATGTCTATATTGTATAATATATATGACGTTTATTCTTTTTTTTTTTTTTTGTAATTTATATTTGTTTTTGTTCTTTATGTACATGTTTATGCATGACAAATTTTTATTTATAAATATATTTGACAGGTTAAATGCTATAACATATTTAGTAGAAATATATAATACAATAATAGAAACCTTTGTATATAATTATATACATTTCTGAAAAGTGTATTAAAAATATTAAAAAATGAAAAAAGAAGAAGAAATTGTCCAGAAAAATTAGGTATCCACCTTAATGCTTAAGTCACGCCTCGGTAAGACAAACCCCTGGCTCCTCAGGTGCTCTGACTACATTGTTATGAGGATCACCCTCTCTACTCGTCCTAAGTTTCTACTAAAAGTGCATGACCCAAGTGTATCATGATGCTTTGTTGTATCTCTCTACCATGTATGTGACATATGATAATGAAGATCCTCAGTGATTGTTCCTTACTATTGAATGGCCTTGATCATCATATGGATGTGATTTTTGGATGCAACTTGTTGATGATGTTATGCCAGTTGGATGATCTGAATTGCTTGGCTTGTAGCATGCATATGGTGCAAATTAACTTAAGTATTACCCATATCATTCGAGTAGAGTATTCAATAATAAATTTGAAATGTCCAAGCCTCACAAATTCTCAACTATTTAGGTTACAATTGATATAATTTAAATTGGTTTTTTTTTTTTGATTGATAAGGCTGAAATTTTATTGAAAAAATAAAATTACAACCAGGATCAAAGGAAGAGCTCAAAGACTCAAAAAGAACGAAAACAAGAACAAAAAAACAGGAGATCAAAAACAGTAAAGCCCACTCGGAAGAGGCTCAACATCAGCCCTCTAAACCTGCACCGAAGAAGTCTGCCCCAAACCAAAACCCCACCAAGCCAGCAGTGAAGCAATCTCGGATGCTAGTGCCATTGGGTCTGAAACTTGCCATCGAAGATACGTCTATTACACTCATTCCAAATGGACCGCATAATAGCGATAGCCAAAGCTTGAGGAACAACCACATTACCACCCTTGAAACAAGGGCACAACTAGGCAATGCCCTCCTTGCATGACTCGGCCATGCAAAGATGAATACCGTAACTGCTCCAAAACGTATTCCAGATATTTTGGGCATAAGTGCAATGAAGAAGGGAGTGAGTAGCTGATTCAGATTGGGTGCAACACAAAATGCACCGATTTAGAATCTGCATTCCCCTATAGTCATAAAAATCGGTGAATTTTTGAAAAATTCGCAAATTATTCACAAAAATTGCCAAATTTTTTTAACCCAGAGGGTAGCTCAGTTGGTCAGGCTTTGGGCTTGCTACCCACCAGTTCGAGTCCCCTCTGGGCCACTGGAGGTTTACCCGGTCGTTAACTTCAGGGCTCCGTGGGATTAGTCGAGGTGCGCACAAGTTGGTCCACACCCACGGATATTAAAAAAAAAATCACGAATTTACGGTCCCCCGAATTAATCTCGAACTATTCGTGAAATTTTGAAAATTTCGCCTGATCACAAAAATTCCCAAATTTTTCAAAAAAGTTGTCACTTACTAAAATTTTAAATTTTTTTAAATTTTTTTTATAATTTTAAATCTTTTTATTTTAAAATTTTTCTCACTGATATTTCCTCCGAATATTTCCTTGAACTTCCTGGATTTGCCGGATTTTTTCGAATTTTCACCTCGTCGAACTATTGCCGAACCCCGATTTGGTGACTATGCTCGTGAGCAATGCACCTGGAGAAGAAGATTGCCTTGGGCAAACCCTTAACTCTCCAGATTCCCGTCCACGTTTGGCCGATCAGGGGTCTTCTCCACAAAAATTCATATGTTGATTTGACCGTAAAACGACCATCTCTCCTTCCCAATGCCTAAAGTCCTCCCCCGGATTAAAATTCGGAACATAGGCCAGCAACAATTGCAAATTCTGCAACTCCAACGCTTCATCATCACGAAGATCCGTTCTCGGGTCGAGAGAACACCCTAGACCCGATGGTAGGAGTAACAAGCAATCAGACACCACAGCCTCCTTTTTCCTGCTTAACAAGTAAATAGAGGGATAAGAGAGCTTCAGAGGTTTAAAACCCACCCATAAATCTTCCCATAATTTTGCAGTCCGACCATCTCTCACTTTGACCTCCACTCATCTATGGTACGCCTAGATGCAACCAGCCACCTCCCTCCACCAACCGAAAGCTCTAGTTGCCCCCTTAGACTAGCACTCCCACCCTCGGTTGCCCAACCTATACTTGTTTTGTATCACCGCCGCCCAAAGCGGATTACCACTGTCCCCTAGTCTCCTAGTCTTCACAACCATTTGCAAAGCAAGGCATTGTTCATGCGGCTCAGTTCCCTGATCCTAAGCCCGCCATTTTGTTTGGAGAAACACACCTTTGCCAAGAGATGAGATGGATCTTCTTCCTCCCGGCACTCCCACACCAAAACTGGAATATCGACATATTCGAGAGTGTGGATTTGAGCAGAGTTACCCTCCCAGCGATTGAAAGAGATTTGCCTCTCCAGACAGAGAGCCTACTACTGATTCACTCCACCACCCCATCCCGAAGAGCCTTTTTTGGCATGCCGAGACACAAGGGAAGCCCTAGGTACAAAGAGGGAATATTTCCCCCTTGCATCCGAAATACTTAGCAAAAATCTCCACCTCACTTCGCTGCATCGCCACCCCCATCAACATGGTTTTTTTCACATTTACTCTTTGGCTTGTACACGCCTCGAAGGCCATGAGGATCCACCTTAACTTCTTGAGGTTTTCGAAGGAAGCGTCGCAAAAAACAATTGTATCATTGGCAAACTGCAAATGCGTTATCGGATTGCAATTCCTTGGAACCTTGAACCAGGCAATGTCGCCCAACACTGCGCCCCTATCTATAAGTTGGCTTAAACACTCGCCCACCAAGTTAAAAAGAAACGGGAAAACGGGTCACCTTGCCTTAGCCTACGAGACCCGACGAAAAAATTGTTCGGTGAGCCATTGATCAACACTTAAGAGGTTTGCTCAATCACGCAACCACTGATCCACCTTCTCCATTTTTGCCCAAAACCCATCAGCGCCAATAATTTGTCTAAGTGACCCCAATTCACCTTGTTATATGCCTTCTCCATATCTAATTTCAGAATCAATCCCGACTTCTTATCCACATGCCTAGAATGTAGGCACTTGTGCGCTAGAACAACACTATCGGTTAGTTGCCTCTCTTTGATGAAAGCCGCTTGATTCTCACTGACAATGCTACTGATAACCGATTGGAAAAGATTCACTAACACTCTCGCCACCACTTTGTATAAACTACCAACCAAGCTGATAGGGCGAAAATCAGCTAGACCGTCAGCCCCATTGCACTTCGGGATTAAAACAATGAAAGAAGCCTTGGTTCCCCTACTAAGGTGAGCAGATCGGAAAAAATGAACCACCTTAACTAGATCCACGTGCACCACTTCCTAAAAGACTTGGAAAAACTTGAGTGGATACCCATCAGGCCCCAAAGCCTTGTCACCATCCCCCTTGAAAATGGCAGCTTTAATCTCTTCGATACCGAACTCGGCTTCCAAAGCAGTGGATGCATTAGGGTCGATGCATCTAAACGGTAGACCCTTTCTTACCCCGCTTTCTTCTTTATATCTCTAAACAAAATGCTCCACAATAGCTTCCTTCACCTCCGACTTTTCCGAAACCCTCCGATCATCGATCATAATTGACGAAATCCAATTGGACCTACATCGAGCGTTTGCAACCCATGTGAATTTTTTGTGTTGAGATACCCCTCCTTGACCCATCTATCCCGGGATCTTTGTCACCAAAACGATTCCTCCGCCAATTTCTTATTGAGAGCCTCCTTGAGGCAGACACGCTCCCCTCTATCGGCAGAAGGAAACAACCCCTCCCTTTCTTCTCTCGCATCAAGCTCAACAATCCCCCGTAAGATCTCATCCTTGACCCTATGAATGTCGCCATAAACTTGCTTGTTCCAAAGTTTCAAAACTGACTTTAGGTGCCTGAATTTTTCACCAAAAATGAATTCAGCCGACCCCCCCAAGAACCCAACTCCTCCATTTAGCAGCCACGAGATCCTTGAACCCTTGGTACTTTAACCAAGCAAGCTAAAATCTGAATGGTTTACGACCCCACCCTTCATCTTGCGCAGCCAGCGAAATAGGGATATGATCAGATGCTGAGCACGGATGCCCAACACAACAGAAGTTTGGGAAGATATCGTCCCAATCAGCTGACACAAAAAATCTGTCAATCCTGCTCGACACAGGAACCTCCTGCCCATTCAATCACGTGAATCTTGGACCAGCCATGGGGACATCCACCAACTCAGCCTGTGCGACGAAATTAGCAAACCCTCTCATGCTTGTTGTGACCTTTTGCGTACCCGTTTTCTCATCCACAAAATGAGTAATGTTGAAGTCCCCTCCGATAACCCAGGGAACGCCCCATCCCGATTGGATGCCCAGCATCGCAGCCCAGAAGCCTTGACGAACCCTCAAATCATTTGGACCATAAACCGTTGTGAATGCCCACTTTAGATTAGTCTCTGTCATCGTAAACAACACCAAAACAGATCTGTTGCCCATCTTATAGTCGACCTGAGATAACTTTCTCCTCTCCCAAGCCAATAGAATGCCCCCTTTGGTACCAATTGCATTAATTGCAATCCAATCCCACCACTAGCCAATCAGAAACCTTCTCACCTTCCTAACATCACAGACAACCCACTTGGTCTCTTGCAAAGTAACAATAATAGGCCTGAGATCCCCCACTATTCTTTTAATAACATTACATTTTTCTGGATCACCAAGATCCCTGACGTTCCATGGGACGCAATTTAAATTCATAACCATAAAAAACACCTGACCAGCACTCAAAACGGCAGCTCCCGTTACCTCGCGCTATTCGCCCGCAACCCATGAACACCAAAAAAGGACTGCAACTCACTCCTACTACCCGAGAACATCAAACCTTATTTCTCACAAATCCCGCATAGATCCACTTGGAGCAGCTCATTCAAATAATCTTGGGAATTGACCGGAAGACCTGCCGAATTAGACTCTGCCGCATTAGAGCTGCCATCCGGGTTGCTGGCTCGATCTTCACCCTCGTCTCCTACCTCGGACAAGTGAGTGACTGAATCTCGATATCCAACTGCATATCCATCATCCCCCCTTTGAGAAAATAGGACCTTGAGATTAGAAGTGTTAGGAAAAAAGGAGGCATTTTTCTCATAATTGCAATCCAAAATCTTATCATGTGATGAAGGCATGCCTCCCACGTGTCTCGCAAAATTAACTTGCATGTCCTTTTTGGAACACTCTCCCCCCTGATTTTGATGGTTCAGAGAACCCCACGGTATTGAACAATTAACCGACTCCCGTGGGTTACGAAAGATGGGCTCACTCCACCAAGGATCAAAATTTCGGCAGAAATGACCGAAATTTCAGCTGAAATTGGTCATTTCGGCTGAAATTATCGGTTTCGGTTCCCACCGAAAAGATAATTTGGACTGAAATTTCGGTCATTTTTGTATGGGACCCAACATTTCGGTTTCGGTCCCCTCAGAAACCGAAATAATACCCAAAATTTTGATCCTTGCACTCCACCACCTAGCCCAAACTTTTTACCTTGCGGGTCTCTGTTAATATCTTCAGGCGATAGAGACCCGGTTCGACATCTCAATACATCTCCTTGGCAGCTAGCGCCACGTGTCTCTCAATTGCCAGAGTAGCTTCCCGGATTTGAAATCGATTTAAATCCATTTTGAATTGGATTTCAAAAAGAATGAAATTCTTCATTAGCAGGAAAACTAGTTGCTTTTCAGCTGTTCGCACATGTACCAAGACCATTGGTTGTACCCCCACTGTGGCTCTCTCCCCTGACCTGCTTCCCTTGATACCGCCATCATTTCCCCAAGACATTCGACGCTCCTCGACTGTGCTTTGCTCCAATGAGCTGCCCAACCACTTCTTTTTGGACGGCGCATTGCTAGAACCGGCCTCCCGACTCTTCTGCTGACCACTGACGCCCGAAAACCCCCCGACCTCCTCTTCTCTTTCAACCTTGATGGTGATTGGGTATCGTAGACCCCCCGAGCGAACCCAAATCAACCTTGGGATGTCTACCCAGGATGAGCAATTAACATTGAATCTGGCGAACACTAGTTCTTCGAAAGCTATGGTCCGCTGGTCCACACCGATTTTGATCCAGGCTCCAAAACCAAACTTGCACTCGTCAGCCGCCGCCTCCACCCGCCAAGGCTCCAATCTGAAACTAATGCCCCTGCAATTCCACAAACCCCTGGTGCTCTGCAGAACCCTACCGCTCTCTTCCATCGTCCCAAATTCAAAAACGACTACCTTTGGTCTGAAGCTCTTGACCTCAAATTTGGGCAAACCCCAATCCGCTCTAGCCCACTGCAATATTACCTCCATGTCCGATGCATGGCGATTGGCCACCCCCACCATGCAGTAGTCTGCTAACCACGACGTCCACCCCTCGGCTCCCGTCACCTCAATATTTCCCTTTCTCTTGGGTTCGCAATGTTGTTCCTCCCAATCCCCTTTCCCCCCAGAACATATAGCGCCCTTGAACTTTCTGAACTTCCGGCTCCAAATCGACGAACCAAGCGCCACATCCTCTTGTTCCTTCGAAAGCCCAATTCCTTGCCTAGCCGCCCTCTTACCTTTCCAAAAAATCCCCCAGCTCCTAGGTGCCCAGCAGCCCTTGTTGAAACACCACTCCCGAAAGGAAAAGTTCCAGGCCCTACAAGATCCACAACCCCAATCCCCCACTCTGTGACCCTCTTCACCCTTCCTATTTTTGTTCCAATCCGTCAGTTCCCTCTCCAACTTCCCGTAGAAATCTGCCTCGCGCCACTGTCCGTTTCTATACTCCCTCCATGGTAGCCACCTCCTACACCACCGCTCGTTTTGCAGCTGCGAGGAGAACTCCATACGAGTGACTTTGACGTTAGGTAAATGTGTTTTTTGTGCTTAAAATGTTGGCTATGGAGATTGTTTTTTGTCCTCAGCACAATAGATCTGAGATCATGAGTTTACCGTCAGCAGGTTAGCTTTTGTTTCCACTTCTCACACATCTCAAAATTAACCTATCATAAGCATACATCAACAGTTTTCCATTTAAATAGGTATATTCTTTGTACATATTTGATGAACCATTCTTGGCTTTTCACTTTCTTCTCTTAATTATTTCACAAAACCATTCTCCTTCTGAAGCACTTTTCTGCTAACCAAACCAGTCAAAATTTGACTTCTACAAACTTCCATGCCCCAAAAATCTACAAAAGCAAGCTTCTACTGCAGATTCAATTGCTAGAAGGGGCATCAGTGATGATGCTTCTGTTGCCCTATTGATCCTTAAAATGCTAATTTCTTGTTTTTAGAATTTGACCAGTATAATACTGTTCGATTTTCAAAGAGAGGCATTCTTCTGTTCTTTGTAAATTTTTTTGTTACACCAACACGCAGAATTCATGGAATTTAAATTATATTTTTGTTATACTGACTAAAACTGTAAGACATCGGATTGCATCAATGGAACAACTATTTGGTTTTCTTTATAGTCCAAAGGATGGTTAAATTTGTTAGAAGATCGGATGAAAACTCTCTCAAAGAACCACGCTAGTGTTTGGCCTGATTGTAGATGACTTGGGTTTGCTCCCCAATCCCCTCCCAAGAATTACCCGGTTGCGGAAACACATGTACCCGTAGGAATTAGTCCTTCCCTTGCAAGAGTTGGATCACTAAACATTTTCCAAAAAGAAAGATCTCTAATAAAAGAAAAACCATGGTAGAGATTCTGTTGACACTTGTTCTTCTATCCAGCCAATTTCCTTAGTATTTTAATGATAAATATTAAGGTTCCCTTGTGCCTTGATGGCACTCGGTAACTAGTTAGTGCTCTTGCTTATCAATGTGTTGCTCGCTCATGCTTGAACGGCACTTGGGTCGCTACAAGCATGAACAACTGGCAGCGTTACACTGCTCTTAGTGCTTAGGGCTATGCAAAAATGCATAAAACAATGGCTCGAAGTGCATCCTGGCAGTGGCACCAAAAATATCCTTTCCACTGCTTATTAGTGGTTTGTATCAAGCAGTCTATCTTGCCTGGCAGTGGCACCAAAAATATCCTTTCCTCTTTCTGTTGGTCTCCTTGGGGGATCGAGGGGTGCAGCTAGGTGAGCTATTAGTTGAAAAAACATGTCTTAACGCCAGAAACTCGATCTTTCTCTTAGATAAGAGTCTCCGCGGTAGAGTCACGCCATGGTAAGGCGTAAGTCATAGGTTCAAATCCGGTAAAGGGCTCTTTTCTTTTTGGGTATTCCGGCTCCATGGGTGCGAGCATCAACATGGTTTTCCCTGATTGCACACTAAAATATTTGTTGCAGTTTGAGTATGAAGACTGGCTCGCAGCCGAGTGTGGATATCCAACCATGGAAGAGTGGCGGAAGGAAATGAATGCAGTGACAAGGAAGACCAGTCTGGTTCACCCAGAGACCTATCGCGATGAATGGGAAGATCATCGGTGGGTGATGCAAGCGCATGAAGAATTCTCCAATGCCGAAAAGACAGTAAACTCACAAAACCATCTACTTTGATATCTATGTAGTATAATTAGTAGATGATAGAAGTTTAATCACAAGATACTGGGGGCCTCATTTTCCATGGTTCATTTCGTTCATATTTCATTTGGCCCTTTTTTTATTGAATGATTAATAATGGCAAACGACATTTTGATTTAGGGAGCTGTTGGGTCCCTGTACAACCTCGTGGGCCTGAGGGGGGTCATGCTCGAAACGCTCTCCCAACACCTTATAACATTAAATTGTATCTTTTCCTGCACCAATTGGTTTTGGTTGGAATGGTAGCTCACTGGGGTATAAGATCTCACAGGAGCCATTAAGTGCACACACAAAGTTAGCCTAATCACAAAATTTATAACAAAGAATTGATATCTTGGGCACCTGTGCCATGTAGACACCTCATCTAAGCCGTCTGATTTGAAGGCCATGATATAAAGATCTTACATGCAAAATATTAGCACGAAACACAATCTCTAGTGATATGATTCAGAGCAGTCAATCGTTGATCAAATGTTACCCTTCAAGTGCATTGAATCATATGATAGAGAGCATGTTCTGTGCCAATCTTTTGCATCAAAGATCTGTAGATCATTTCCTTCAAATCAGACGGTTTAGATGGTGTGCTACATGGCACAGATCCCCAAAATACTAAGGATGTGTATGGTATAGCTCTCTACTAGCCCTTGCCACAGCAGAGTTCACCTGTTTTAATTGGTTCTTATTCTCTTTTTTAATTCCCTACAAAGGAGGATTTAATTGCTCTAGCAACAACCTCCCTGCTTTCTATTAACTCCCTACCAGAGCAAATAAAATTTGCTCGGGCAAGGAGTGAGCAGAGAGGAGGGTAGAACAATTGAATAGGTAAATCTTGCATAAAATCTTGCTATGCAAGGAGTTATCAAGGAGGAGTACTTGCTAAAGCAGGTAGCAGGATGTTAGCAAAGAGGATGAGAACTTGCTAAGCAAGTGAACGCTGCTATGGCAGGGGCTAGCAGAGAGTTATGTCATACGCAGCCTAAGTCTTTCTAATTACATGCAACGACCAACTTTTTTTTTTTAATTTTTTTTATAACTTGGGTATCCAGGCCTCTTAGAGCATCCGCCTAATCCTAGGGGTACATGCGCACCCTCAATTTAGCACATGCCTGGTTAGCACAGGATATAAATCCCTAGCGTGGCCTGGGGGAGGGGGGGGATTCGAATTCAGGTCTCCTACTTTTATAAGCAAGTACCTATCCAACTCGCCTAACCCCTTGAGGTTCATGCA
Organism: Chloranthus sessilifolius; assembly: GCA_021018995.1. Taxonomy (NCBI): domain Eukaryota; kingdom Viridiplantae; phylum Streptophyta; class Magnoliopsida; order Chloranthales; family Chloranthaceae; genus Chloranthus; species Chloranthus sessilifolius. Next base: position 104,741,482 of record CM037595.1, on the reverse strand, counting down.
ATGGCACTTTGTGTGTGCAAGTAATGGATCCTTTTATTTATTAAAGTAACTTCTCTTTACCGTGTTTAGTGGCTTCTTCGAAAACATTTTGGTGAATTTTCACTTGAGTGGGAGGAATTGGATGCAAACATGAACAACTTAGAGCGAATCTTCCGATTTTCAGATTTGATCATTGGGATGTGCTAATGTCATCCTCTCTCGTGAATTTTAATAAGGGAACCTCTGTTTGCGCCTACATGATTTCTGAGGGCGCCTAGGAAGTCTACTAAATCCTGTTGATTGCTTGCAATTAGATGATGAAGATTGTTTTCACCTCATCTTCCACACAAGGGATCTTGAGACCATGAGCTTACCATCAGTTATGTTTTATTATTTCATGCACATATCCCAAAAGCTGGCCCTCATAACTCATTTGAGCGTGATGTATGTCATGTGATTTTAGAATCATTTTTGGAGATTTGTGCTAGGTAAAATATAAAATTGACCGTTTCATGGTATGCTTGTGGCCTCTAGGTCCATCATGAGGAAGATTGGGGTGAAAAACGATTTCCATCATCTAAATCCAAGCAGTCTATGGGCTTTCAGTGGGTTTCGAGCGATAGTGCCCTTAGAAATCACGTAGGAGCAAACAAATGTTTCCCTTTAATAATGAACACAGAAAAGGGTACCTTTGCTCGCTTCTACAGCATCTGAAACCCATTAACTGCTATCGCGATCGTTGTTCACCTAATCTTCCATACAATGGATCTTGAGACGATGAACAGACCATCATTCGGTCAATTTTTTTATTACATGTGGCACAAATCTAAGAAAAGTGGCCTTAAAATCTCACGGCACACATCACACTCAAATGTTATTTTAGATCCATTTTTTTGGGATGTGTGCTACGTGAGATCAAAAACTGACCGTCTGATAGTAAGATCATGGTCCCAAGATCCATTGTTGGGGAAGATTGGGGTGATAAATGATCTCCATTGGTTGATTCCATGCAATCAATTGGTTTTAGTGAGTTTCATATGTGGGCAAAGGCATGAACAGTGGTAATCCACACAAAAATTGATATTAAATACTTTTACATTTACATATTTTTAAAAGAAAAAATTCAAACAAACCCTTGAATTTGTACCGTAATATCTCTAACACACCTAAACTATTGCTTTGATCAAACAAGCGCCCGAAGATTCCATAAAGTTTATCAACTAATCTTCTACCGTCAACTCCCGTTAATATGCGAACGAAAAATGTTGACGAGAGTTGACGATAGGGGTCTCCTTGATGAACTTATGATTTCTTTGGTTGTTAATTTGAATGTCAATTTAGTGTTTTTCGTTTGAATATTCATGGGAGTTGACGGTAGGGATTTAGTTGATGAATTTATGGCATCTTTGAATGCTCAGTTGACCAGAGCAATAGTTTTGGTGTGTTAAAGATATTTGGGTCAAAGTTCAAGGTTTTTTTTTTAATTTTCCTTTTTTAGAAGAAAAATGAATTTGAAATTGAACGAGGGTTTTCTCATAAAAATGTCTTTGATATTCTTGCAAGGGCACGACTATTCTCTCCCGTTTAATAGTAAGTACTACACAATTTTTTCACCGACGTAGACTATTGACTGATTTGAATTAGACGATGGAAATTGTTTTTTGCTTCAATCTTCTTCACAATAGATCTTAAGATTATGGCACGCATACCAGACGATCAGATGTTGTTCCACATGGCACACGCCCCTAAAAGTGAAGGTCAACTCCTTTGCACATGATTTAGGTCACTTTTAGAGAAGTGTGTCATGTGGCATCAACATCTGAGTGTCTGATAGGCGCATCATGATCTTCAGATCTATTGTGAGGAAGATTGAAACAAAAAACAATTTTCATATTCTGATTCAAATCAGTCGATAGTTTTCGTCCTTGAAAAAATTGTGGTACTTTTTATTATCTTAATAGGCCTATAAAAAGAATAAAGTAAGAAAAGAAATATCTTAGTAGACTTCAAAAATGCTTAAAGTAGTTCTTAAAATTTTGAAAAAATAGTAAATTTTGCTAAATCATCTCCATAGGGATTTTATGGTTTTTTTTTACAATTTAGGGGCTGTTAAGATACAGAGAATACATCATAAAACGTGGTAGGGATTTAATTGTTTGGGTGTTTTTAAAGGTGATAAATGTATTATCCTTATAATATTTATCACAAAACACCAAAACAGAGTACAACCTCTCCCCTTAAGAATTGGGGTGAAACGTAGTATTCCTGCGTATTGTATATTCGCGGTAAAACGTGATAAAAAATCAACTACCTCTCTCCTTGAGAATTGGGGAGAAATATAGTATTCTTGCAAATTAGAAATATATGGTAAAACGTGGTAAAAAATCTGTAACTTTACTATATTTTATCAGGTTGTATTCAAACTGACCCATTGTGTCAACTCCACCTCTCAACCCTTCGTCATCCGATTAGCATTTAATTGACACCTTCTTATAGAAATTCAATTAATTTCCTCTAATGATGCCTATCTCAAGCGTGGATGACAACAGAAGAAGATATAGCATCACGATAACAATTGGATCTAAAAATATCATCTAATCTCTATGGGAAGTGGCTGTGTATTTTTTGAACTGAACTGACCAAATCGGACCGAACCTTCAAGTTTGGACGGGTACCGGTTTGTGTTTAATTTGAAAAAATGAAAAATCAAAAAGTTCGATTTGATTTCGGTTCCAAGTCTCCCCAAGTCGAAATTGACCGAACCGAACCAAACCGTATGTAGTTTATATATATATATAAGGCATTTAAGTAAAGGGAGCCGGTTAGGTCCTCCAACGGAGGACGGTGACCGTCCTCCAAGATCCACGTGGAGCACAGGTGGACAGTTTAGATCAATATTAAAAATAATAATCGAAAAATAAATTTTAAATCCACAAGTCAAAGTTTGACGATTTTCATTGGTCCACATTTCACGGTTCAAAATATATACAGTAAAGATGAGTTTTTAATTTATTTTTTTCAAAGATGATCTAAGCAATGTGCCACGTGAAGCTCCACGTAGAAGGTTGGAGAACGGTGACCATCCTCCCATGGACGACGGAGGCCTTTTCCTTAAGTAAAATGCATATTTTTATATAGAACTCTACTCTTGTCTTTAGCCTATTCCCAAATCTTAAAACGGTAAAGTAGAACTTATAAGAAAGCTGAAACCGACCGAACCAAATCGGACCGAATCGGGTTGGTTTGGTTTAAGAGTTGGACGGTTTAGGTTTGTTTGAAAATCTAGAAACCGATTAGGATCGGTTTGGTTTGTGATTTTGGTCTAAAACCGACCAAACCGAACCGAATGTACCCCTTATGATAAGTCATAAGAAATTAAACTTGCAAAGTCAGACTCCAAATAGATGAGACTAGGCAACGATGATAATTGTGATTCATTTATGATATTATTAGAATTGCAAAGTCACTCCAAATAGATGAGACTGGACAAGGGGAATGATCAGGTCCTATTAGGCAGAATCAGATTTTCAGTCTTAACCCATCTGCTGCCCTTAGAAATTAGAGAATCTTTAACTTAATTTTTACTTTTTATAGAATGGCGTGCAGTCAAAATTCTCCTATTTCTAAGGGTAGCCGATGAGATAGGACTGAAAATCCAACTCTACCTAGTAAGACCTGCCCATTGCCCTACTAGGCAATGATGATAATTGCCATTCATTTATGATATTTCTTCAATTCTGCAATAGAATCAAAAGTAGTCACACAGTTTTGGCTTACACAGAGTTTTGGCTTACTAACGAATTTTCCGTGAGGTCGAATACGACAAAATGTGATCATAGTAAATGCCGTTGAAATTCACAAAGAACAACGTGAGATCAAATCCGAATCCACCCAACCTAAGCTCGGCCCAATTTTGAATTTGGGTTGGCTTCAGCTGTATTTTGAAGATAAAAATAATCAAGCCGATCAAAGCCCAGCTCAAACTTGGCCCTGCATAGCCAAGCCTGAATATTTTAAGGGAAAAAGGCGGACTCTAAGTATTTTTAGAGTATTGGTTAAGATCTTAGCAAATGGTATTAGAGCCAACACTATGTCTTCAGATCGAATCATGAAAGGGCTACCTGGGCCTTGAAGTGTTACCAGAGTGAGAACTGCCACAGAGTAGGTTGTAGCATACGTGGGTTGCAAGCCCTGGTCGTGTATTATGGCATCAAAGTTGCAAAGAATTAACTTTCAGCTCCACTGAGGCTTAGGCATTTTTGGAGTATTTTTTCTTTTGAGACGCAACATTTTTGGAGCATTGGTTTGTCTCTTAACATAGAGATCCCACCTCAAGAATCTCCTCACAAAAATTGTGGTCACAAATTTCCGGTACAAGTATTCGTTGCCACAGTCGAAGTCGTTAAGCTTGGCGCCAATTTGTTTCCTCTCTCTCTCTCTCTCTCTCTCTCTCTCTCTCTCTCTCTCTCTCTCTCCATAGTTATCGCAGGTGGCACATCAACTTGTTGTAATCAAGGATCAAAATTTTGGGAATCATTTCGGTTTCAGAGGGGGCCGAAAATCAAAATTTTGGGTCCCATACAAAAATGACCGAAATTTCGATCCAAATTATCTTTTTAGTGGGGACCAAAACCGATAATTTCGGTCATTCGGGCCAAAATTTTGATCCTTGGTTATAATACCAAATCTCTTCATAGACAAAGCTTCAACCGCATCGGCTCATCGTATGTGCAATTCATGAAAACAATAAAGAAAATGAATGAGACGAGCTCTTTGGTTGATTTTACCAAGGCTCAAAGGAGTCTTTAATAAAGCTTGGGAAACATAAAGGTACAATAGAGAGAAGGGAAAAGACCAAAAGACAATAACTCCTCACAACACTATCTACTAGCAAAAAAGGATCCTATGTGAGACAGGCACAGGGGACAGTAATATGCTAGAACCCCCCTTCAAGATGTTGAAGCCTCTGGTTCCATAATCTTGTCACGTAGCATCTGAAAGTGTTGACTTGAAAGAGGTTTTGTAAATATGTCAGCAAGTTGATCAACACTAGCAATATGTCAGACTTCAAGTTGTTTGGCTACCACTTTTTCACGAATAAAGTAGTCCACTTCAATGTGTTTTGTGCGAGCATGAAACACTGGGTTAGTCGCTAAAGAGATAATTGACACAATATCGCACCATATCATCGGAATACAAGTAGTAGAAACACGCAACTCACGAAGTAACATTAGAATCCACGAGAGTTCAGCGATTGTGTGTGTGAGGCACCTATATTCCGCCTCGGTAGAAGAGCGCGCAACTGTGGCTTGTTTCTTGGCAGACCAAGCAATAGAATTGACCCAAAGAAAACATTGTAGCCGCTTGTCGAGCGACGGCCATTGAAGTCACCTACCCAATCGGCATCAGAGAAGGCTTCAATGGTTAGTGGCCCACTCTTGAAATGAAGACCATGGTCTAAACTCCCTTGAACATACTATAGCATACGTTTCACATCAACAAAGTTAGCATCACTAGGATTGTGCATACTTTGGCAAATGGGGTTTACTGCGAATGCTAAGTCTGGTCTTGTGATGGTTAAGCACTGGAGACCCACTAAGCTGCGATAAAGAGTTGGATTGTGGAACGAAGATGATGGTGAGCTACGGGTCTTCTTTCTTAGTACTGCAAGGTGAGGAGCAACTTTTACAATCAATCATTGTTGCCTTGTCTAGAAGTTCAGCTACATAGTTGGATTGTGAGAGAAATAGGCCTTTGTTAGCCTTGTAAACTTTCTCCCAAGTTAGTCAACCAAGGAGGAAATAAAGCAGTATCATTATCGGTGACAATTATGTCGTAAACATAAAGTAGGAGAAGGGTGATGCGGCGGCCAGCGTGTTCAATGAAGAGGGATGGGTCGCATCTTCTCATCTTGAATCCAATAGATAAAAGAAATGATGAGAATCTTTGGAACCAAGCGTAGGGAGCTTGTTTAAGGCTATACAAGGCCTTTTTCAGCTTGCGGACAAGGTTGGGAAGGCTGGAATCGATGAACTCTTGAGATTGACTCATATATAGATCTTCTTCTATATTCCATGAAGGAAAACATTTCGAACATCAAGTTGCTTGATATGTCGGTGGAAGTGTAGAGCAACGACAAGAACGAACCGGATTGTGATCTATTTGACGACGGGACTAAATGTCTCTATGTAATCCAATCCCTCTGTTTGATGAAAACCTTTGGCTACAACGCACGCATTGTAGCGGGATATGCTATCATTAGGGTTTTGTTTAACCCGAAAAATCCATCTACAACCAATAATATTCCCATGAGGTGGCAGTGGCACCAAATGCTAGGTGCCTTGTGATTGCAACGCGTGGAACTCTTCGGATATGGCAGAACGTTATTCTTTATGTTTTACGACTTCTGAGAAGCACCTAGGTTCAAAGGTGTTAGCTTTGGAAGATGTTGCAAGTAGACTTAACCTCTTTTTTTTAACAATACCATGTTTTAGTTTTGTTAACATGGGATGGGTAGGTCTTGCATGTGCAGCTATACCATCACTGGATATAGGTGTAGGTGACAGATTTGGCAAATAGGTAGGTGGCAGAGAGTAGGTCAGGGGTGGTGATGGACCATGGGTAGATGGTGATGAGATGGATGAATGTAAATTTTGGGTGGACTTTGGAGATTCAGGTATATGAGGTGATTGAGAAGAATGTGAGTGGTCACTAGTAATGGGTATTGGGATGTGGGTTTGACAGGTAGGTGTAGTGGATGGGACATTAGATTTGATAGGTGTAGTGTGTTCATTTGATTGTGCAGGGGACAACATATGTGGGACAAAGTGATGAGATGTGTCAGCCATAGTAAGTGCTTGATTAGGGATGTTTGCAGATGGACAGGGTATGGGCGCAACTGGTGATGGACCATTAGATGATGTGGACAGATTGGGAATAGTGGTGAATGGGAAATTTGGAGTGGGTAGTGGGTGATGAAATAATATTTTGTGATTGGTCCTTTATGAATGAAAAACTATCCTCATGAAATAGAACATTGCGAGAAATGTACACCTTGCCGGAAATTGGGTCTAAACACCGGTAGCCCTTTGACTTAGAGCAATACCGGATGAACACACATCGCTTGGACCTCGCATCGAGTTTATTAACAGAGTAAGGACGAAGCCAAGGAAAACACAATGATCCGAATACTCGTAGAGTGGAGTAATCGGGTGATTTTTTGAATAAAATCTCATAAGGTGATTTATAGTTGAGATACTGAGAGGGAAGGCGATTGATCAAGAAAATAGAGGTACACATTACATCAACCCAAGTGAAGGCATGGAGGCCTTAGTAAGTGAAGCGATCACCGTTTCAATGATGTGGTGGCGATGTTTACGCTCCGCCACTTCATTTTGTTACAGAGTATGGGGACATGAAATTTGGTCTAACATATCATGAGAAGAACAAAATGATGCAATGAAATTATTAACGTATTCTCCACCCTCATTCGAGCAAAATTTTTTAATTTTGTAACTAATGGGATTTTCAAACAAGGATTTGAAATAGATAAAAATATTGTAAACATCAAATTTTTGCTTTAATAGAAATAGCCATGAGAATTTGGAAAAGTCATCAACAAATACCACAGAATTTGTAACCTTGAAAGGAAATGGATGGGGAAGGACCCCATACATAAGAGTGTATTAATTCAAGTGGAAATTTGGTACTAGAGCATGATATAGGAAAAGATAATCTATGCCTTTTCCCTAGAGGACAAGTTTCACAACAGTAATGAAAATAACTTTTAATAGGCAACATACATTTGTCCTGAACCAAAACTCATTGGAGTCAAAAATCAATACACAATTGTTGTCCTGTGCAAGTTTATGAACATAAATTAAATTATTGGAAATAGATGGAACATGAAAAATGTTTTGAAGTTTGAAGGAAGATGTAGATGTGTTGAGGATTGTTTTACTAGTGTGGTGAATAGGTAGGGTCTGACCATTACCCACTGCAAACCATAGTAAGGACCATGAATTAGCATACCAAGTTGATTCACTTGGTGGGCCATTAGAGGCCACATAAGCTTGAGTATTTGGGAAAAACGATGACCTGCTAAATGGGCCGTTTGGTTGGAACCAACATTCGCAAGACGGATGATTTGATTTTCCACAATATTGGCACCAAACTTTTGGACCGGGCTGGTATTGATAGCCAACACGATCGCAATTATTGTGACCTCCTCTATTATATCGACTGTCTCTGTTTGGAATTTCAAATTTAGAGTTTGATGCAGATCTGCCGGTTAGTGATGGACTCTTTTGGGCAGCAAGAGCAGAGGAAACAATCTGTGTTTCTTTTGATTTTTCTAAGGGCTAAAATTTTCTCTTCATCTGATAGCAAAGAGTTAAGCTGTAGGACAGAAAGAGGTTCGGACCTTGTCCTTATAGATGTTTTGAAAGAACTATACTCTGAAGGTAATCCAGCTAAGGAGTACAAAATTATATCACTTGAATCCAAAGGAGAATTTGCAATAGCAAACTTGTCACAGAGTTGTTGCATATTCTAGAGATAGATCAACATTTCTTTTGATCCTTTCTTCAATCGAAGCAACTGTGTTTTGAGTTGCATAACAGTGGATCTTGAATACGAAGCATAGAGCTGTTAGAGAGCCGCCCAAGCAGTTTTGGCCTTGAACTCGCCAATCGGTGTACTTTGGATTAATTGATTCTTTGCCTTCGTCGTGGGTGATGGTTGAAGGCGGCACCGATTCAACGAGAACTTACACAACTTGATGAGCACGAAGAGCAACTGTGAACTGAGTTCTCCATGTAAGAAAGTTGACCTGATCGAGCTTTCCAATTAGGAGAGAAGAAAGATTATGGATGAATGACAACATGGGTCTGTCATGTTGAACATGTGGATGGATTAAAGGCTTGATAGGAGTTCAGATCTGTAGCAAGGGAAGCTATAGATGAATATAACGGTGGTCAATGGATGGCTCTTATACCATGAAAACAATGAAGAAGATGAATGAGACGAGCTCTCTGGTTGATTTTACCAATGCTCAAAGGAGAGTCTTTAATAAAACTTGAGAAACATAAAAGGAGGAAAAGACCAAAAGACAATAACTCCTACCAACATGCTCTACTAGCAAAAAAAACAAGGATCCTATGTGAGACACGCACAAGGGACGGTAATGCTAACACTCCGCACACTCAATCATCTCCAATTTCTATTACCTCCTCACCTCACTACTTCTTCCCATGGCTGTCCAAACTCCCAAACCCTCAACCCTTCTCTCCCAACCCTCAACCCTTCTCTCCCAAACCCTCTCCTCCGATCACCTCCCCTCCAAAACCTCCCGTAAAGTTGCCGTAATCGGCGCCGGTGCCGCCGGTCTCGTCGCGGCCCGAGAGCTCCGCAGAGAAGGCCACAGAGTCGTCGTCTTCGAGTGCGGTGACAAGGTCGGCGGAACCTGGAATTACAATCCAGACGTCGAATCTGATCCTCTAGGTTTAGATCCCTCTAGAAGGATCGTTCACAGCAGTATGTATGATTCGCTGCGCACGAATCTTCCCAGAGAAGTCATGGGGTTTCGTGATTTCCCGTTTGTGGTCACAGATGGTAGGGACAGTCGGAGGTTTCCCGGTCACAAAGAGGTTTTTCTGTATTTGGATGATTTTGCGCGGGCTTTTGATCTTAAGGAGTTGATTCGGTTTGGTACGGAGGTTTTTGGGGTGAGGATTGTTGGGGAAGGGAGATGGATGGTTAGGTCTAGGAGGGTTTTGATGGACGGTGAGGATGAGATGGTTGATGTGGAGGAGGTTTATGATGGGGTGGTTGTTTGTAGTGGGCACCACACGGAACCGCGAATTGCAGATATTCCAGGTACTTTAAGCACCTAAGCGTTAATGGAGGGAAAAAATTAAGCTTTGTTTATATCTTAGCATTATTTGGAACATACATAAAAGATATTACTTGCACCCGATAAGATATTACTTGCACCCGATAGTTAGCACTTGCACCGAATTTAAATAAAGATATTAGTTGCAATAACTAACTTTAGTTTGTATAGGGTGTTAGGCTTATACAAACTAACACCCTATACAAACTAAAATATAAAATAAATATTTTTATTTAAAATTACTATTAAAAGTGTACTACTTATTCTATTTGTATACGTAACACTATTTTATCTTACTGTATCCTATTTATATAATGATCTGTGACAACCATAATGTGCCCAATATGTTGCTATTATTCTTATCTTTTAACGGCTAATATTAAAAATCTTTGATGGCATAACAGTGAGGTATTCTTTGATGGTATAAGATCAAACGCCTTTTTTAATGGTATAAGATTATTTAGAAGGTTATTTTCGTTTCACACTATCTCGCCGAGATATCTCGGTCTCAGGGCCGTCCAAGACAACTCGGAAATCCGAGATTTCAAACCATGCTCTTGAGCAACTTTCAGTCTGCCACCCTTTTTTATTGGCCTTATATAGCCTTTTTGTAGGCTGTCGCACTTTCTAGGGTCTCTAATACCAACTCTTAAGAACCTACCATAAAATTGGTTAGCAGCTTTCACTCTAGTACCTTGTTGGGGCTCTTAGGTAGTGTAGCACTCATAACATTGGTTAAGGACCTAACCAATACAACAAACTAAGGGAAATGGTCAGGTCCTACTGAAAATAGGAGAATCTTGACTGCACATTTTCCTATAAAAAGTGAAAATCAAGAAAGTCAAGATTCTCCGATTTTCAAGGGCACCGAATGAGGTAGGACTGGAAATCCGGTTCTGCTTATTAGGACCTGGCCATTCCCCTGCAACAAAAACACCATAAAATTGGTTAAGGACCTAAACAATACAACAAAAGCATACAAAAGCACCATTGGGCGTTAGTGGAACAGGAAAGTTCAGCACTTCTTGCCTTCGGGACGTAAGGAGTGGCCAGCATGAAGACGAGGTTCTGAGTCTAGAAAGCGGCCACTTTGTGTATGAAAAATCAATGGTTAGGTGTATATACAGACCCCTCCCAGCACCCCATACGCATGGGACCAGCACTAGGTGGTGGCCTTTTAAAGAAAAAAATACTTTGGGGACGTAATGATATTTGCTCTCTTTCGTTGCTTTCTAGATGATTTGCCATTTGATTGGTAACCTATTAAGGGAAGATTAATCAAACAGGGTAACTATCTATGATCATCAATGGGGAAAAACTATTGATTTGATGGTTAGGAATTGTTTGATTGATGCGAGTTTTGCTGTTTGTGTTGAAGTTTAGTCCCACATCAGGTAAAATCATAGCCTTGTCTCTCCTCTTATATAATCCTTGGCCCCTCCACTCCAAGCCAATTGGTTTTGGGACGGATGCCCAAATTTATCATGGTATTAGAGCATGCCTTTATCTACTCCACGATACCCAGTTCAATTGTTCACGTGATTTGGCTCAGTCCGGCCAACATGTTTGGGGTTTCCCATCTGAACTACGGGGATTAATAATCATGTCTGATTTCTATCACTATATATATGATGAACCCCAAACTCAACATATGATAATGAAACAGGTCAGTTTTTAGTTCCTTGTCTTTAGTGACATGTTGATTTCATTGTTTAAGAGACTAAACAATGGGATTGAAATTTCTGGGAGTTTGAAAATATTTAGATGAGCTGGAATACATGATACATTTTCACAAAAAACTATGGTCCAAGTGGCAGGCCATTGTCGGGACGGGTTTCAGACCAATCATCATCCTTGTCACAGGATTCAAATCAAGTAATTTGAGCAGTTTTTGTTCATTTAATCTGAGTCATTGTCCATGCCCTTTTTAACCATCCATTTGAAGGCTCTTTTAGGCCCTTAATTAATCAGATGGTAGATATAGTTCAGTGATCAATCCTCAAATCCCCAGCATAAATCTAAAGCTTAGTGGCATGAACGGGGCATGAACCCATATTCACCCCTGCGGCTATTAGACATAGGCCAGCGAATTCATGTCGTTGTCCCTTGAATGAAACAGAAGGGGGGCTCCCGTTGTTATCTGAGTCGGATGGGTCGTCTACTTAGCTATGGCCAAACCAACCCATAAGCGGATGATGTGTAACCACATCATTCCATATCCTGAGGGGGCACCTCCCCTATCTCTGATCCCGCCGTAGGCCCCTACCCTTTCTTTAGTTCGATTCGGGATGAATCCAATCTAGATGATGGTCATGTCTACTAACATGGGCAATATTGGTACACTCTATATGCACATACCCTGTATGAATTGTGATCTGTTTATTTGCCGTTGTAGATTTCATCTTCTGCTACTCTCAAATATACAAATACCTAAGAAGCACGGGTACAAATACGGGACACGGGTACGATACGATACGAGTACGGCGATACGACAATTTAAAAAAAATCAAGATATGATATGTGAGGGATAAGTGTCTATAAAAAATACTTTTTACATATTTTTAGGTAAGTAAACGGAAGAAGAAGAAGAAAACAAAAAAGAAACAAAAACATAGAGAGACTAATTTTGAATGGGTAGGCTCACGCTGGTAGGCTCCTTCAATTTATTCTTCTGTTTTCAGAAAAACCCTAAATCCCAAACTCGCAGTCTATTCTTCTTCCTCTTTTAATTTATTTTTTTTGGAAATGCCTAGGATACGCATGCAGCCGTATCCCTTAAGTATCGGTATCCGACATGGATACGATACGGATATGTTGCCAAAAATGGAGTATCTGTGCTTCCTTGACAAATACATATTTTTAGCTAAGCAATATCCTTTTACCATGGTGCAAAGTGGTCGAAAGAACATGTGAACATGCAGAAACGATTGAATGTCTTGGACTTCTGGAAAAATTCACGAGAGTCCAAGATATGATTACGGAAATGCTAAAAGAAGTGCTTATTTAAATGAGGTTGACTCCTATTAAATTCACAAGAGTCCAAGATATGATTACTGAAATGCTAAAAGAATTGCTTATTTAAATGAGGTTGACTCCTATGACACATTTAAACAGATTATCCCATGACCATCCACTTTCAGGCTGTGTGGCGCACATGTTTGATCAATCCGAGTAGCTCCACTATCAAGCCACCATTGATACATGTCTCAGCCAAAAACTACCATTAGAGGATACTAACCATCCGATTCGTGCATTTTAACTTCAACTGTTAAATAAATATGAACAACCAAATGAAAGCATAGATCAGATGGTTCAGATATAAACTACCATCTTGATGACTTGGATTGCTCACAGCCAATGACTGACTTTTGGGCCCACTTTAGTTCAATATATAAACTATCATCTTGATGACTTGGATTGCTCACAGTCATGTGCCACCTGACCCAATAAGTGGAAGGTCATGGGATACTCTGTTTGAAGGCGGTCATGAACCATTGTTCCCATATAAATTAGTGTAGAATTAGCACCTATATGATGTTATCGTCTTTGGTCTTTGTTCTCCCTCATAATCTTTACATTTTCTTTCAGGCATTCATACATGGCCTGGGAAGCAAATGCACAGCCACAATTATCGTGTTCCTGAGCCATTCTGTGATCAAGTATGCACAGAGTAATGATTCCCCACGTCCCCCAATTTTTTAGTCCGTTTGCTAGAGAATACAGGATCTGGTGCTTATTCATGTTTTAGTGCTGTATTGAAAATCAAATTAGCTCATTTTCACAGTTGCAATATAATGAATCATTTCTGTGGGGACTTGCGAGTACTATTATCTTATTCTCGTGGGTGTGGTAATAGGTGATATTGCTGATAACAGACTTAAGAAAGTGGCCTTTCTGGCTTAGATAAACTCCCTTATTGACCATTGTTGATGTCCTAATACACTATAAGTTGGATTGATTGCATGGTTTAAAATACCGGTATTCCAGTAGGTATCGTCTAGCTCCAAAACCGGTACGTATCGTCTGATACATACCGGCTCCAGATGATATATTGGTATGTATCGTCCTCGGACGATACATTCAAAGAATCGGCGACCTCCGAAACTGGTATGTATCGGATGATAAGCATTGGTGACCTCCAAACCTGGTATGCATCGCTTGAAGAGCCTTCTCCCCAATCAATCCTCTTATGTCAGGGATCCTATAAAATCCATTTAAGTCAGATTTGATAGTAACGATCATTGACTAAAAAGTCTATTCATAAGCTTGATAATCTGCTGTTGTTAGAGAGGAGAGTCAGTTTCATTTATATTTATATTTTCCCTTTTTTCCTTTAATTGTTTATTAGCACATTTTGTTTATTCAAATTTATATTTTATATTTCCTGTTTTTCCTTAAATTTTTTGTTAGCAAATTTTTCTTATTCCTTAATGAGTAGAATAATGCTGCTCTATTGATTTGTCAACTAAGTTATAGAAAATACTGCAAGCCAGGTATCTTTGACATCTTTTTTGTAGTCCAAAAGACTGAAATAGTATATCCTGCTTCAACAACTTTTCTGAGGTCTAAAATATAGACTCTTCTGTAACAAGAATCTGTCATATATAAGTCATAATTTCCAATTTTTTAATAAAAAGAACATTCGTTGGAAACATTTATTTCCTCAACTTACATCCTCTTAAGGACATTTTTTTTTGTCACAAATTAAGTGTCAGATTTATCGTATGCTTCATCCTCTTCTTGCTTTGAACAGGTTGTGGTTTTGATTGGGAATTCAGTCAGTGCCTTCGACATCTCTAGGGACATCTCCAAAGTTGCTAAAGAAGTTCATCTAGCATCAAGATCTGCTCCTGATGGAACTCCTACAAAGCAGCCTGGTTATGATAATATGTGGCTTCATTCTATGGTAAAAGCTCTCTCTAGTTGATTAACGTTTAGCTGTTCCAATAAGGCAGAAGTAGAAACGAGGCTGGCAACTAGATCAGAATAAATGCTAATTTCAGCTAAATTAATGCAGATAAGAAGCGCCAATGATGATGGTATAGTGATATTCCAAGATGGAAGTTCCCTCCTCGTTGACGTCATTCTACATTGCACAGGGTATGCACCTATGACTGTAGTCGCCAAGTGTAAGAAATTTTTTTGCAAGAAATCGGCAAAAGGTTGGGAAATTGAGGAAAAGGTCAAAAGATCTATAGAAGGAGGAATAAAATACGAAAAACTAAGATAGGAGATGATAATGAGTTAAAATGGGATCCTAAGTTTTAATTAAAACTCGTTAACTTGGTTTTTTATTAACTTGGTATTTTAAGAAAAAGAAGGTATAACAGTTTGTCATTTTAATTTTTTTTTTCATGATTAATTGAAAATGTTATGATTTAATTGATTAAGTCATGATTAAAATATAAATTTATTATTCTCATCGCATCCTTCAAAAATGTTGGATGTTGATAAGAAAACTTTCAATGCTAAACGAAATTGATTGTCACCGTAATCATTATTTGATTATTAAATTGTATAATGTTATTAGTTTTCTTTGCTTTATGTACTGGTAATGTTGAATGGACAAGATTGCTGCTGCTGGCTTCAAATGTAGAGGATTGTCTGATGCAAAGAGTTTTGGAAAATATATAGTATCAGACTATAATTAATATTTGTAAATTGTTCTTTAATATAAATGGACGTTGCATGGACAAGGACATTACTTCAGGCTTCTAATGCTTTATTGATGTGCCTTGATAACTGGTTAAATTTAAATTCAAAGTAGCGTAGCTCTATTCGCGCCTACGCATTAACTGAAAGCGCTACGTCCGAAACCCCTCCAAACCCATTGGCTGCTTCAGATCAGACGATGGAGATTGTTTTTCACCCCTATCTTGAGACCATCGGCGTACCATCTGACTGTCAATTTTCTATTCCACGTGGCACGGATACCTAAAATAAGCTCAAACTTGATTCTAGGGCATTTTTTGGGATCTGTGACACGTGGAATAAAAATGGATCGTCTGATCGCAAGATCATGGTCTGAAGATCCATTGGGTGGAAGATTGGGGGGAAAAACAACCTCCATCGTCTGATCCAAAACAGTCAATGGAGGGGTTCGGGTGTAGGCGCTTTCAGTAAACGCGTAGGCAGGAATAGAGGTTTGAAGTATTTCTAAATTATGAGAACATAAAAAAAAAATCTCAAAAGTGTCATGGAAAATGTTCAGTGCTTCTGATTTTTAATAAACCTCTTCAATTGATAATTTAGTTTAAAACCAAGGATGCGATTTAGTTTTATTCATCGGTAATTGGAAGATAAACATGTATAGCTAGAGCCCATCTCATCAAGTTAATCTGTGGAATTCTTTGATTATTTTCTTATATTAGTTTGTATTTCAGGTTCAAGTATCATGTTCCTTTTCTTGAAACCGATGATATAGTGAGAGTGGATGATAAAATTGTAGGGCCATTATATAAACACGTCTTCCCACCATCTTTGGCTCCTTGGCTTTCTTTTATTGGATTACCTGGGAAGGTTCTTTGCTCTACATATATTTCATACCAATATTAATTAGTACATTTGCTTTCTATCGTCTATTTAAGCCTGATGATATTTAATAATGCTCTTCAGATCCATGATGCCAGGTTGTTCCTCTCCCCTTGCGTGAATTACAAAGCAAGTGGGTAGCAGGTATTTTATCTGGACGGGTTTCCCTTCCATCACAAGAGGAGATGATGGAAGATGTGAAAGCCTTCTACTTGGAACGAGAAGCTAAGGGATGGCCCAAACGCTACACGCATGACATGTCAGGTTATCGGGTAACTTGCTCTAACAAAATGAGGCAAATTTTCTGCTTTAATCCTATTGGATGTCTAGTCTTTCTCCATCTCTCCTAAACTTACTTATAAGTTATAACCTAAAAACTCTAAACTCCTAATTCTTCTTTCTTTCTAATCACTAATAGGAGATGAAAGAGGCATCATCAAGTTGAACCCTTGAGTAGACTTAATTTGATTTCGAACATTTGGGTTTTAGCTTTGGGATTTATAGTATTTGATTTGTAAGATTATATTTTCATTTAACCAACAAAAATACAATCATAATCAAGATGAGCGAGAAACTCGTAGACAAAAAGAGAAGGAAAAAACAAAAGGCAGGACCCAAATCAGCCCCACCACAAAACAAAGGTGGGATTTGTAATATATTGAAGTATCTATTTTTAGTTGGTGCTTTGGAGTCTTTATTTGCTTAACAAGCTTAATGCTTACTTGTTAGTCACTTGGTTACTCCTAGTTGTTATTTAGATAATTACTAGTTAGTTAGGGTTTTTTTAAATCCAAAAACATAGTTAATATTGCTAACCATATTTACATGTATAATATTATTTTGTATTTATTTTTGTCCTTTATATGTACATGTTTATGTATAACAAATTTTGATTTATAAATATATTTCAAAAGTTTAAATGTTATAAAATATTTAATTGAATTATACAATACAATAATATCGATCATTACATGTAATTACATGCATTTATAAAAATGTAACAAAAATATTAAAAACTGAAAAAAAAATTGTCCTGGAAATAAGGCATCTGCCTTGATGCTTAGGCCACGCCTAGGTACAAGAGACCCCTGGCTCCTTAGGTGCTTTAACTACATTGTTATGAGGATCATCTTCTATACTTGTCCCAAGTTTCTATTATAAGTGCATGACTTGAGTCTATCACTGATGCTTTGAAGTATCTGTACCATGTATATGGCACGAGATAATCAAGGCCATCGGTGATTGTTCCTGATTCAATCAAATGGTCTCGATCATCATCTGGATGTGTTTTTGGATGTGACTTGTTGATGAAATGGCCTCGATCTCATCTGGATGTGTTCCTGATTCTATCAAATGGTCTCGATCATCATCAGTGACTGTTCCTGATTCTGTTCAGATGCATCATAAGGTTTTGAATCACTTTTTAGCAAACTGAACCTGTCAAAACTTGACTTCTACAAACTTCCATGCCCCAGAAATCTATGGAATCAAGCTTTTATTGTGAATTCAAATGGCTAGAAGGGGCATCAGCGATTTTGCTTCTGGTCCCTATTGATCCTTAAAATGCATATTTCTTGTTTTTAATTGACTTGGCCAGTATATTACTTTTGGATTTTCAAAGCTAGGCAAGTTGCCAACCATGCAGAATTCATGAAATTCCCATTACATTTTTCTTGTTATACTGAAGATGGTTCCAAATCTCAACATCCTGGACGACACGTACGTGTTTTGGAGGTCACCGGTACAATACTTGAATATATCATACCGGTGCATACATATATATTGGCAATGTATCGGACGATACACACCAAATTATTTTCCGGAATCAGTACGTATCTGACAGAAAACCGGTATCTTAAACCATGATAGTGACTAAAACTGAAGGCATCAGATTGCTTCGAAGGAACAACAGTTTTTTTTGTTTTTTTTTAATATTCCAAAGGGTACTTAAATTTCTTACAAGATCAAATGAAACCTCTCTTATAGAACCACGAGGGTATTTGGTATAACGGTAGATGACTTGGGTTTGGTCCCCAAGGTCATGCTATCAAATCCCCTCCCAATAATTACCAGTCGCATGCAAGTAGTAAACATGTGTACCTGTAGGATTAGTCCTTCCCTTGAAAGGGTTGGGACACCCTACGTTATAAAAAGGCAGAGGTCTCTGAAAGAAAAAACCATGATTTTGATTCTGATGACACTTGTTTTTCTATCAAAGGCAATTTCCATAGTATTTTCATGACAAATATTATAGCATCAACATGGTTTTCCCTAATTGTACCGAATGAAACATTTATTTCAGTTTGAGTACATGGACTGGCTTGCAGCCGAGTGTGGGTATCCAGCCGTTGAACAGTGGCGGAAGGAAATGCATGCAGCGACACGGAAGAACAAGCTCGTCCGCCCAGAGACCTATCGTGACGAATGGGAAGATCATCAGTGGGTGATACAAGCGCATGGAGACTTCTGTAATGCCAAGAGACACAGTAAACTCAAATAACCTTCTACTTTCATATCATGTACTATAATTAATAAATGATTGAAATCTATTATGATTTACTAGACACTAGTGGCCTGATTTTCCATTGTTCATTTCAATTATATATCTGCATTTGGTTCTTTTTTTTACTTGATGATGGTTAGTAATGGCAAATGGTATATTGATTTGGGTACCTCTATTCATGTGAACAGGTTTTCTGAAAGCACCAACATCCAAAACCCCTTAAATCCTATTGACGATCCTTCGAATAAGAAGATGGAGATCGGTTTTCATCCCGATCTTCCACACAATGGATCTTCATACCAAGATCTTACCATCATTCGGTCATTTTTTATCCCACGAGTCACAAATCCTTAAAAAATTGCCATACAATCACGTTTGAGCGTGATGTATGCAATATGAATTTAGGGGTATTTTTTGAGTATCCCTGCCATGTGGAATCAAAATTGGACCGCCTGATGATGCGCCTATGGTCCCAAGATTTATTGTGTGGAAGATTGGGGTGAAAGGCGATCTCTATTATCTTATTCAAAGCGGTCAAGGGTTTCAAGAGGTTTTGAATGTTAGCACTTCTAGAAAACCTGTTGGTGAAAATAGAGGCAGCTAGTGATTTAGGGACCCATTACTTGCAGACAAAAAGTTAGCCCAAGCACATAATTTATAACAAATAATTGATATTTTGGAAACCCGTGCCATGTTGAAACCCCATCTAAGTCTTCTGATTTGAAGTTCATGATCTAAATATCTTTGATGCGAAAGATTAGCACGAATCACGATCTCCAACATATCATTCAAAGCAGTCAACTATTGGACCAGATGATGCCCTCTGACTGCATTAAATTATATAATATAAATCTTGTTCCATGCCAATGTTTTGCATCAAAGATATGTAGATCACCGTCTTCAAATAAGACGGTTTAGATGGTATTTTACATGGCACATATCTCCAAAATATCAAGTTTTTTTAATTGTGTGCAACAACCAACTTTGCGTGTGCAAGGAATGACCCCTTCGATTTATTAAAGTAACTGCTCTTTAGTGCGTTTAGTGGCTATATGGGAAGTATTTTGGTGAATTTTCACTTGGCTTGCAGGAATTGAAATCAATCATGAACAACTTAGGAGAAATCTTCCGATTTTCAGATTTGATCACTGGAATGTGCTAGTGTCAGACTAGTGACTTGTAACAATGAACACAAAAAAGGTAACTCTTCTCGGGCCTACACGAACACTGAGGGCACCTATGTCTTGAATCCCATTGAATGCTTGGAACCAGTTGATCAAGATCTCTTTTCACCCCATTCTTCCACACGATGGATCTTGAGACTGTGAACGGACCATCATTCGGTCAGTTTTTTATTACATGTGGCACAGATCCCAAATAAGTCACCCTAAGATCTCACGGCATATATCGCACTCAAATGTGGTTTTAGAGCCGTCTCTTTTTTATGTGCCATCTGGAATCAAAATTGACTGCCTGATGGTATGATCATGGTCTCAAAATTTATTGTGTGAAAGAATGGGGTGACAAAAGATGGAACGTCTATTCTAAGCAGTCATTTGTTTGTAGGTTTCAAATGTTGGCGCAAACCCAAGAACAAGAAGTAGATATGAAATGCTCATACAAACTTTTGAAGGGTACGACTATTTTCACGTGTTTAATTGTAAGTACTGCCAATGTTTCTTCAGGAAGGAATATTATTGACTGATTTGAATTTGACAATGGAGATTATTTTTTATTCCTCACGATGGATATTAATATCATGGCATGCCTATTAGACGGCCGGATGTTGATTTCACATGGCACACGTCCCTAAAAGTAATGGTCAACTCATTTGCCTATGATCGAAGTCATTTTTGGAGATGTGTGTCATGAGGAATCAACATATGATCGTTTGATAGGTGCATCATGATTTTAAGATCTATTGTGAGGAAAATTGGAAGAAAAAATAATCTCTCATTTAATTCAAATCAGTTAAATTTCCGTATGTGGAAAATTACTTTCCATTAAAAGGGTGAGAATAGCCGTACCTATTTTTAAAAGACAAGTAAACTTCAAGGAGGATTGTACTAGCTTTTTAAGTGATTGCACCGAAGTGAAAAAAGACTTTGTATTTTAGGGACTTGTGATATATGAAAACGCAATCTGGGCCGTCTGATTAAAAGTTCATGATCTATAGATCTACAGTGGATAAGATTGGCACGAAATATAATCTTTATCATGTCATTAAATATAGTCAAAGACTATTATTTTATTCAACGATTGACAATAATAGATTATATGATAAATATCGTGTTTTGCTCCAATCTTATCTACTAAGGATCTATAGATCATGAACTTTATATTATACGGTTTAGATTGTGTTTTCGCATATGACATATCCCTAAAATACAAAGTCTTTCTTTAACCTCGGTGCAATCACTTAAAAAGCGTGTGTAAGTAATGGCTCCCTTCTTGTAATTATCAAATGGATAAAGGCAACCTGGTACAACCGACCAAGACCAGGTAACTTACCTGGTCCACATTAGTTTCCTCTCATTTGACATGACCGGGTGTCATCTAAGGAGTGGCTTGATGATTATAAATGTTGTGAAGAAAATAATAAGAACAAATATATAAAAATGAATTGTTAATGGTGTTAATCGTGTGAAAAATGAAAGTAAAAGAAAATGTAGTTCGACCTTTCAGTGTCCGTGCAATTGACTTTGTTGATCTTACCGTCTTCTACCGCCTATTTTGATTTCTTTTGCACATAGTTATGATCATTGAGCCGTTTCTTTATGTGTATCCGATCATGTGATCGGATGACACATGTTAGCAAAGTAATTGAGGGCTGAGGCAAGTTACTAGTCTTTGGTACCATGCTACCTTTATATTATCATATGGGTACCTTTAAATCCACCCACCAAGTCTTTGAGTTCACCCATATTGAATCCATTGACTGCTTTGAATCAAACAATGGAGATTATTTTTCATTCCAATATTTTATACAACGAATCTTAAGATCGTGGCGTACCACGACCAATTTTTTTATTTCATGTGGAACACCTCCCAAAAAAGTGAGCTTAACATCATGTGGACCTCATCATACTCAAACCTGATTTTAAAGGCGGCATTTTTGGGATGTGTGCTACGTGAACTAAAAAATTAATAAAAATATTGATCGTCTGATGGTACACTCATGATCTCAAAATCCATCTTGTTAAAGATTGCGATGAAAAGTGATATCCATCATCAGCTTCAAAGCAATCGATGGGTTTTAATGGATTTCAGAGCATATCTCCATCTTCTTCAAAGCAGGATTACTGAGGACAATTAAGAACCTTTTTCACTTATTCTTCAACAAAATAGATCTTGAAAGCACGATCTTACCACGGTCAACTTTTTAATCCATGTAGAATCACTACAAAAATAAGACTATTAGTGGCGGCCAAAAATTACTACTATTAACACAAAGAACTGTCACTAATACACTTGACGCTAATAGTCTTAATAGCCTTTAATAGTTTTTATTAATATCGGCAGTTAGTCTTATTTTTTGTTGTGAATAAATCCCAAAAATATGCCCCTAAAATCATGTTCATGATACATACTATGTGAGTTTAGGGTCACTTCTTGGGTATCTGTGTCAGTTGGAATTAGAAATTTTTCGTGTGATAGCACGCTCATGACTTCGCAAGGTGAAAAAAGATCTCCATCGTCTGCTTCAAAGTAGTCAATGATTTGAAGGGGTTTCGGACAGTTGCTTTCAGTGAACCTTTTGATGCGAATAGAGGTACCCAAAATTGATTTAGATAATGGAGAACTGCTTGCACATGGAAGCAGGCTTTTGCACTCGAAATGCAAAAAACCATCGATTGCTTTGAATCAAATAAAGGAGATCGGTTTTCATCCCAATCTTTCACACAATAAACCTTTAGATTATGAGCATATCATCAATTGATCAATTTTTTTACTCTACCTGGCATTAATCCTAAAAAAGTGACTCATAAATCACGTGACACATATCATGCTCAAACCTAATTTTAGGGTGGCTATTTGGTATGTGTGTCACGTGAAAATAGAAGTTGATCATCTTAAGATTCATTGTGTTGAAGGTTAGGGAATAAAACACTCCCAATTGTCTGTTTCAAAGCAATTAATGGTTTTCGATGTAGACGCCTGCTGCGCCCCTATGCTAAAAATTATTGACTACTTTGAAATAGGCACTGGAGAGTAGTTTATTTCCCAATCTTTCACACAATGGATCTTTAAATTATAAGGTCATGTTCGAGTATTTCCCCAGTTATTTTAGAAATGCTCATATTTCTGACAACTCTGTTTTCTGCAGATTTCTGGCAAACTCAGATTCCTAGCTTTCCTCAGATGTGTTCTTTTAGGCCTCAGAAAAGCTTTGATTCATGGCATTTCACAGAAACGAAGAATTTCATATGTTCTTTTAATTAATCCAGAAAAGCACAGAATCGATCTACTTTAAGGACATCGTATGATTGTAGGAATGACGGTAGAACATCTGATACCGTGTCGTATATATTTCAAGGTCATTTTTAGAGGATGCACAATCCATGAGAAGTTGAACACTTCCATTGGTGCAATTGTACAAAAATGATTCCTACAACTTTACTACCCAATTTGCCTATCATACTAACACTATCTAAACCGGATTCGTGCAAAATTGATTCCTACAAGCCCAGCCCGATATTACATCCGAGCTAGATTCGTGCCTAAATTTTAAAGTAAAAATAATCGGGTCGATGAAATTTTGGCCCAAACCCTACCCGACTAAACCCTATTATATTAAGGGAAAGGGTCGGGCATGTCTTGGATGGTCTGGCCATGATCTCAAGATCGATTACATCAAAGATTGAGACGAAAATGATCTCCACCATTTGATACAAAGCACTCAATGATTTAATCACTTAAAAACATGGGTTGGGAAGGACGGATTTTTGGCTATAAATAAAGGTATCATATTTCATTTATCTTTTAAAAAAATAAATAAAATAAATAAAAAATATCGGAAGGAGATAAAAGACATATATAATTAATCCTTGAGATAAGAATATAAGGATTTAATAAGGATGATGGTAATACCAAATCACATTATGCTTCACCAACCTGACTAAAACATAGTAGAAAAACCTATTGACTTCTTCAAATAAGATGATATAGATTGTTTTTTGCCTCAATCTTCCACACAATAGATCTGGAGATCATAGGCATACCATCCAACAATCAGATGTTGATTCTATATGGCACACATTCCAAAAAGTGAACGTGACTCTATACCATCAAACATCGTTCACATGCAATTTTTGGGATGTGTGCCAACTAAAAATCATCATCTTATCATTTGATAGTAGGCCCAAGATCTCAAGATTTATTGTGTGAAAGATTGGAACACAAAAAAATTGTCACTGTTGATTTGAAGCAGTCAACGATTTCCCTTTATTTAATTGAGGTGGCTGTAACAACATACAAAAAGTCGGGTCTCACTTTAGTATTAAATAGAACATTAGCCGTTGTAACGTAGGTGCCTTGAGATTATAAGGTGTATATAATTGGGCAAACTATACTAACTCTATTTAGAAACAGAGTATTCCTGACCAAAATTTTAGGAAACCAAAAGGCGTCTCGTACTCAGAAAAGGCCAGATTTTGTGCAGGTCCCACCTACATTATCGAACACCAGAATTGCTCAGAAACACCACTTTCTGAGCGGGATACTCAGAATATGAGGATTTCAACCTACTCGAACATAGCCTAAGCATACAATTAGACGATCAATTTTTATTTTCACGTGACTTACATACGAAAAGGCAACCCTAAAATTATGTTCCAACGTGATGTGTGTTACGTGATTAGTCAGTAACTTTCTTAGGATCAATGCCAATGGAATCAAGAACTCAAGAAATGACTGTTTGATGAACATCCACTGCATGAAAGATTGGGATGAGAATCATCTCCATCGTCAGATTCTCGAGACTAGGTGCATATGGAGCTACCCTATCCTTTTCAAAGTCCACAATTTCTCTAGTAGGAGTCCTTCATGAAACTAATTAGTGACGGAGGAGTCTCCTGAAAATATTTAATGCCGAAGGGTTCTCTGATCTCTCTCTTCTAAACTCACCAAAATAGCGAAAATACCCTTAAAACATATTTTGACGTATATCATCCCCCACCAGTATATGGTCATCCAATATGCATACCTTGGTTCATTTTATAAGGGTAATTTAATGTTTCGAATAGAAAGAACTCTCTATTCCCAGCTAGATTGATAGAGGCTCTAAAAAATCCAAATACTTATATGATGATGATGTCACTAACTAATTCTGGTCTTACACTTTCACGTTTTGATTTTTTCCTAAGAAATGATATCAAGTTATCAACAACTATAAAACGTACACACGATTTTATCTTATATCACATAAAACAAGGTGGCTAACGAAGAAAAGGGCACAAGTTCAACTTACTGATTTTAGCTACATCCATTATCTTTTTCAAAAATAAGGGGCTAAATGCGTCACATATAATGAAAACTTACATGGTTTAATAAGTGATCTGGACGGTTTCAAAATAACAGCAGTACGTGTGCTTAAAGTTTCAGATTTTCTGACATTGCCCATTAGTTTAAGGTAAATTGCAAACCGCATGCAGGTTTTGTACATGCAGCGGACATGACACAACGTGACAGGCAGCTATATTGCTTGAGCCAATTACATCCTCACGTCAGTTGTCTGTATTTTGCCTGTACAAAACTTATCTGTCATATAATTTTATTCTTTTTTTAATTACTGATAGAAATTTTATCATAATCATGGTGAAATTTAAAAATGCTCTTTTATGTCAAAAAGATTGAGTGATTCAGATGAACGGACGTCCGTGAATGGACTCGCGGATATCCATGAGTAATTTACGGACGTCCATGTTCCAACGGTTTCGACGGTTATTGGAAGTTGGTGTCTCAAGGATATCCTTGGTCAAAAATATCCTTGCCTCGATAGTATAAAAATGTCATGTGTGATTTGGAGTGATAAGAGATTTTGGGAAAAGTATTTCAATTTTAAAAATTCTCTTAAGAATTCTTCATATCCCTTCTCTTTGATATATTCTTGTTTTTGTTCGGAATTGATGTAAATCTCAAAGAATCTTTTGTCTTAATGTTTCAAGAATGTATTGGCTCGTGTGGATCGAATGGACCATCGTGAGAGACGACGGTTGAAGGCAATAGCATTACATTATGAAAGGGATAATCGTGGAATGCGGTCAATGTTGGTGAAGAAGAGTGATAGGGATTTCATTCTTAGAAACACTGTAATAAAAAAATTTCATAGTGGATTGTTTGCCTTGGATCTGTGATAAATCCCGTAATATTTTACCTGTAAAAAGATTTTCCACGTTAAAATCGTTTGTGCTTATTTTTGTGATTGTGTTTGCATATTTTCTCTTATTATATCGTCAGTAATCCCAGCATTTCAACCACTATCAAATCTGTAAAAAAATTTGCAATTTTTAGCAAAAACATAAAAGGCAACCCGGTTACACTAGTTCACACCACAAGACATGATCAACCCA
Source organism: Chloranthus sessilifolius (assembly GCA_021018995.1). Classification (NCBI taxonomy): domain Eukaryota; kingdom Viridiplantae; phylum Streptophyta; class Magnoliopsida; order Chloranthales; family Chloranthaceae; genus Chloranthus; species Chloranthus sessilifolius. The sequence continues at coordinate 104,715,006 of CM037595.1, read as the reverse complement.
AAATAACCCCCGTTTTGTGTTGATCAGCCATGAGTCATCTAGTTTTAAAAAATCTGCATTACTTTTCTACTTTTTTTTTCCTCCATTTGATGAGTTAAAGATATGATAAAGCCTTTCTATCAAAAAAAAGAAAAAATATGATCAAGTCTCAAAAATTTGGTACATTAATTTTATTAAACTTAGACCATAATTTTAATAGTGGATATCTATTGGATGGTTCCCAAATGTTTTATATGTACTTAGTCGATCTTATCCAAGCTGCCGAGTCACGGGATTCCGGTGATGGATGTCACACAGAAATTTCTCTACAATCAGGTGCACAGTGAGGCACTCAACATAAAATAGCAGTTATTAAATATCAGAATCCCACAAAATCTGATTTAAATGTAGAAAATGAGTAGGCACAATTTGGCCGGATGTATGATAATTAAATATCACTTGTAAAATGCAAATACTTTTATGAAGATATACGCTTTCGAGATAGTATTCTTCATTGTCTATATGGATGCTTCTTACAACAGAGCATTGCTTTCTCCTTTTAAGAACTCTGAGGTGTTTTAATGGTTCAAAAGACCGTTAGATGCTATGGCACAGTAGTTTTCCAAATTTTGTCAAGGGTGACTTGGAGGGCATTTTTGAAATTTGAAGGCGGAGATTTCGATAATTGTATTTTGCTATTTAATTTGGGCATAAACTAAATTCAGCTGGTCTGATAATACGCCTGGAACGTGGATGCTCATCAGTGAGAACGTTTTGAAATAACCCTTTATCAAATTGGTCAAAACTATATTGAAAATGACATTTGGGTCCTCTAAAATTTTCACTTCACGAAAATATTATTATTTCTTTTTAAATGTAGTTACTTTCCAGGGATAAAATGTTTAATTTTTTCTTTGTTAAGAAATATCTCACTAGGACTTCAAAAATGCTTATAGTTCATAAAATTTTGCAGTCAGTTTTATTAAATCATATAGGTTATTTTTGGGTTAGCTCTTATAAGAGCAGAAACAGCTCTCTTCCTGCTCTCTGTCAGAGCAGATTTAAATCTGCTTTGATAAAAAGCACACAGAGAGCAGTTTTATCACTTAAAACAACTGTCCGGCTAAAAAAATGGAGCAATGAGTTGTGTTACCAAACATAAAAGCAGATATCTGCAAGAGCCAAATAACAAAAGAGATGCTCTTTGCCGTGAAAGTGGTAACCCAAATGCAGCCATAAACCATCTCCATAGGGATTTGATGAATTTTTTTACAACTTATTGCCAACTTGACCTCAACCCTTCTCTTTTCTCATTCGGTTAGCTTTTAATTGGCACCCGGCTATAGAAATTCGACTAATTCCCGCTAATGAGGCCTATCCATCATCAAGCGTGGATGACAACTGAAGATATATCATCAGAGTAATTGTAACTAGAAATATCGTTTAATCCTTATGGCAAGTCATTAGAAATAAGACTTGCAAAGCCGACTGACTGCAAATAAATTAGACTAGGCAATGATTATAATTTCCATTCATTTATGAAAATTCATTGATTCCGCAATCGAATCAATAGTCCAACAGTAATGGCTTGCCAGCGGAATTTCTATGACACCGAATATGACTTAATAAGAAGAAATGCTGCCGAAATTAAGAAAGAATAACGTGAGATACCGAATCATATCTATAACTCTTTTAGAAATATTGGTCAGAATTATTTACCGATCGGTAATCGTGACCATTTGTCATGACTTGAAGGTATTGATCAATTAATTGTTAATTATTTATAAACGCTCCTCATTACGATAAATATACGTAGTGCTAGAGAGAAAGTTGTACAATATTTGTTAATATGGTTACAATTAGTAATTATAGTCAATATTTCTAAATATTTCTTCATTTTTAAATAATCTTTTTATTTATCCTATATGATACCTAAGATTGCAATGGGGCCGATTAGGGACTAACCTAAATATGTCTTACTTAGTTAACAAGTCAAGATTTTCCAGCCGAGTCAAAATTTTCAAGCCGCGATAAGTCAAGATTTCTTGAACCTGAGCCGTAGTAGGTTAAATCGAGAAAACTTGCTGGGTTGGCTTGACCCATTTGGAGTTCTAATCAATTCATCTTAGAAATATATATATAAAAACGATGAATTTCCCTTATGCCATGAGCCATTATAGGCAGTTCCGTCATTTGGGCAAAAAGAATCCGTCTCATGTAACCCTAACTAGTCAGCAAAAAGTCAAGTTGCCATATTTAGTCTTGTCATCTAGCTGAGATGCATCCTCTTACACAGTTAAAGGGTTTCATTTTTTTTCACCCTTCTTTAATTGCCCACATCATCTATTGTTTCTCTACTAGTAGAACAAAAAAATGGTGGCTCTCTCTCTCTCTCTCCTTGATCTTACATTATAAACTATCATGAAAAATAATGAAATATATATGATTTTCTTTTTATTGTTTTACAGGAGGATATTTCTCATTTTCCCCAGTGGGTTGAAGCACTCTTTGGAGTAAAATTTTTTGATCCTTGTGTTTTACATGAGATTACGAGGAGGAACTACAAAAACTGCTTTTGCTTGGATTGTTGCGCTAGCGTTTGCACTCTGTGTTCAACTCACCGTTCTCATCGACTCCTTCAAGTATAATCCAAAATATAAGACCCCGTTAATTTAAATAATTTCAGTTTTTTTTATATTTATTTGCTCATTTAAATTTTTTTTCATTTTAGATTCGGAAATATGTTCATCAGGACGTCACCCGAATTGAAGACTTGAAGAAATATTTTGATTGCACTTTCATTAAAGTAAATGGCTTTTTCTTCAAGGGTTATTCCAAATTTTAATTCTAAAGGCGCTACAACTTGCACATAAGATTTATACCGTGGCACATAGTTTTAAAAAACAGATTTTGTACTTTTAGGATCTATGTCACATCAAACACCATCTACGCATATGATTTAAAGGTGTAAAGATGGTTATTGTTTTCTTCAAAAATAAAAAAAATTATATGGTGTCAAAGGCACAAAACATGATCTCTATCATCTGATCATCAAATGACAACAGAGATCGATCGCCTTTAGTACCAATCTGTAGCCATCATGGCCTTTAAATGAATGGTGTTTCACGTGGCATAAATCCCAAAAATACCTTTTTTTAAATATAAATCTCGTGTCCAAGTTGTAGCTCCCTTTATCTAATCGCCTGCATTTTTTTGAAATTTTGTGGGTTTAATTTATTTCAGCATTATTGGACGAACAGGTCAAAAGTAGTGTTTTTGAAAGAGAGAGAACAGGTTTTTCCCGTCACTGGCCCTGAGAACACCTGTCTTGTATGCAGGAGGAACCTTCAATCTCCCTATTTATTTTGTTCTGTTGCTTGCAAGGTAGAAATAGTAAATTTAATTTCGAGAGGAGGGCAAATTGGTCTCTTCTTCTAATTTCTCAACATTGTTTTGCTCACCGTAGGTGAATCATGTGGTGAGAAATAACGAGGATGTATCCAAATATGTGTATGAAGGGAACCCTAAAAACTGTTACAAACTTGGTAGCGGAAAAGTTTCGCCCGATTCTATACTTGAATCACCGGTTTCTTCGGGCACTTCATCTGTTGCGGGTTCAAGGTTGAAGGTAAAAAAAATTGGGACCTGCTTAAAAACACTTGCGCGCAATGTTGCCCCCAACTCTGCTAAGAAGGACAAGAGCAATGTATCGGTTTCGGGTACCAAACTAATTCAGCCGACACCCTCGACTGGTACGGTAAGTGTGGTGAGCATGAACAAACGAAAGGCGATTCCAAAAAGGTCTCCATTTTACTAAACCAGGTTCAAAAGTTGGGGAGGTGAAGTTATCATTTTGTCATGTTAGAAATAATATTTTATTTATAGTCCATGAAGAGTTCTATAGTCCATATATACAGAGATTTGATGGTGGAAATGGATTGACTTTACTAATCCAACGGTTGGTATTAGTTCCAACTTGGAGATTTATATGTGCTGTCATGGTAGAAACTCGTTTATGCATGGATTTGTTATGTTGTTGAAGATTATCATTAGATGTATTTCCATTTTTGCTTTCTGTATTTTTAAAGCAGGTTCATGTTTAAGAAGGGTCCTGCTACGTGCACACCTATTTTTCCTTCACACACACTAGAAATCACTTAATAAAAAGACTTCACATTTTGGGGATATGTGTCATGTGAAAGCACTATCTTAATCGTCTGATTTAAAGGTCATGATCTACAGATATTTCATGCAAAGGACTGGCATGAAAAACTATCTTTATCATCTGATTCGATGCGGTCAATCGTTGAATTGTATGATGGCCATTGACTACATTAAATCATATGATAGAGATCATACTTCGTGCCAATTTTTTGTGTTAAAGATCTTTAACAATTGCCCTTCAAATCAGATGGCTTAGATAATGTTTTCACATGACACAAGTCCCCAAAATGCAAACTCTCTCTATTAGTGGTATACGCGAAAAAAAAAAAAAATTAGTGTGCGTGTAGCAGTGCGCCTTAGATATTGCAGACTTTTAGTTATCAATGTCCCTAATAATTACACCCATCGAAGCCCCATCTCTTCCGGCCAGAATATATCAATTTATTTTGAATCAGATTATTGGGTTAGCTTTTAGACCTAACCTTCCACACGATGGATCTTAAGATTATGGATATGTCATAAGGCAATCATTTTTCTATTGTATGGGGCACACGTCTCAAAAAGTGATCCTAAGATCACATGAAACACATCACACTCAAACCTAATTTTAGGGTCAATTTTTCGAATGTTTGTCATATGAAATAAAAAAAAGTGATCAGTTGATGGTATCCCCCTGACTTCAAGATCCATTATATCATTCAAAGAAGTAAATCCGTTCAGACTAGAGGAGATTGGTTGAGGTTTCAACTTCACATTATGTAAATTATGTAAATAATGGTACCTCAGGTTTTTGTAAAATCAGATTATTATTATTTTAAAAAAATATTATTATTCACTTTTAGTGTAAATACCAAGGATCAAAATTTCGATTTCAGGCATAACCGAAACCGAAACTGAAATCCAAAATTTTTACTGAAATTTTTAACTCCATATAAAAATAACTAAAATTTTGATCATTTCAACCGAAATTTTAATCCTTAGTAAATACTGAGCAATCAGAAGGATCAAATCATTTGACCACCACCCCTTGGATGTCGGCGCCATGCCTTGCACGTCGTAGTAACGAGTTGGCATTAGATGACGACGTCCAGATATGACCTGATTCAAGTTAAGGGTTATTTTTTATGACACATGACACACTATTTTATCTTTTGTACAATGTGATTAGAAGATCACAATCTCAAGATCTTGATGTAGCATATTAGGATAAAAAAATATCTCAATCGTATGATTCAAAGTGGTCAATGCTTTTAAAAATGAATGGCTGCCAGGAAAAGCACTATGCTACATAAGCCTTTTATCATTACACCAAATAATGGCCTATTAAATCGCATGCATTATAGATCTTTAGAAGGCTTTAATTATTTTAAATCACATAATAGAAGCATTTTTTCATTATAGATCATTAGATTATATAGTTATCAAATCATAATCGTGGATCAAAATTCCGGCCAAAATATTTTGGTTTCGGTCCCCATGGAAATGAAACCGAGAACCCAAAATTTCGGGTTTAGAATGTATGGGCCGGGAGTGAAGTTTTCGGCCAAAATTTCGGTCAGCTTTGGCCCAGCCAGACGCCAAAACGAAATTCGAAAATTTGATCCTTGCCTACAACACACATGAAGAAACCACGAGCCACATGTCCCAAAAGATAAACCATTGAAGAACATCACTTGTTGCTCGTGTGAGGTTCCTAATACCAACTACTAACCCTTTTAAAGGGTTAAAGATATGAGAGCCATTACTTGCACACGCTTTGCAAGTGATTGCACCGGATTGCACCAAATTTAAAAGAAAGACTAGTAAGTTTGACGACCTCTATTATGTGAAAACACTATCTTAGCCGTTTGATTTGAAGGTCATGATTTAAAGATATCAATTGCAAAAGATTAAAACAAAATATAATTTTCATCATCTGATTTATTGGAGTCAAAGGCTATTATATAATTCAACGGTTGACTTCAATAGATCATATGACAAGTATTGTGTTTTACTGCAATTTTATGTACCAGAAATCTATTGATCGGGAACTTCGAATCAAACAGCTCATATTGCACTTTTACATATCACATGTCCCTAAAATATCAAGTCTGTCTTTAAATTTGGTGCAATCACTTGAAAAACGTATGCAAGTAATGGCTCCCTAAAGCTATTTTGTATCAGCCGATACAAACATTTGTACTAGCGTGTATAAGCTGGAACGATGAGATTTTAAATCAGTTGCTCCTATTTCAAAAGGATTGGAAGCTCCTAATTCTCAAATAAGTTAGCTTACATTTGAGAGGTATTTTAGCTTTCCACTATAAAAAAGACTATTGTATTTTGAAATGACACTAATAAGAAGGTGCCCATTAGATTCGATGGTGTGGATCGATCAACAACATGATATATGTGCCAAGAGTGATCACTTTATCTAACTTATTTCATGTAATTCATACTACGCAAACTATGCAATTCACAAGAAAAAAATTGAAAAAAAAAGTATTAGAAAATATATAATAAAGAAAACAATTTTTCAAGATCTTTTTACATAATTAGTTAACAAAATTTTAAGCAAATTTTATAACATATCAAAGAATATCTATAAGATGCCATGACCGAAAAAAAAACAAAAACAAAACCATGGATAACTCAAAAAATTCATCGGGTAAAATGAGCATGGTAATGAGTTACAAAAAATATTAACACTAAAATTTAGTAGTATATAAAAAATAAAAAATAAAAAAACCATGGATAACTCAAAAAATTCATCGGGTAAAATGAGCTTAGTAATAAGTTAAAAATATATTACCACTAAAATTTAGTAGTATATAAAAAGGAATGCCTTATCGATGGAGTAACTTTTCACAATTATGAGATAGTTAAAACAATAAATTTAACATAAAAATTAGAAATATAATTAAATTAGTAATTTAAAAACAAGTAAATAAATTAAATAGAAAAAAATATATGACAAACTATGATATTTAAAAACATAATTTATAAATATGTTTCAAATAGTGATTACTTGCATTACGTAACCAAATCCTAAGATTGAAAAAATTATCTATAAAAGCTTTAGCAATAATTTGCAATAAAATGACACATGCATTAGGAAACTTCTATTTTTAAGGACTCCTCTTGAAAATGTTAATGTGGGGGGGATATTTTGAAAGATTTATTAGGAAATAGTATTTATTAGATTCTTAAAAAAGGTTTCCCTATAAAGAGTCTAATAGATGCACTACAAAAAATAAGACTATTAGCGGCAATTTTTAGCTGTAAAAAGCTGTCACTATTAACAAAAAAGCTATGAAGACTATTAGCGGCAGTTTTTTGTTAATAGCGGGAGTTTTTGGTTCCCGCTAATAGTCTTATTTTTTGTAGTGATGATATGATGCTTTTAATAGTAGAGATGGTGTTTTAAGTGGCATTAATTATTTTCATCCTTTGATTCTCCATAATTTTGCTGATTTTGATATTCGAATTATTATTATTATTTTTATTATTATTTTGATCGGTAAAGGCATGATAAATGTATTAAAGAGAATCAACGAGTAGAAAAAGTTCAAAACAAACACATCCCTAAAGCCTTCCAAAGAAAACCGAGAGGGCGTCAAGGGCTCTACCCAGGGTCAAAACTCTCAGGACCCGCCAAGGCCCCTTCCTTGTCCAACACTACCTAGGAACACATGAGCTCCACAATTATTTTAAGAATCATCCCGATCGGACAACGTTTCTTGCAGAAGATGCGCACATTTCGCTCCAACCAAATACTTCAAAGGACCGCAAATAGAGCAACCCTCCAATAAACCCCAGCATGCCCTCCCAACTTAGTACTAAACCAAGAAGTGAGAAGGCTAGGGATAGAATTTGGGAAGACCCACGTCATGTCAAATAGCTTGAGGATAACTCCCCAAATCTCACATGTCACCCAACCATGAAGAAAGAGATGCGAAGCCGATTCTTCATAATGAAGACACAAAGAACATAGGTTGGGCAAGTCCTTAATTACCTCTTCTAATTAACTGATCCACCATGAGGATCCGTCCCCTAACGACCGTACACGCAAAATACCTCACCTTGGGGGGGCGGGGATCGAAGCTTTCCATAGTTTGGCCCAATCACACTGACTAAGGGGACAACAAGCCAACATCCGGCAGAAAGACCACCATATTCGAATTATCACTATTAATGAATGAGATTGTGTATTTATTAGATTCTAAAAAAAGACCACCATCTTCTTCTTTTTTTCTTAATACTAAAGGAAAAAGAAACCACCATCTCAAGGTTGAAGGTTTATTAAAAATTGTGAAGGTTTAAATGGATCAGATAGTGTATTTATTAGACTCTCCTCAAAAGTGTCTTTTGTAATTTGTTGAGGTTTTCATAATTTTGATATTAGTTAGGAGGTCCCTTCAAAAAAAACTCACCTTCTTATCTTTATTCATTTGGATTCAAAGATACATTTCACTACAAAAAATAAAATTATTAGTAGCAGCCAAAAATTGTCGTTATTAACAAAAAAAACTTGTTATTTCAGTAGTGACAGGACTAGTTGCAGCAAATTTTTGTTAATAGCAGTAGTTTTTGGTTGCCGCTGAAACACATGTACCGTATTTTTGTAGTGTTTTTATATTTTTTTTTGCTGAATAAGCGAATGTATAAAAAACAAAAGAGAAAACAACAAAACAAATACAAGCTTAGCTATTATGGAGCTTTTGCATCACCATTACCACACAATAGAAGAGCAAAACTAAGAATAACCAAATAAATTACAACTTGATAGATAGGTTCGGGAGACTTAGCTTATTATCATAAAGACAAATTCAAGTCCGAAGATTGCACTAGTTAATATTCATAAACTCTTGCGAAATACCATGGCTATTGCCGAAAGAGGCAAGAGTGCCCACCACTTTGTTGCCGCCTCTTTAAATATGATTAATCGACCATGAGGTCGATAGGTTGAAGAAACGACCGATATTCGCGCAATATACTTTTGATCGCCCATGGATTATTAGCACCATCAAAGCAATGAACCAAAAGTTTTGAATCAGATTCAATGTCAATATTCACTATACCCAACTTGAGAACTAATTGAATACCATCTAATAAGGCCCGAACCTCAACTTCATTGTAAGATCCGGCCGCATACACTACAAAAAAATATATTATTAGCGACAGTTTTTAGGAGCAAAAAGTTGCCGCTATTAACAAAAAACTATTAAAGACTATTAGTGGCAAGAGTATTAGAAGCAGTTTTTTATTAATAGCGACAGTTTTTGACTGCCGCTAATAGTCTTATTTTTTGTAATGATAAATACTAGAAAAAACTTTGATAAAGCGGCCCGAATGGTCCAGAATAATACAACCACCAAACGAATAGCTGGATCCCATAGAACTAGAGCCATCAATGTATTTTATAGCCATTCAAAGGATGCCTCCTGATCGTGCTTATTATGTATATTAAAATTATGTTGCATTCAAGTCTTAACTTATTACAAGTGCACAATGGAAATTATAGTACTAGTATAGGATCGTTCTCACGAGGAAGTTTATTTACCTAATTACTTCTTATTTATAACTTCTATTTAAATTCTTATTTTAAAAACTTCTATTTATCTTTAAAATCTAATCTACTGGAGAAATATGAATAAAAGAATGATTTCTTAATCTAAAGTGCATAAAATAAATCTAAATCCTCATTCTGCTGATTAAGGTCGTCAATCTCAATTTTTAGCTATCAAATATTTATGAATTTAAATAGTACCGTTACACTATATCTCTAATTTTTTAGCATTGATTGTCAATCAAGTCTAAGATCCTATCAATACAAATTTAATCTAATTAATAACTTCCTAAAATCTGGATGTCAATCAAACCTTAGAAAACTGAAGATGAAAAAGTAAAAATCGTCACACTAATCTGTAAATTTTAACCTGAGTCATCAATTCAAATTAAAACTTGGAGATGTTTACAAAGCTATAAATTTAAACTAAAAAGTAAAGTAAAATATATCCTTCACCCCTCAGCTGCAGTCGTCAATTTCTCCTAAGAAACTATAGATATCTACCCTAATATTCAGCACTCAATTACAGTCGTCAATTGCTCATGAGAAACCTCTGATATCTAATTTATTCTAACTATTTTACACTACTTTGATCGAAAGAAAATTCAACCTCAGACGTCAATTGATGCTGAAATTCTTCGATGATTATTCCTACACTAAGTTCTCTTATTTATAGATCATAAGAAGTCAATTTATAAGTTCTAATTCTAATAAAAGAAGCTATTAAAAATAAAAGATTCTTAATATAACTCTAATTCCTAATTTTATCTTTCCTTGCTTCAGACGACAGATATGCTTCTGGATTGTTCTTTAGTAACGACAACAAAAATCTTCGCAGTGTATCTTCATCAATCCTCTCAGATCTGTGATTCACCAAACTTCTAGAGATCTTCTAATTTGGTGTATGGCGGTGATAGTTCTCACGTGATCAGCAGCAGTAGAAAGTTTCCATTTTGAGAAATCGTCAATCATGATTTCTTTCTTCTATTATAGCTTCTTTGGAAAATCGTAAATCACGATTTTCTATTCTTAGGTCTTTCTTATTCGGACAACTTTCTATTACAAACGATCGTTTTTTCTCTTTTCTCGTCTTTACTCTTTTATCGCTTATGAAGAATCGTTTTTTTAAAGAACCGTAAAATTACGATTTCTCATTTCTTTCTTTCTTCTTACTTCAGTAGTAGCGCAAAATCTTTAAATACGATTTTTCATCTTTCTTGTATTGGCGAATCGTCATTATATGCTCAATCGTCATTCTTACTGCTATTTGAGTTCACTTTGATAAATATTAACACTTAGGCTCTCTTTTACTATTTATTTTTAATATCTGCATATCAGTAAGTTATTAGTAGCTAACTAAAACGTAGCATCATTAAGTTAAAGGTGATAAAATAATAAATTATGTGACTGATCACCTCCACTTGGCCCAAATGATTCTGGGAGCAAGGGAGTAATCAAATTGATGCCCAATCCTTGTAAAATATCCTCCACTCCACACATGAGGTTTCTAGTTGGGTTGACCAAAATACCAAGATCTGTCACCCACTTCAAAACATTAGAGGAAATAAGCTCAGAATTAGGAGGTTCATCCTCAAATTTAGCACAGTTTCTAGCAATCCAAATGCACCAAACAACCAGCCAAGTAATAATTCTCTTGATGAGGTTAATCAGAGACTTCCTAGCAACAAGAAACCAGACCATGATTTACTTTCTAAGTTATTCCCCCGACGGGAAATATTAAAAATCTTCTCTAACTTCTTTCAAACCATAGTGAATATTTTGCACAAATTCAAAAGATGCTCCATGGATTCTTTTGCACAACAACATGTTGGGCAGCGTTGTGAGTCTTATTTCTTCACATATATTGGTAATGGCTAAATTATTTTTCCACAACGATCATTTGTGTTGTTTCTCATTGCTGTCCTCAGTACAAAAATAAGGTGCTTTAGCAGCAACTAAAAATGTCGCTATTAAAAAAAAAAATTATCGCTATTAGTCCCGTCGCTACTAAAACAACAAGGTTTTTTTGTTAATAACGGCAATTTTGACGGCCACTAATGGTCTTATTTTTTTGTAGTGCCTCAAAATCGTTATTGGTTTTAATTTTCACTTCTTCTACTTCCGTGTGCATGTAGTTGTAGTCTTAAACTACCAACCAAAAATTGTAGCACAAGTAGTCTGAAGACAAGGGAGATGAGTTGTAGTGATGGATCTTGCTTCTACGTACAATCCACCTTGTGTTTGCTCATCTCCACCCTTTTCCTTTTAATTTTAACTTAAACGCCAAAGGCTTGAGTAGGCATCGGCTAATGCAACAATGTATGAAAAAAGAAGAAATAATTTTTCTTTAATTTTTACGTGGTAGATATTAGAAAAGTACAAATTCTAGTAAATCACATGAAACAAGAAAGGATTCTGCTGGTGCCAGGCGACAGTTTTTTGCAGTTAAAAAGTGCCGCTATTAACAAAAAAACTATTAAGACTATTAGCGACAAGGGTATTAGCGGTAGTTCTTTTGTTAATAGCGGCAGTTTATGGCTGCCGCTAATAGTCCTTTTTTTTGTAGTGATCCATGCACGTGGACAACAATGATTGGCTATAACTTGATAGTTATATCAGTCGGATCTTTTTTTTATTTTATTTTTAAAAGGGTCCTCACCCATTTATTAAAAAGGGAGTAAAATACAGAGGAATAGGTGATCAAGAAATGATACCCAGAGCTTCGACATGGCCATCACCCTCAAGTACCCTAGCTAGCAAGTAGAGAGCTTCGACATGGCCATCACCCTCAAGTACCCTAGCTAGTAAGTAGTAACCCCAAAACCCTCAAGTACCCAAGTAACTCAAAGCCTTAACAATAATGAAGGAGTAAAAAGTCAAAAACCATATCCTTTTTGTTGAGAATTTTAAGCCGTGGGGAGCATGCCCCCATCTTATAACATCAGCAGCATTAAAGCCCCACTCAGTTAAGAGATGGACGCATCCCTCTAAATGTGAGAAAAGGAGGCCCTTTCAAAATGTCTCATCAGATTTCGCACTTCATCAATAGGGCCCCAACATTTCCGTGAGACTTCAATATTCTTCTTATTAATATAGTCAATAATTCTGCCCTAACTACATTCAACCTATTGATTTGAATATTTAAGATCAATGGCCAGCTTGCACTTGGCATTCATCCACGGATCCAACATTAAAAGGTCCCAAATAGCAGTCCATCATTTGACCATTGTTGTCTCTGAGAACACAATCATACCCACTGTCACTATTAACAAAAAAATTTGTTGTTTTAGTAGCGACAGAACTATAATAGCAGCAATTTTTTTTGTTATAGAGGCAGCTTTTGGCTGCCGCTGAAATAACTTATTTTTGCAGTGCGCTTTATCTATCTCTTCTAACAGTAGAATCAACATTTAACCTGATAACCACTTCCGGTGGAGGAATCCACTGAAAGGTCTTGGGCTCAGTAGTACGAGGCCTAAGGTCACAATCACCAAGTTCTCATCACCAGAGATATTCAATGAATTAATTACTCTAAAACATGCATCACTAAGAATATGTCTCAGGAGGATCTTCTAGTGAGTATTTGTTTCATTGAATTTTTTGTTGTTTCTTTCTCTCCATATGTACCAAATAGCAGTACAAAAGGCTTTCTTATAAGATGGACTTTCCTATTCTTCACCTCTGAGTCCACAAAGTGTTATTTGTAACAATATTCCAAAAAGAGTACTTTTATGTCCACCCACATATTCTTTCCATCCACTGCACTTATAAGGGTGGATGGAAAGAATCATTGTACTCTTCCTAAAAGAGCTGAATTCCGACACAAAATTCTTCTAATCCGGAGTTCACCCTCACAAACTCAGCTACTAATCGGATGCATAGATTGTCTAAGGGTAGGACCACTCCAAAGAAATCTACAGAAAATTATTGCGAAGGAGATTGATCGGACCACTCCAAAGAAATCTACAACAAATTTATAATATTAATAATGATTATTATTGTATGACGATATTACATGATTCACAAGTATTTAATTTCAATGTTTCCTTTTTCATATCTTTGTATCTTAAAGTGACCGCTTATGCTGACCACTTGTACACAGGGCCATGGCTTGACTACTCAATTATATGCTATGCAGCGCACATCTTTGATCAATCTAAGTAGTCAAATTATTAAGTAGGCAGTCTATCATTGGCATCTATGTTAGCCAAAGAATCACACCTATGAGAGGATGGAAATCATCTTCTCAATGCAGGTCAAACAGGGATAGCACTTTGACAACTTGAACTACCGGGGTTAAAATGGAGCTGCTACGGCTATCTGTAATGGGAGTGTGACTGCCCACTTTTATGCCATGTTTAACATTTTTTTAGCAAATCCAAACCATGGAGGGGTAGCTCATAGTGGGAGCTATGGAACCATTTGAGCTATGCAGTCTAACATGAATGGTTGCGTGTATTCTTTTAGTAATCAAATATTAATTTGCTAGATTGAATGATTTCAAGCTTGAATCTTTGGCTGACTGTGTAAGAATAGGCATTTAATTATTTAAAGTATGTGGAGATAAGTATATACAATAAATTCACAAAGCACTTTGATCGGATGGTTTGAATCCTCTTATCAATGTAATCTTCAGGCTGCCGGACAATGGCTCACCACTTAGATATATAGAATTGATGAGTTCTGGTACCATAGATGACTGACCTGAGTACCATTGTCACATTACATTCACATTCGAGAGGAATACCGTTTCTCAAGGGATTTTCAGACCTCTCGAGAGGTAGAGAGACGAGCCACCGTGGATAGAATGCTCGGTGATAGTGTAGCATTAATCCAGCTTAGGAGTTGTTGGTTATGTTGCTGCCAGAGTGGATACTGAGGGTTAGGATCAGTGGTTGGGTTTCCATCTTCTCCAAGAAGAAACTGTGAAGGAGCCGACCTAGAACCATCGACTAGGCCGATCATATTCGTGCTTTTAAGCACAGGCATGAAGTGAGCGAGCCAAAGCATATAGTTGGTGCGATCCAACTTGATAGACACCAAATGAGAAATATTGTTGACTGGTGCAAACTCCATGAGTAAAAAAAATAAAGAATAGAACAAAACTGAAAAGCAAGTCGTTAGACTTTAATGGTCTAATATCATGAAATAGAATAAGAATAAAAGTTTTATTTTCATTGCCTTTACATTGAGGTGTACAAGAGTATAAATAGCTAAAATCATATCAATTGAATCCCTTAATTAGTGGGAGTCAGTCAACTGTACATATACAAGACAGGAAAGAATTTAAAATCCTAACAAATTAGGAGATTGTGCCAACATCAAAAGATGAGGCAAATCTAGAAATCTTATCAAGCCAAATCAAGAAATCTTATCTTTAGTATCTTTTGTGGATTTGGTCAAATGGGATGAGTCAGCGTGGGTGGAGGATTGATTTGGTGTGTGTCTATTAAATAGAATCTAAAATGTCTTGTCACAACATTCGATTTTATTATCTCACAATAATTGAAAGAGAATGCTACAAGTCAACATTTACAAAAAGGGATCCAACTCTCCTCACCGTCATTTAAACACCAAGATGATGTTTAAATGATCATACACCATCAATGATTTATGATGTGGGTAATTGGCACGTCAACTGGTAGATCATAAATAGAAGGGCAATGGGCCCAAAAAATTACATTTTTTGAGAGGTTTGAATAATCTGATATTAACAGTTGTTCTTAATTTCAATGGCTAATATTAAAGTTCGTTAATCAAATGTTTTCCGTTCACTTATATTATGGGCATAGTTTTTTGGATAAAACATTTTCTAATGATGATGAATTGCCACATGGGCAAATTAAATTGATCCCAAATGTTTGCCACATGGTATAATGATAAACTACACTGCAACAGTGTAACATGAAAGGCTCTAATTTAACATGTAAGATCATTCAAACACTGGTTTGGTATTTAAATGTCAGCTTGGAGCCATTATCCCTTAAGGAAGTTAACATTTAAGGGCACATTTGTGAAATTAGAATCAAGGAAACCCAAGAAAGCTGTAATCTTGAAATCTCGGGAATTAGGATATTATTGTTTTAGGTTATGATAGCTTCATGTATGCCTACAATATTAGTGTCCTGAAAATTCATGTTATAATGTTTTTGTTTTCATTGTTATTGAGAAATTTGTTTACGCTCTGTTTGGCAAAGTGCAATTGAAAAACACTTTTTACGGGAAGACATCAACTCAAATGAGAAAAACTTGTCTGAAATATGGCACACCTCTGACTAAAGTAGGCATTTGATGCTTCTCAAATGGGTGTTTTGGAGAATCATTTGAGAAGCACCCTAATGCTGCTTCTTAAATATGCATTTATTAAAAGAAGAAAAAGACAATATTGCTTCTCAAAGAAGACTAATTAACATGCTGCTTTTCAAACAGAATTTTCCCTTGAAAAGTACTTTTTGGAAAAGCGTTGCCAAATAGGGTCTTAATTTTTTTTATCATTAGCAAGGTATCAAAGATCGGCCGATACCGATACGTATTTGTTTTTCGGCAAACCGATACGTATTTGTTTTTCGGCAAATCGATACGTATCTATATCCCAATTAGGGTATCCGATACCGTATTGGCCGATATGTCTAGATTTCGACCGAGACGTAGACTTTTCTTTTTAAAAAAAAAAAAAATAAATAGACCGATTCATATAGGTCTTAGATAAACCGATATCCGAGACGGATACTAATTTTAATACCTTGATCATTAGGATGTAATCATTTGTAACTTCACATAAAAATAATAATAATATTAGCAAAATGATAGAAACTTTTCTAACTAAATCCCATCAATAACATTGTGAAAATTAGTTAAATAATATAAAATGAATTGTTATAATGTAAATCTCTAATCCTGATTTAGCCATTCTTGTTAATGGGGTTTGGCGGCTTTGAATAATCCGACAGATATATTATATTGAATTTTTGTTTTCATCAAATTACACACTTTGATGAAAAATAATAGTGTCACATTTACCGATCAATAACGGTTTCATATACCAGCTCTTAGTGCATATATCCGCCTGCATTTGGCGTATTTGCCACTCCTACGTAGAAGCAAAAATGATGGGGGTAGTGGCCAAGTGATTTTGGAGACAAAATGGATAGAGGAGCTCTATGGGGAAATGTTCGGGTGTTGGGATTTTTCCACATTTGGAAACAAATTAAAGGTAACAAAATCTGGAATTTATCCATTTTTATGACGATAGAATTGGTTGCAAAGGATGACCCGTGTAACTAGTTGCATCACATTGTGTTGATCAATTTTGAGACATGTGATATATATATATATATATGGAAAAAACCTCCGTCCTTCATGGGAGGACGGTCACCGTCCTCCAACCTTCCACGTGGAGTTCCATATGGCACCCAAAACATTTTTTGGGTGCCATGTGGACCGTGAGTGCATTGCTTAAATCATCTTTGAAAAAAAAAATTAAAAACTCATCTCTACCGTATATATTTTGAACCGTGAAATGTGGACTAACGAAAATTGTCAAACTTTGACTTGTAGGTTTAAAAAAAAATTTCAAATTTTTTTTTTTTAATATTGATCTAAACTGTCTACCTATACTCTATGTGGATCTTGGAGGACGATCACCGTCCTCCATTGGAGGACCTAACCGGCTCCCTATATATATATATGGAAAAGGCCTCCGTCCTTTATAGGAGGACGGTCACCGTACCGTCCTCCAAGCTTCCACGTGGAACTCGGGTGCATTGCTTAGATTATCTTTGAAAAAAAAAAATTGAAAACTTATCTCCACTGTCTATTTTTTGAACCGTGAAATGTGAACCAATGAAATCCGTCAAACTTTGACTTGTGGGTTCAAAAAGTTTTTTTCGATTTTTTTTTAATATTGATCTATACCGTCCACTTGTGCTCCACGTGACACCCAAATACTGTTTTGAGTGCCACGTGGAGCAACACGTATATCTTAGAGGACCTAACCAGCTCCCTATATATATACATATATATGTTTTGAGTGTCACGTGGAGCAACACGTATATCTTAGAGGACCTAACCAGCTCCCTATATATATATAACCTTCATTTTATGCGCCAAACAAAAAACAAGACTATTAGCAGCAGCTAAAAACTGCCGCTATTAACAAAAAATTGTCGCTAATAGTCTGTAATAGTTTTTTGTTAATAACGTCAATTTTTTGTTCCAAAAAATTGCTGCTAATAATTTTTTTTTTTTGTAGTGCAAATTATCATACTGGATGTCACATGATGGTTGCAGAGATTTGGTAATGAGTTAACTTGGATAAGATCGATTAACATCCACGCACAAAAATTGGACACTATCTGATTCATATTGTTCAAAATATAGTCAAAGTTCAATAAATCAATGCATCATATCTTTTGAGTGTTACCTATCTTTGACATATGAAATATATAGAGGTCAAAAAAGTTTTAAAAAATGTGTTTTTTCTTTCAAACCATATGTGTCATGGCTGATCCACTCGAAACAGAATTTTTTTGGGGTCATGCAACGTGTGGCCTGGAGGACTGGTCATCCCACAGGCCAGGGCGTATTCTCCCCAACGCCTATTATATATAAAAAATTATAATGAGCAGACTTCAAACAGCAAACCAACGATAAACTGCTTAAGTGGCACACCCACTGCGCTTAGATATTTAGAATCCACAAAATCAGATTTAAATTTAGAAAATGAGTTGGCATAATTTGGCGGGATGTATAGGGCACGCTTGATTGCAACACCAAACATGTTTTTTTTATTATAACAGATAGGTTGACTGTAAGTGATCGTTTGATTGACATAAAGAAAATACAGATATGAAAATTGGATACGAGGGAGTACCCTCGTATGCAGTTGTCGCGATGTATACCAACGCGTCTGGAAAACACGTGCCCATAGTCTCTAATTATGATCAAATATCACTAGTAAATCGCATATATTGTCATAAATAATATTTGCTTCGAAAGCTGGTGATTGTACTCTTCATTGTCTATAGGTGGCCAAGATATGTAGGGCTATAATGGTTCCAAGGACTTTGTTAAATGTTATGCTACAGTAGTTTTCCAAATGGGACCGACCCTCCTGACCGTCATTTAAATGGATTAAATGATCATATAATGTCAATGGTTTTAAGATGTGAATCGTCAAAATGATAGATCATAAGTTGAAGTGTAGCAGACCCAAAGATGGTGCTTTAGAGATCGAGATTTAAACCATATGATCTATGAACTATAATATCAACCATTTTTTTTTACTTTAATAGATGATAATAAAATTCATCGATCAGATGGTTCACATCCACTTATTGGAATTGTTCATTGGGCTGGGACATATTCCAAAGATAAATTGCTACTTGGGAAATTTAAATTGATTATAAATGTGTACCACATGGCATAATGATAAATCACACATCAAGATAAAAAAATCTAATTTTAAGAGTGTAAGATTTGTTTAAATGTTGGTTGGATGTTTTACATCCAATTAGAAGCAAGATCCTTTGACTATGACATTTTCCATCAATGAATTTCCACTTAAGAAATTTAGATTGATCAGAGATGTGTGCCACATAGAACAATGATAAGTAACACTTTAATGGTGTGAGATCAAAAATAATATATTAGTGGTGTAAGATCATTAAAACACCATGTGGTGTTTAAATATAGGTTAGGGGCCGTTATCCCTTCCAAATTTGTCGAGGGTGACTACAAGGGCATTTTCGAAATTTCACGGCGGAGATTTCGATAATAATATTTTGCTACTTAATGTGGGCATATATTAAATTTAGCTGGTCCGATAATAAGCTCCGAACGTGGATTCTCATCAGTGAACAGGTCTTAGAATCGCCCTCTATCAAAATGGTCAAAACTTTATTGAAAATGACATTTGGGTCCTTCAAATTTTTCATTTCACATAAATATTATAAATTCCTTTTAAATGTAGTTACTTCACAAAAATTTTTTTTTTTTTTTGAGGAAGTTCACAAAAATATTATTAATTCTTTTTAAATGTAGTTACTTGATTTCCAGGGGAAAAAAATGTTTAATTTTCTCTTTGTTAAGAATGATCTTAGTAGGACTTCGAAAGTGCTTAAAGTAGTTCATAAAAATTTGAAAAGATAGTAACATTTGCGAAATCATATAAATCATCTCCAATAGGATTTGATGGTTTTTTTACAACTTATTGCCAACTTGACTTCAACCCTCCTCTTTTCTCATTCAGTTAGCATTTAGGTCTTGTTTGATAGCAATGAAACTCTAAAGAGGAAACGAAATCAATTTCTTAGATGATTTCCTGCGAAATGATTTTCTCTAGAAATGGATTTTCCACTGTTTGATTAGTGTGTTTGAGAAATGAATTTCATTGGAAATTGATTTCTCTTATTTGATTAGTATCTTTGAAAATGAGTTTTTAAGTTTTGATCATTTATTATTAAAATCATAATTAAAGTCAAATATTAACCAATAAATTTTTTAATGATATTTTATTACGTTACAAATACTATAGTAATCACTATTTATTACTAAATTATATAAGTTCGAGTTTGAAAAGTCAAACTTTGACCAAACTTAAAATTTTGATAAAAATAATATATAAAGCTAAATAACAAAGTTGTAAATGCTAGTATCTAATATAAGTTTATACGTTGAAATGAAATTAAATTTTTATAAAAGTCAAACTTTGATCAAAATATCAACTTTGACCAAGAGAAAATTTTGCAACATACCAACAAGTTATAAAAGTTCAACTACAAATTAATATAATAGTATTCATATACATCGTTAGGTTACATTAGTCAAAATTTGATCAAATATCTACTTTTAATAAAAGTCAAACTTTGACCAAACATAAAACTTTGATTAATAAAAAATTTTAAGACTAAAGTACAAAGTTATATAGTAAATGCTAGTATGTATTATATGGTTACATGTTGAAATAAAATTCAATTTTTAACTTGAAAGAAAATTTAATTTTTACAAAAAGTCAAACTTTGACTAAT
Organism: Chloranthus sessilifolius; assembly: GCA_021018995.1. Taxonomy (NCBI): domain Eukaryota; kingdom Viridiplantae; phylum Streptophyta; class Magnoliopsida; order Chloranthales; family Chloranthaceae; genus Chloranthus; species Chloranthus sessilifolius. Next base: position 104,694,288 of record CM037595.1, on the reverse strand, counting down.
AAAAAATTCGACAATCTACTGCCAACTTATAAATTAACATAACGTATTTGTATCCATCACTAGGTTACACTAATAAAAAATTTGACTTAATATCAACTTTTTTAAAAGTCAAACTTTGACCAAATGTAAAAAAAAGTAAAGTAAAATTTGATAATGTACGACAAAGTAATAAATAAAAAAATGATAATCTTATTAGGGATACAGAAGTTCAAAATAATCAAATTATGTTTAAAAGTCAAAATTTGACTAAATATCAAACTTTGAGTGATAAAAATTTACATTACCAAAATACAAATAACAACAGTAATAATCGCTATTTACTGTCAAGATACACTTCTCAAATTTTGACTTTAGTCAAAATTTAAATAAAAGTCAAACTTTGACCAATAAAAATGAGGCAATATATTTTCAAGCTATAAATTAAAATAGTGATAGCTATTTTTAATTATAATATTTCACTAATAAAAATTTATAACATTTTATAGAAAATCAAACTTTGACCAAAAAAAAATTACACTGATATGGTATAAATTTATATAGTAGTAGACTCTATCTATAAGTAGGTTTCGGGTTTGACTAAAAATAAATTTTGTGTAAAAGTCAAAGTTTGACCAAAAGTCAAAATACTGACTAATACAATTGAGAATCTAGTATCAAATTATATATCAACACAGTAGTATCCTTTTTTTGCCATTAAATTATTTGAGTCAAAGTTTAATAAAAAGTAAAATTTTAATTAAAAGTCAAAGTTTGACCTTAAAGTCAACCTTTGACCCCTAAAATTTTGATAATATATTACTAACTTATAACTTATTATCATATTTTAGTAGTCAAAGTTTGATCAAAATTCAAAACTTTATATAGCTTATAAATCCAATTAAAGTTTGATTAAAATTCAAACTTTGACCAAAGTCAAATATTACCTGAAAAGAGTATGATGTAGATAATACGGTCGTCATAGTGATCGTGTTGGTATGATGGTCATAGAAATTGAAGTTACTTTTTAATAATCAAAAAATAATTTTTTTTTGCTTTTAAGTTTTTTACAAGAGTAAGTTTAGATTTGCAATGACAAAAAATTACCATTTTGTTAGTAGTAAACTCAATTTCAGCCACTTAATAGGTTGAAATGGTTTCCTCCTAAAATGATTTGGTGTATGGAAATTCAATTTCCATCTGAGGCCGACTTAATTTCATTTCCATCTCCTTAAATAGTTATCAAACAACAACAATTGGATATTAAATTTTATTTCCACTATGAAATTACATTTCCGTGTTATCAAACAAGGCCTTAATTGAAACCCGGCTATAGAAATTCCTCTAATTCCCTCTAATGATGCCTATCTCAAGCGTTGATGACAATCGATGAAGATATAACAACACAACAATTGTAACTAAAAATATCATTTAATCCCTACAGCAAGTCATAAGAAATAAGACTTGCAAAGTTGACTGTAAATAAATGAGACTAGACAATAATGATAATTGCCATTCATTTTAGATAATTCATTGATTCTGAATCAAAGTGCTAGCTTGCTAGCATAATTTTTGTAAACCGAATATGACAAAATAAGAAGAAATGTCGTCAAAATTCTAAAAGAATAACGTGAGATACCGAATCATAACTATAACTCTTTTGAAAAAATTGGTTCGAATTATTTACCGATCGGTAATCAATAGTTAGTTATTTATAAACCCTCCTCAATTCGTTAACATACATAGAGCTAGCTAGAGAGAAAGTTGTACAATATTTGTTATAAATATGGTTACAATTAGTAATTAGAGTCATATATGTCAAATTTTTCCATCATTTTTAAATATTCTTTTTATTTATCCTATATGATACCTAAGGTTGCAAAGGGGATGGATTCAGAACTAACCTAAATATGTCCTACTTATCTAATAAGTCAAGATTTTCAAGCCGACTCGACAAGTCAAGATTTCTTGAATCTAGGTGGTAGCAGGTTAAATCTAGAAAACTTGTTGGGTTAGCTTGACTGATTTAGAGTCCTAGCACTATAAAAAGTAAGACTATTAGCAGTAATTTTTTGCTCCAAAAAATTATCACTATTAATAAAAAAATTTATTAAGACTATTAGCGACAAGGGTATTAGCGACAATTTTTTGTTAATAGCAGCAATTTTTGGCAGTCACTAATAGTCTTATTTTTTGTAGTGTAGTCAATTCATCTTGGAAACAGAGAACATGGTAGATGAGAATGAGAAAATTAGGGAGAGAAAGGTTCAAATTTGTTGTATTGATTAGAGAAGACAACTATTAGGGTTTTGTAAATTAAATTGTTGATTTTAAGTTTATATATATATATATATATTATAATTTAAAAGATATTGCAAATAAGTTGGATGGTCTCAACCAAGAAGTAGAAGATCTAATAGAAGGCCCAAATTATTATACACAGTGGTGGACGCACAAAGGGGCCACTGAGGGCGTCCGCCCGCACTGAATTTTATTTAAAAAAAAATATTCATTTTTAAAGGGTGGCGTTATTTGCACCCTTTAAATTTGTGAAGAACACGCGATCCCCCCTCCCAATAAAAAAAGTTGACTGCCTTGAATCAGGCGATGGAGATTATTTCTTTTCCCAATCTTCCACGCAATAGATCTTCAGATTATGGCACACCTATCATACGATCAGATGTTGATTCCACATGGCACACATCCCCAAAAGTGTGTCTACACCTATTTATAAAGAGTAAAGCTATAGTTGCAAATAATAAAGCACAACATTACTCAACTAAGCACCTATTTTTACTCCCTAAATCTCTCATGGATATCTCTGCTTGCGCCCGCGCATTCTCTAAAAGCTCCCGCGTCTCAAATCCCTTGAAAGTCATTGATTGCTTCAAGTCAGATGATGGAGATCATTTTTCACCCTGATCTTCCACAAAATAGATATTGAGATCATGTCTCACCTATCAGACGGTCCGTTTTCATTCCATGTGTCAGTAAATTCCTAAAAAATTCATGAATCATATGACATATTTTTGGCATCATATGGCACACACCATACTCAAACGTGAATCAGAGTCATTGGGATCTTTAACACATGGAATAAAAAATGGAACATTTGATAAGTGAGACATAATCTCGAGATCAATTGTGTGGAAGATCGGGGTGAAAAACGATCTCCATCACTTAATCCGAAGCAATCAATGGTTTTCAAGGGGTCTGAGACATGGTCGCTTTCAAAGAATGTGTGGGCACAAATAGAGGTACCCATCTCTCATCTCCAAAAGTCGATCTCTTCACACATGCATTTAAGTGTTAATACTATAGACATTTTTAATCAAATAATGAAATTATTTTTCGTCCAAATTTTCGACACCACAGATCTTGAGATCGTGGTCTTATAATTTTGACAAAATTTTGTTAAATTCGTTGAAATTAATGAAAATTCTGTAATTTCGGAGAAATCACAGAAATTTCGTTAAAAGTTTCGTCCGACCTTTGTTTCAACGAATTTTGAAGAATTCCGTCGAAATTTCTCCCTGTAACTTGCACTCCGGCTAGATGAAAATCCTGATTTCGCCACTGATTATACATATGCTAACTTTTTTTTTATTGGTAAATTACATGCATATATTAACTAGCTGATAAACTAGTTGATTAAGTATCAACTAGTTTTTTATATTTATATAAAAAACAAGGTATATATATATATATATATACCTTGTTTTTAAGTCATGAGCCATTATAGGCAGTTCTGTCATTTTCACAAAAAAAAAAGTGCCGTGTCATGCAACCCTAACTAGTCAGCAATTAGTCAAGTTGCCGTAGAGTGTTGCATCCGGCTGAGATGCATGCTCCCACACCCTTCTTTAATTGCCCATATCATCTCTTGCTTCTGTTTTAGGCCACCAGGAGAACTAAAAAAAATGGTAGCTCTTTCTCTCCCTCCTTCAGCTTATATTATGAACTATCATGACAAATAATTAAATATGATTTACCTTTTCTTATTTTACAGGAGAATATTTCTCATTTTCCTCGGTAGGTTCAATCCCTCTTCCAAGTAAAATTTTTTGATCCTTGTGGTTTTCATGAGATTACCAATCGGAACTATAAAAACTGTTTTTGCTTGGATTGTTGCGCTAGCGTTTGCACTCGTTGTTCAACTCATCGTTCTCATCGACTCCTTCAAGTATAATCCAACATATAAGAAACCATTAATTTAAAAAAATGTTTATTTTTTTTATTATTTTAGATTCGGAAATATGTTCATCAGGATGTCACGCGTATTGAAGACTTTGAGAAATATTTTGATTGCACTTTAATTAAAGTAAATGGCTTCTTCTTCAATAGTCATACCAAGTTCTTATCCTAAGGGAGCTATAACTAGTACTTTTTGAGATCTATGTCACATCAAACGCCATCTGGGCTGACTGATTTAAAGGTGTAACAATATTTGGTGTCAAAGATCGGCACAAAAGATGATCTCTATCACATGATTTCTAACATTCAATTATTGAATAAGATGATATAGACTGCATATCTTTAGCATAGATCTTTAGATCAGTTCATGACTTTGAAATGAGACGGCTTAGATGGTGTTTCACATGACACAAATTCCAAGAATATGAGATCCTTATTTTAAATTATGTGACATCATACAAATCTCATGTGCAAGTTGTAGCCCCATTTTTCAAATCCCCCGCTGTTTTATTTATTTTTTTAAATTTTGTGGGTTTAATATATTTCAGCATTATTGGATGAACAAGTCAAAAGTAGTTCTTTTGAGAGATAGAGAGCTGGTTTGTCCCGTTACTGGCCATGGGAACACCTGTCTAGTTTGCAGGAGGAGCCTTCGATTTCCATATGCCTTTTGTTCTGTTGCTTGCAAGGTAGAAATAGTAAATTTAATTTCAAATGGAGGGTACATTGGTCTCATAAATATAATTCATTTAATTTTTATATTTTCTCGACATTGTTTTCCTTACCTTAGGTGAATCATTTGGTGAGAAGCAATGCGGATGTATCGAAATATATATATGAAGGGAACCCCGAAAACTGTTACAAAGTTGATAACGGAAAAATATCGTCCCATTCTATGCTTGAATCACCGGTTTCTTTGGACACTTCATCCGTTACCGCGTCAAGTAAAAGTTCGAAGGTGAAAATATTTGGTACCCGCTTGAAAACAATTGCTCGCATCGTCGCCGCATCCAAGTCTGCTGAGATGGACAAGAGCGACGTATCGGTTTCGGGAACCATACCGGATCAGCCGACATGCTCGACCGGTACCGAAAGTGTCGTAAGCATGAACAAACGAAAGATATTCCAATAAGATCTCCATTTTACTAAACCGGATTCAAAATTTGGGGAGGTGAGATTTTCATTTTGTCATGTTGAAATTATATTTTATTTTTGTTGTATTTAATTTTGCATGGGGACTTCTATAGTCCATTCATAGAATTATGGTGGAATGGATTAACTTTACAAATCCAACTGTTGAAATAAGTTCCAAGTTGGGGACCTTTAGGTAGTGTCGTAGTATTCTAAGAATCACAGATTCATAGGGTAGAAACTGATTTATGCATGGGCTAGTTATGTTGTTGAAGATTATCATTAGATGTATTTCTTTTTTAGCTTTTTGTATTTTTATAGGTGAATGGCATATGGCAGGCAGATTTTGTGCAGGCAACATGCAGGCAAATGACGTGGCGCAATGCAATTGGCTGCAAGTGCATTGCAGCCAGTCACATCAGCCGCTTGCACAAAATCTGCCTGTCATTTGCAAATTTCCTTTTTATAGGGTAACTCTAAACATGTCGATGTGTTTTCTGAAAGTGCTAACATCCTAAACCCCTTGAAAACCATTCATTCCTTCGAATGAGATGATGGAGATCGGGTTTCATCCCAAATCAGATGATGTAATGGATACCGAGAAAGTGGCCTTAAAAACATGACACTCCTGATGATTTTAGGGCCAATTTTTTTATGTCTGTTACATGTGGAATAAAAGACTGGACATCTTATAAGTGTGCTATCATCTCAAGATCTATTATGTGGAAGATCGGGGTGAAAACCTATCTCCATCATTTGATTAGAAGGAATCAATGGTTTTCAAGGGTCTGGGATGTTAGCGCTTTCACACGTGGGCTCGTTTAGAGGTCCCTTTTTTTATAGGGTACCTTTGTTTGCGGTACACGTACTCTGAAAGTGCTCACATCCCAGACCCCTTGAAAATTGTTGATTGTTTTACATATGATGTTGGAGAATGTGTTTCACCCCGATCTTACCACTACAAAAAATAAGATTATTAGTAGCAACCAAAATTGCCGCTATTAAGAAAAAAACTTGTTGTTTCAGTAATGGCTAGGGCTCTCAATGGACCAGATTAGGGTTTGGTTGGGGTTCAACTTAGCCCTAACTTACTCGAGCCGCGTTCCCAAAATTTTCAGCCCGACACTAACTCGAGTGTTTTTGCGGGCTTTTTTCTCTAATAAAATTTGGTTGGGCTATTTTTTGGACTATTTTTTCTAATAAATTTTGGTTGGACTTGGACTGTTTTTTTTCTAACAAAAGTTTGAAAAAGGTTTAAATTTTAATTAAATAATTATATTCACATTATAGAGGCTCAAATACATGCTTTTATTCAAATATTTCAATTTAGTTTGTTGCACAATGGTTATAACGGGCAAGTTAATCTCAAGGCATTTAAGTAAATTATATTTAATTAAAAGAAAAGTTTTTTTATAACTTTAAAAGGATATATATATATATATATATTTGGGTCAAGTGCAGGCCGGGTGTTGGAACACTCAACCCAAGCCTGGTCCGGATACTGGGCCAGATTTGCTTGATAGAAAATATCACTTTTTCCAGGTCAAGTGCGGGCTAAAATCTTGGCCGGCCCGACCCATTGAGAGCCTTAGTAGTGATAGGACTAGTAGCGGCATTTTTTTTATTAATAGCGGCGGTTTTTAGCTGCCATTGAAACACCTTATTTTTGTAGTGTATACATAATCAATCTTGAAATCATAGCACGCCTACCAGTCGGTTAGTCTTTGATTTCATGTGTCTCACATTATGCTCAAACGTGATTTTAGGGGTATTGTTTTGAGATTTGTGACACATGAAATAAAAAATTGACTGTCTGATAGTTGCTCTACCATCTCAAGTTCCATTTATGGAAGATCGGTGTGAAAAATGATCTTCATCATTTGATCCGAATCAATCAATAATTTTCAAGGGGTCAAGGAGGTGGGTGCTTTCAAGAACAATTGGGCGCAAACATAGGTTATACACTTTTTTATATTGTAGTTTAGACTTTTAAGGGTGCTACAACTGGCACACGAGATTTTTATATTTACACCATTGCTCATGGATAAAAAAGAAAGACTTTAGCATTTCAGGATTTGTGCCACGTGGGCACTTTCTAAGCCGTCTAATTTGAAGAACATGATGGAAATATTTTTGAGGCGAAGATTGACATGACACTCAATCTCTATCATCAGACTAAATAGAATCAAAGGCAATCATCTGACCCAATGGTTGACTCTAACAAATCAGATGATAGAGATCATGTTTTGCGTCAATTTTTTTGCTTCAAAGATCTTTCCATCATCATTTACAACTCATACAGTTTAGATCGTATTTCACGTGGCACAAATCTCAAAAATAACAAAGTCTTAATATTTAACCATGTGCCATGATACGAGACAAATCTCGTGTGCAAGTTGTAGCTCCCAACTATTAAGTCAAGGGTACCTTTGTTTGCTCGTCTCTGAAAGCGCCCACGTCCTAGACCCCTTGAAAATCGTTGATTGCATCGGATCAAATGATGGAGCATGGATTTCACCCCGATATTCCACACAATAGATCTTGAGATTATGGCGCACCTATCAGACTGTCAATTTTTTATTCCATGTGTAATAGATCCCCAAAAAAGGAACCTAAATTCACATTTGAGCGTGATGTGTGCCACATTATTTCAAGGGCCAATTTTTTTGGGATCCGTGACACATAGAATAAAAAATTGACCGTCTAATAGGTGCGCCATGATCTCAAGATCTATTGTGTGAAAGATCGGGATGAAACTCGATCTCCATCATTTGATCTAAAACAATCAATGGTTTCAAGGGGTTTGGGACGTGGGCGCTTTCAGAGAATGTGTGGCCCCAAACAGAGGTACCTTAAGATCAATGGTACCGTTATTTTCATCCGGTGAAACTGTAGCCTCACCCCATCTCTTCCAGATGAAATGCATTGCATCAGAAGATGGAGATCATTTTTCATTTCAATCTTCCACATAGTCGATCTTGAGGCTTGGGCATATCATAGGATGGTCAGCTTTTTATTACGTGTGGCACACATCCCAAAAAAGTGATCCTAAAATCATGTGGCGCACATCACACTCTAACGTGATTTTAGGGTTAGTTTTTGGAATGTGTGCCATCTGAAACCCAAAATTGACCGTCTGATGATACACCCGTGATCTCAAAACCCATTGTGTGATAGATTAGGATGAAAAACTATCTTCATCGTCTGATTTAATGCAGCCAATGCGTTTCGGCTAGTCCATATCATTTATATAAAATCAGATTATTATTATTGTTATTATCCACTTTTAGTGTACATACACTTACCAATATCAATTTATTGGACCGCCACTTAGATGTTGGTATCATGGGTTTAGATATCGGCCATATCCAATGTATATCGGCCGATTTGTATGGGGTTATGCCCCACCGGATACCGGTATGCACCCATATATCATATAGCTCAAATATCGGATTAAACAAGTTAAATATTTGGCCATATCAGCTCATATCGGGTCATATCGCGTGATTGATATGTTTCGGATATGAAACCAACTCAAGGTTGAAGATTTATTAAAATCTGTTAGCAATCAATAATTTAGGCACATTAAACCCAAGTTGCATAGGAAGAGTCCTGGGTTGAAAATAAAGGCACTTATGGAGGAACCGAATAAAGGCACCGATTTTAGCCCAAGATGTGGGTTAAATAAGTTTTCAATGATTTTTTTGTAGAAAACTTTTGGATAATTTTTTTTTTATTTACCATGAGTTGTTGGACTCACTTCTCATATCAAACAGTGAAAAAATAAGTTTTACCGTAAAATTTAGTTTTTTGCCTGAAATTTTTTATTTTTACCTATTACCAAATAGGGACTTAATGTGCGACTATTAACAACCCCAAGTAGAATAGAAACTATATGATATTACGTGACATGCATGGATGCACGTGGACAACAACGATTGGCTATACCTCGGTAATTATATTGGTCGGATCATTGTTAATAAATTTATACCAACCTCTAATTCATAAAAAAATAAACACACGAACCCCTACATCTTTGAGAATTGATTCAAGTGAACTGATTGACAGATTTTTGTATATTAATTACTTTAGATTTTACTCAATGAGTAATAAATTGAGAACCATGTTAAATGAACCAAGCCATTTGATTGGTCTAAATAGGAGCTTCCAAGAGCCATAAAATGAAAGAATGTTTGAACTTGACATAAGCAATCATCTAGTGGAAAAAATGCATCTATCAAATGTCCATGATCATTTGATTAATGCAATTTTTTGAATTACATCCAATTCACATGGTGACAAGGAGTATAAGATGCAATTTTTCTTGATGTTTCTTTTTCATTTGTTTGTTTCTATTTTAAAGTGGCTGATGTGTTGTCCACTCGCACAGAAGACCATGACATGACTACTCAATTTTATGTCATGTGGCACACATTTTTGATCAATCCAAATAGTCAAAGTAGGCACTTGTGTTAGTCAAAGAATCACTCGTATTAGAACCATGTTCCCAGTGCACTTCAAATGAGGTTGGCACTTTGACAACTTTAATTTCCTAAACATGTGATATATGGTCTAAAAATGGAGTTGCTACAACTATCTGTAACGGGGAAGGCACTCATTATAATTCGGGCGGGACCGCCCACTTTTATACCATGTGTAACATTTAAAACAAAATCTAAATCAGAGGGAGCTATTAATGAAGCCCAAAATCACTCATTTTCAAACCATTTGAGCTATGTTCTAACATGGATGGTAAAGCATATTCTTTTAGCAATCAATATTAAAGTGCTTGATTGAATGGTTCTAAGCCTCTTATAGGCGTGATTCTTTGAGTGAGACGTCAGACGTGCCAATGATTGAATGAAAGTTGGACTATGATTAGAGACGTCGGCAACAAAATATAAAATTGGATTTTAATGACTTTATTTTTATACATGTTCTCAACAAAGTTAATATTTAAAATCATTTGTGTACAAATATTTATACCGCCAACTGTTATAATATTAGACAATGTGGTATCCATGGCCTTCATTCCGTGATGTCCATGTGGCAAACCATTTTGTAGATAGGACTCAGCCCAAGAATCATATCACTTGACAGTTCATATTGAATGTGAAAGAGTAGACATTTAAAACATTACTACAAAAAGTAAGATTATTAGCGACAATTTTTTGCTTCAAAAAACTGCCGCTATTAATAAAAACAATATTAAGACTATTAGTGGCAAGGGTATTAGTGGCAGGTTTTTGTTAATAGCAGCAGATTTTGGCTGCCACTAATAATCTTAGTTTTTGTAGTGCATGTTTAGACAAAATCTATAAAATACTTCAATCATATGGTTTAAATCCCCTAATCTATATAATCTTCAGGCTAAAACAAAGCCAGACAATTGCTTGCTGCTTAGATATAATGAATTGATGAGTTAGGGCGCCACATGTACAATATAGATGAACTAGGGACTATTTGTCGGAGGTCTTCATGGGAAACAAATGCATTTATGGTAGAATCTACTAATTAAGCTTTACTTTGACAAAGCTTTTTTTCTATACACATTTGAAACATCAGATTACATAAAGTCAATACAACCTAAAGTGCTTTATCACAAACTTTAAGGGGTTACCTTAGATTTTATTTTCTCACAATATTTGAAAGATAATGCTATATATCAACATTAAAAAATTAAACATTAAGCGTACATTCGTGAAATGGTGAGAATCCAGGAAATCTAATAGAGCTAAATCTTGAAATTTTGTAAATCATAATTTCTTTTAGGTTATGATGATTTCATATTTTCCGTCAATATTAGTATATATTATAATAATTCCTATTATAATGTATGCTTTTTTTTTTAGAAAATCTATGTTAAATTTTTTACCCTTACAACTTACTCATTTGTAAATTTATAAAAAATAGATAATAGACCAAATTAATGGAACGCTTTTAACTAAATCACATCAACAACATTTTGAAAAAATAATTAAATCTCTACAAAATGAATCTAGGAAATCCAACAAAGCTAAAATCTTGAAATTTTCACTACAAAAAATAAGACTATTAGCGGCAGGTTTTTGCAGCGAAAAACTGTAGCTATTAACAAAAAAACTATTAAGACTATTAGCGGCAAGGGTATCTGCAACAGTATTTTTGTTAATAGCGACAGTTTATGACTGCCGCTAATAGTATTATTTTTTGTAGTGTTTGTAAATCAAGATTTTTTTTTTAGGTTATGATAATTTCATATTTAATACCAATATTAGTATATATTGGCGGCAAATATAAAATTATCATGATTTTTTTAAGTTATGATAATTTCATATTTTCCGTCGACAATATTAGTATATATCATGATAATACCTATTATAATGTTTGCTCTTTTTTTTTTTTTGAGAAAATTTATGTTAATAAATTGTTTACCTTTATGACTTACTCATTTGTTAAAAATTATAAAAAATAGCTAATATAACAAAATAATGGAACTTGTTTAACTAAATCACATTAACAACATTTTGAAAAAATAGTCAAACTGTTTACAAAATGAATGGTCATAATGTAAATCTCTAATCATGTTTTAGCCCTTTTTAAGGTGGTTGGGCCACTTTGTATAACATAGCAGAGATATTTGGTCCATGTAATCATCAACCAATAAGATCTTTATATGGAGTCATTCACATCAAATAACACACTTTGATGAAAGATATTGTCACATGTACCTGATCAATGACCTATTCCAATCTAGATTGGGAATGTGTTGGTTATGTATACTAGCTCTTGGTGCCACCTCTTTAAGAGGGTGTATCTAAAAAAATTCACTGTTTATTGATACTAACCATGCATGTGATCAATGGAATTGTTTTGTAGATAAAATCTACTAATCAATCACTCTGATGAGTATCTACTCTAGCGATTTCCTACAATATTAAAATGCACTTCATATGAAGGATTTAAGTTATACACATGCAAGAAGTCGAAGTGGGAAGTAGTAAAAAATGGCATAAAGGATTGTCAACGGAGAGTTAGCTCTGAAAAATGATTAGAGAAATAGAACTTACAAAGCCGACCCAAATAGATAGAACAAGGTGTTGATGACGATAATATTAGGCATAACCCTTTGATCTCAATGACGATGATATCAAGTATAACCCTTTGATTTAGGACACTTAGCAAAAAGAGGGTTTTTTTTTTAAGTTTTGCAATATTATACTACTTCAAAAACTTTGCGTAATCAGGACTGCACGGATTTTTGGGGTTCAAAATTTTGAGTAATCACAGATTTCAAACTAGTAGTCACGAATTTCAAGGACACTGGAATATGGTGCATCCTGATTATGCAAAACATTTTCGTTTCAGTATATTACTGTAAAACTTTATATTCCCAATCCTGTTTTGCTAATTATGCCTTTGATTTACAAGGGATATATTATAATATAATTTGACACCAACTTATGGAACAAAGAAAACTGTGAAATGAATCTTTTTTTTTGGATAACTAAGCATTGGACCTCTTAGAGCACCCAATTAAGTCCCCGGGTACATGCAACACCCGCACATCACACAGTATTAAAAATGGTTGAATTACATGTGGGATTCAATTGGTTGGACTTGAATATATACTTTGGGGGCTAAAGCCTCAATCTAAGGATTCAATTAAAACTATTTAGCTATAACAAGGAATATTGGCCCTAAAAAGCTGTTTTATGAACCAATAATCATTTAAAGCGGTACCATAACCTACCTTCTCACTAATTTTTAATGATAAGGTACTAAAATAAGCCTCTTGGCCCCTCACATTATATAGTGAAAGATATGTATTATGGTTATAGGCACAAATTCTGTTAGCTCGGTCTCATGCATGAGGGCTCCCTCCTTTTTCTTTTATAATGTACAATTTAAAGGACTCTTATCGATAGTAACCAAGTTTAGATTCAATAATCATTTGGTGGGGTGTCAATTCATTTTAGATTGGATAACTTCGAGAAAGATTTAAGAAAAAATTCAGAAAAATATTAGAGATTATACAATCCATATGCATAATCTATATATATATTACAAAAAGTTCCACAAATCACCTATTCGGAGAATTTTCTATAATTTTGATAATTTGGATAATTTTGTGATAAAACTATTATTCAATCGAGTTTGTGTGAGGTGCACTGGTGACTATCACCAAATCGGGGGTTAGGGAATAACTCAAATAGTAAAATTAGATAAATAAACCAATAAAAAATAAAAAAGTTAAGGAAAAAAGGAAAAAAATAAAAATAATTGTAAAAATATTTAAAAGAGTCATGATTTTTTTTTTTTTCTGAAAATGTGATTTGCTTGAAAAAGTTGCAACTAAAATATGATTTATTCGTGTTAGAAATAAATCGAATTATATTCGAAACATTGTCAAAAAGTCCCCAAATATAATGACTAGGTTGTGGTGACATACATGTAAGACAATTTTTCATCAAGTCTGCACATATGGCCATTAGTTTAAATTAGTTAAAGCCCCAATTACTCGACTATTGAATAATTTTTACCATTTGATCAATAACCTCTAATTGATTCCAAGTGAACTGCTAGGTAATAAATGAACAACCGATCTACATTGAAGCACAAACAATGGCCGAGATTGATAGAAACCTGTAATGCATGGAGTTTGGAGTGTCCCTTCTACATGTTGGCTAGCCACCTAAACTAGGTTTTTCAAAGTGTACCAAAATAGTTGACCTGTGCACCCCATTTGGCACAATATTAGCGCACTTTGTTCAAATGGGCTAGGCAGGTAAGCTATGATGCCGCTAGGGGCATTGAGATGGGACTATTTTTCGAGAGCTATAATTTGCACACGATATTTGTACTGTGACACATGGGTTAAAAAGAAAGACTTAGCTGCGCTTCGATTAGCCCTTTTACTCTTTGGATCTGGGCGGACACTACTTTCACATTTGGTAACGCAGCTCTTCTCCCCATTTGTTCTAGCAATGAAATGTTTCAAGTGATAAAACTACTCTCTAATTTAATCTGTTTTAGCGGCGAGCAGGCCGAGAGCTACCTCTGCTCTTATAAGAGCTAACCCAAACACAACCTTCATATTTTTGAGACTTTTGCCACGTGAAACACCTTCTAAGTTGTCTCATTTAAAGCCCATGATGTAAAGATCTATATCATTAAGAGCATCTCTAGCAGGGAGAGCTAAATTTGAGTAGCTAAATACCAATTTAGCTATTGCTACAGTGTTTTAGCTACTACTACAGTAAAAATCACTCCAGCAGGCACTCTATTTTAGCTACTCTATTCTTTAAAATATTATTTTTCATTCTTGTTTTAATATATTTTACTACCAACACTTATTTTTTAAAAATTCAAATTCTCTAACGGCTATATTTTTACAACGGTCGTATTTTTGAACGCAAGGTTTCAAATCGCTATCGGTCTCGAGTATCGGTATGTCGAGGCCGATACGAGTTGGCCGATACTGATACGTATAAGCCAATTATTTATAATAATAAAATTTTAAAAAATAAAATAAAAATTATTCAAACGGTAATATTTTTCTGTAACGGCTATATTTTTCCAACGGTCATATTTTTCTATAACGGTTATATTTTCCCAACGGTCATATTTTCAAAGGGTCATATTTTCCTGTAACGGCTATATTTTTCAACGGTCATATTCTCTTATAACGACTATATTTTTTCAACGGTCATATTTCCAAAAGGTCATATTCTCTTAATAGAAATCAGATTAGTCTATAAATATGTCAATCTATTCTAGTGTTCCATTCAAGAAAATTTTATCTCTTTTTTCACAAGTTTATATCCTAATTCTCTACATCATTCATTTTCTGCTTTCGCCCAAATGTCTAAGGATTCTGTATATCAAATGCTACTTGACAATTCCGACTCCAATGATGAGTTGGTATTAACTACCGCAATTATTACGGCACATGAACTTTTTCATGAAGAGAGAGAGAGCAGAGAATGTCATGAATTTATTCCAAGGTGTGTGTTCATCGATCGTGATACTATGCAAGGCCACCAGAGGCTTTTTCAGGATTATTTTGCCGATTCATCAGTATATCCTCCGAAATTATTTCGAAGGCGGTTTTGAATGAATCGCTCTCTTTTCCTTCGTATTCTATCTGCGGTAAAAGCTTCTGATCCATATTTTATCCAAAAAAAAAATTGTGTTAGAACTATCGGCTTATCTTCCCTTCAAAAGATGACAGCCATACTTAGAATGTTAGCTTATGGAGTAGCGGCTGACTACGTGAATGAGTATGTGAGGATTGGAGAATCTACCACAATTGAGTCTTTGAAACATTTTGTTATAACGGTGATTACAATTTTTTCAGACACATACTTAAGGTCACCAAATAGCAATGACGTCGCTAAATTGCTAGAAGTTAACGAACAACGTGGCTTTCCAGGGATGCTAGGTAGCATTGATTGTATGCATTGGAAGTGGAAGAATTGTCTAGCTGGGTGGAAGGGGCAATTTTCTGGTCATTCCCGTGAACCAACGATTAATTTGGAAGCAGTGGCTTCATATGATCTATGGATATGGCATGCCTTTTTTGGGCTACCCAATTCACATAATGGCATCAATGTATTAGAGCGAACTTTTGTATTTTCTACGCTTGCTGAAGGACGTGCTCCTCCTACCAATTACTCAATAAATAGTCATGATTACACTATAGGATATTACCTCTCTGACGGTATATACCCACAGTGGTCGACCTTTGTAAAGACAATTTCTCGTCCACAAGGAAGGAAGGCAAAACATTTTGCTGCAGCACAATAGTCAATAAGAAAGGATGTTGAACGTGCATTCGGTGTGCTTCAAGCACGTTTCGCAATAGTTCGTGGACCTGCACGTGGATGGAATCGTCAAACACTAAAATTGATTATGAAAACGTGCATAATATTACATAACATGATCATCGAAGACGAGTGAAATAGTGATGATGCCGTTGACTTTGACTATGAACAAATCGATGACACTCCCAATGTAGAAGTTTCACGTATGTGCACTATTGAATTAACATAATTCATTCAAAGGCATTTGAACATTCGAGATAGTGAAACTCATTCTCAGCTGCAATTGGATCTCATCGAGCACCAATGGCAACTACATGGCCAAAACTGAAGAAATAATATACTGCAATTGTTATATTCCTTTTTTTCTACCTTTGGAAGTTTAATGTTCAATGTTCGACGTTTAATTTTTCTATAATAATATTTTTACTTTAATGTTCATTTTTTCTACCTTTGGAAGTTTAATGTTCGACGTTTAATTTTTTTCTATAATAATATTTTTTCAAATATATCATCTCTTAAAAAGATGATGACTATCAAAAAATACCTTACCACCTCATAAACTTTAATTATAGCATAAATTAGGATATGAAACTCTCCAATTATCTTATACAAAAAAATCATACACAACGTAGAAAGTTTACTTGGTGATTCTCTTAAACAAACAAAAAGGCCCTAGGGCAAACTATTAAATCTAGACAAAATTAGTTAAGCCAAACTATTCATCTTTGAGACTTTTCAATGATTTTCATTTGTCGGATATGAAAGTATTCTTTTTGGATCTCCGACAATCTACTTGTATCCATCATCATAATTTTATCTTCCTTGATACATAGTTCACCTTGTTGAATTTCAAGTCTTCTTTCCTCTCGAGCATTCGCTCTTCATAAAAGTTCTAGTTTTTCCTTCCTTACAGTTTTCACGCTTTCTTTTATCTCTGTTAGTAACCGCATGAAACTTTCTTTATTATGCCCATCTGTGCCTTTTCGTTTAGTCATTTGTGCTTTTGCAGCCTTCCTCCCCATAGGTCTCTCCAATTCTACAAAATTGCTAGTAGAGATATTGTCCTCTCCTAGATTGACCGCGGGTTCAACAAACTCCGAAAATGGTATTGGAACTGATTTTCTACCTGAATTTTCCCTCTCTTCCACCCACTTTGGGCATTCCTTCAAAATCGTCTAACAATGTTCGAACTGAAAAGATGCTTTATTCTCTGCCTTATACAACTCTTTTGTTTGAGCAATCTGTGTAATTAAAAGGTATGCATTAAATATACAAAATAACAAGTGATGCAAATTTAGATACACAAAATATGAAATCCAACCCAAGAGTCAATAGAGATTTTACCTTGTCTGCTTGAGTCAACCCACTTTGACGCACTGATTCAATTTGAGCCAAACATCCACAAAACTTATTGACCGCCTTCTGAATTGTAGACCAACGATTACTTAGAGATACTTGATTGCGTGAAGTATAAAGGCCTTATTAGCGTGGTAGTTAGAATAAATTCTAGACCAATATGCACTTTTTGATTGCTCAGTTCCTCGTAAAATGCTTGTAGAAGTATTTACCCACGCATCTACCAGGAGTATATCTTCTTCCACACTGAAATTTTCAGTCTGTGTTTTCTTTGTGCTAGCTTGTTGTTCAACTCGAGGGTTAGACAGACCATCGTTTCGATATGGAGATCTTATTGATTCATCGGCAGCATCGTTTCGGTATGAAGATCTCATTGATTCATCTACAGCATAGGACCCCCCGTTTAAGATATTTGTAAAAAACATGTTCTCTTCCATTTGTGATTCCATTGAACGAGTGATCTAGTGTAAAAAAAAAGAAATTTAAATTAATTTACCAAAGATCCAAACAAGGAGACAAGAAAACAAGTAAATTAAAGTAATCTCTCAAGGATCTGAACTACATAACATATCTATTTACCAATGAACCAATGAGTATCAATCCATTTTGCCAATAATAAAAAAAGGACAGTTTTTTTGGATAGATGGGAACACCAATCAGATTAATATTTGGGCTATAAAGAATTCAAGAGCACACTGACCAATCGAATATTCCCAATGGATGAGAACATGGTCCAATGACTGGTTGAGATGAGGGATACCACCAATTTGGCAGTGTTGTTAATCTATAATTCCTCTAAGTATATTGGGATTTGGGAGTTCAAGAGAAGGTGAAAAAAGATAACAATAGTTTGTTGTGTATGAATCTTCTTTAACTTTTATAAATAAATTGCTAGTAGTTTTTGGAATCTTCTTGGTTGTTAAAGAGGTCATTTGGGGAGTCCAACTCTAAAGTAAAGAGTTAGACATAAAAGAAAGTGTGTTGGCAGCATGCAAAGGTTCAAAAGTTTATTAGCTAAAAGCAAGGCAAATTCGGAGAGTATGAAAATTTATATACCAAGCTTGCCAAAATAAGATAAGGAAATTTGAGGTCTTGATTAGGTAAGGTGTATTTGAGGCCATGCCAATTGTTGAAATATTAAACTTGTGCATCATATTATGAAATTCCAAGAGTAGTGGAGCAATATCTATGACAGGAATCCAATATTTCTGAGAACCAGTTTGTTGACAATGAGATATTTGATGCCAATTTTTATTCAGGCATTCTACGAAATGTTTAGAAATAGATGGGAAAAGGTACATATGGTGCCAATAATATAATTTGAAGCATGCCGAGGAGGAAATGTTTCCAAATGAGAGATATTAAGATTTTCCAAGATGATGTGAGTTGTATCATTGGGCTTTGATATTCCAATGTATTGAATGGCACATCTCATTATTGTCCAAATTTTAAAATATGGTTACTAGAGTAAAAACAATGTGGAGAGAAAGCTGAGTTTCCAGTGGGAGTTAGCCTGCATCAGTGGTCTGCTTTGAATCTTATATTTATTGCTTTCCTTATGGATGAATTAACAAAAAAATATAAGATGAGGTTCTATGTTGTCTGTTGTTTATTGATGATGAGATATGATGCTAATTAGTTAGACAAGGAAGCAAAATAATATGTTGGAATTAGGAGAAATGCTTTTGAGTTAAGGGGTTTACAAATTAGCAGAGCCAATACGGACGATAGAGGGTGCAAATTTAGTGAACATGAGAGTACGGAGTGTGATTTGGTGGAAATAGAAGACTATTTAGTATCATGGTGTGATATATTTTAATATGTGAGTTCTACCATACAATGGGACTGTGGGTTTGAGGAGGATATCTCGAACATGATCTATGTAGAGTGGTGAAGTGGACATCGACAAGTGATGTCTTCTGCTATAGATGAGTGCCTCTTTGATTGAAGGGGTATTTTTTGTGAGGTAGCAATAAGAACTACATTTCTATAGAATGGAAAAAGGTTGGCTGCGAGGGAGTGTGTAGACGACGTACTACATGTGTGGCTGATATGTCTATGCTAAGGTGATGTGCGAAAGGATGGGAAAGGATAGAAGTATAAGTTTCGAGAGAGTCCTGATGATAGAAAAAATCAAGGAATGCCATGTAAGATGGTTTAGACATTCCTTAAATTTTGGCGCAGGACATGTGGAGAGAAATAATTTAGGATCACGGTCGATCAACTCTTGAAGCTGTCATCAAACTAATAAATTGGGGAGACTCCATAGAGGCATATACATTGGCTCCATCCAAAGACTTAAGATTATTTAAAGCAACCTTTACAAACTCAATTAGATTTGAAGGTAACTGAGGTTTTTTATTTACCAAATTGCATATTTCCATTTCTTGCTATGGTATCTTATCATATCTCTTGATGTTTCCCTACGATGGTTTTGTTCATCAAATCCCTCCTAAGTTTGAACCATATACTTAAGCTCTTGTATGACTTTGATATGTATTTGGCTAGTGACAAGGACAGAATTCTATAGATTATAGAAAATTTGGTTCTGAACTATAAAGCCATGGCTGCTCTCTAACCTATTAATCCACCCATAAACTGCAATATTTTGAAGTTCTGAGCAGAATTCTACTTGGTTTTTGTAATAAAAACAAATCTTCCACCTGAAGAAGCATTATCAAATGGGTAATCTTCGATTAAATTGAGAAACTAGAAAAAGTAAACAAAACCCATTAAAAAACAGATCAAATTTTAATTAGATACCATACAACTCAGTCTTCTTCATATCAAATGAGATGCTCCTGACATGGGAAATTAAGTACCAAAACTTCAAAACCCAATCGGAAATCCCAAAGCCCAAAAGCCAAATAAACCTAAATCTATAACCCAATGTCCCAACATTTTCATTTCCCAATCACCATCATCAACAGATTATATAAAAATCCCAAAAGCCCAAAAGCCAAATAAACCTAAATAATCCAATGTCCCAACATTATTCATTTCCCAATCACCATCATCAACAGATTATATAACTCAATCATAGAATCATAATACCAAGCTAGAAGAAGATTAAAAATAGAAATTGAAAAGCTAGATCATATAACTCATTTTTTATATATGTTGGATATGATCTAGAAGAACCCATACCTTTTACAAAGAGATTGAGAAGAAGAAGAAGAAGACGACGACGGCGTGCTTAGTTGAACCCAATCGGAGCTCTGAATTTGGTGGGTAGTAGATGGCCGCCCATTCTTCTTCCAGAGCTAGAGAAAGAAAAGAGAGAGAAACAAAAGAGGGAGAGAAACAAAGGAGAGAGAAGGAGCTTTATTATAAATTATTTTTATATTCTTTAGCTTCTGTAATAGCTAAATTTAGCTATTACTGTAGCAAAGCGCTATTTTGGCTGGTTGAATGACATGCATGCTGGAGCTCTTTTTTTTGAGTTTGAAACGCTAAACGACTACAGTTGGGTTTTAGCGTGTGAGATAGAGGCTCTGTTGGAGATGCTTTAAGTTGTAGCTCCCTTATTTTTCAGACCCAAATGGTGAACTCCCACATGCCTTGGGCTAAGGCTTACAATAGATTATCACGCAAAATGAATAGCCATGCAGCCATTGTAGCCTATAAAAGTATATTTATAGAGTTTTAGGCATAATCACACGGACGTAATATATATGGGAAAAAAAAACGTTTAAACGTGTTTAGATCAAACATACTTGTTTTATGCATTTTGGTGTTTAAAGCGCCTTCTTATACATTCAGTCAAAAAGATGTGTTTTATACGCATTTTTTTTTCACAATAAAACGCCTTTTTTTGTTACTATGGTGTTTTGAGTAAAAAGGTCTTCATAAACTAAATAATCTACTGATGTCGATGATTAGTCAGTATTTCGAGAGACTATTATTCATATATTTGTCAAGTTAATATTAGTTAAGTTAATATTTATGGATAGCATGTGATTTCATCATGTGTGCCATGGGATTGGAAGCCCATTGATCTAAAGATCGATATAAAAAAAAAATCACATTGGTATCATTTAAAATAGTCAAAGCCTTATAACACCACAAAAGAATAGACTATTAGCAGCAGTCATAAATTGCCGCTATTAACAAAAACACTATCACTAATATCCTTGTCGCTAATAGTTGTAGTAGTTTTTTTGTTAATAGCAATATTTTTTGTCCGGAAAAAATTGTTATTAATAGTCTTATTTTTTGTAGTGTAAAAGGGAGTCATTATTTGCACACACTTTTTAAGTGATTGCACTGAGGTTAAAGAATGACTTTGTATTTTAGGGACATGTGACATGTGAAAATATAATTTAGGCCGTCTGATTTAAAGTTCATGATCTATAAATCCTTAGTGAATAAGATTGGAGTAAAATACAATATTTATCATATGATCTACTGTTGTCAATTGTTGAATCAAATAATAGACTTTTACTATATTTAATCATATGATGAATATTATATTTCGTGTCAATCTTATCTACTAAGCATCTATAGATTGTGAACTTTAAATCATCCAGTTTAAATTGCATTTTCATATGTATCTAAAATAAAAAATATTTTTTTTAACCTCATTGCAATCACTTAAAAAGCTAATGCAAGTAATGGCTCTCCTTATAAAATAAGAGCAGCTGGCTGCTTTGAATAACACAATAGAGACATTTTCTGGTCTTAATCTTTTACCCCGTAGATTTTAAAATAACGATCTTAAAATCACATGACATAGATGATAAAATCATGTGGCACACGACTCATGAACACTTGGCGAGGTGTCAATGGGCCAGGGTGGGCTAGGCTTTGAACAGCCCGACTTTTAATTGGACTAAATAATTAGGTTTGACCCAACCTATTTAATAATTGGACCGGGCCCGATTATTAAATTGGGTCTAATGCCTTAGCTCGAACTCAGCCTTGGACCAGTTCCAGGCCTAGCCATGGTGCGGTACAGGTTGGCCATTTACCCTTTGGGCAAGCCAGGCTTGAACGACACACGGTTCTAGCCTCTTTAATAGGTGATCCGGCCCAATCTCGGCCGATTATTAATCAAGCCAACACCTCAGCCCCAATCGGGCTGACCCGGTCCACGGGCCAGCCGAGCACAGTCCGTTGAGACTCCTAATTGGCGCTTTGGCGGCTTCCCTAACTCCAACTCCATGCTTAAGCGTGAACCATGCAAAGGTTCCCAATGAAAATACACAAAAGTTGAGGGGTATTTTGGGAATGAAATGCATGATTACACTTGAAACATACAGCGAGTGTGAGAGGATTTCCTGTGCATCGGAGTCTCAACTCTCTCCTTGTCATCATCGCCGTCCATTCTTTCTATTCGGACCCTCCAAAGTTTCAAAATACCCTCCTCTCTTTCTCTCTCTCTCTCGCTATGGTTTCTCCGCTCCAATTTCATTCCCCTCTCTCTCACTGATATTTTTTTGTTCTTCCATTTTAGCACCTCCTCTACTTCAAAGATCTTGGGCTTTATTCATTGCTGGTTTTTCCAGTTCAAAAAAAAAAAAAAAATGGTCAACACATCTGGGCTTATTTCTCACTCTTCTCCTTGCCTTAGACCCAGAAATTTGCCCTCTTCTGGCTTTTCCCGATCTGGGTTTTACTCTTTGGCCAAAGTTACCAAAAGGGTATTTCGCTGTACCGCCATCGAAGGTGTTACTGAACATGAACTCGGGGCTTCGCCTTCCAAAGCTCGGCTACCCAGGTGCGTTTTTTTTGTTATCTTTTGAGGGTTGTTGGATCTGTATCTGGTGTCAAATGTGTTTGTTTGAGGTTTGGTAATTTGGTTTTTGGATTTTGGGTGTGGTGTTGAACTGTTGGTTAGAGTGAATTAAAGGGTATTTGGGTTGATGTACCTCGGGAGTGTTATTTATTTAATTGTTTGATTAATTTAATTGTTTTTTAATTATCTGAAAATAGTACTTTGGTTTGGAATTGGAGGTATGCGAATAAATTATTTTCGCTTGGGGATTTCACTTTTGCTTCTTGATGAGTTTATATAAAATCTGGGTTGATAAAAGTTGCCAGTTATATGGATTGAAGTGGACTTTATGGGAACCGTTTGATCGTGAGTTAATTGCTGTAGCATGCAACTTGGATACTGATGCATATGAAGTTTTGCACGACCTTTTAAGCATAATGAAATTGTAAAATTCATAATTCTTGCCAATTTGATTTGTTTTCATTAATCTACATGCTAAAATAGTAATTTCTATGAGAAATGCAGGAATTTGTAATCAGTAGAACTTGTTTTTCTTTTAATAAGAATTTAGCGTGAACTGGCAGTGAAAGGAGATGTGCATTTACATCAGAAATAGATTTTGGCTGCGCATGGCATAGCTCGCTGCTAGCCCCTGCCACAACAAAGTTCACCCTCTTTAGTTGGTTCCATGGATCAAAATATCGTCCGATACCGATACGTATCGGACGATACATTTGAATGTATCGAACGATACATTCAATGTATCGTTTGAGTCCAATACCGATACGTATCGTCCGATACGTATCGTTTTGGAGCTCGGACGATACGTATCGGTAACCCGATATTTTAACCCATGGTTGGTTCTCATTCCCTTTTCTAACTCCCCGCAAAGGAGGATTTACCTGCTCTAAAAGCAACTTCCCTGTTCTCTACTAACTCCCTACCAGAGCAAATAAAATCTGCTCTGGCAAGGAGTGAGTAGAGAGGAGAGTAGAATTGTTGAACAGGTAAATCCTGCATAAAATCTTGTTATGCAAGGAGTTATCAAGGAGAAGGGGTACTTGCTAAAGCCGGTAGTAGGATGTTAACAAAGAGGATGAGAACCTGCTAAAGCAGGTGAACTCATGGATCAAAATCTCGGAAAATTGATACATATCGTCCAGCCCCAAAACCGATACGTACCAGACAATACTTTCCGGTATTTCGCAAAAAAATAAAAACTGAAAAAGAAAACAAACAAAACAATAATTTGAAATTATCGGACGATACATTGAACGATACGGATGATACAGATGATAATTTGAATGATAATTTGATTGTTTTTTAAGGGGCCCGAGAAAAACCCTATTTATTGTATCGTCCAAGTCCAAAACAGATACGTATAGGATGATATGTATCGGTATCGGATGATATTTTGATCCATGGGTGAACTCTGTTATGGCAGGGGCTTGTAGAGAGCTATACCATACGCAGATTTTGTGAATCGTGGAATATGAAGATCTGAGATATAAATATCTGATGAAAGTTGGTTTGATTATATGTGCCATGGGCAAGAATCAATTAACATCTGATGGATATTCATATGCACAATCTATGCATATGTAATTGATAGGATGTAGAATAAAGAAGTTATTTTGGAACCACTAAACAATACATGGCTGGAATGAATCAAATCTGTTGGCAGGGTATCAGTTTTCCTACAGAAGGGAAAGGTAGACAAAATTAAAAATGGATTGTATAACTGATTTTTCAACTTTATGTAATTTTTTAGTGACTTAAAATGAAGGAATCTTACGGATTGTTATTCTGGACAAGGGCGTAGCCGGGTAGAGCAATGTGGGGACTGTAGCCCCCACATAGCTTCGATTTTTTATATTTATAGAATGGGCTTCTTATACAGCTTTCTTTCATATGCAAGAACCCAAATCTACAGTATAGTAGCCCCCATGTTGTATATTTTTTTTCTATTTTACCATTTCTCTTCTACTTTATCCTTGTTACTCATAAAAGGAGTAGTAGAACAACTATTAACATCTGCCGACCATCACTAACCCCACCAGAAGAAAATCCTGGCTACGCCCCTAATTCCGGAAGAGAGTTGTTAACGGGTCATGGAGTGGAAGCAATCCGGAGATACATTAGATGCGTTTCTCCTTTATCTGAAGTTTATTTTCCATTCCTTCATCTAATGAGTAGTTTCTACAGACTTGTTGGCATGGGGTCCAAGCTGGTTGGATGTGGCTCGGCTGTGCCAAAGCTTCTCATTTCTAATGATGACCTTGCACATATTGTTGACACTTCAGATGAATGGATATCTGTCCGCACAGGGATTCGTAACCGACGAATTCTTTCGGGTAACATCTTGGCAATATGTTTTTTTTTGTTTCACTTTCCTCTATCTTTAGCATTCACTCAAATTGGTTTTTATTTTGTTGGGCAAATTTCTGTCTGACACCCAACTTCCAAAAGTCAAAGATTTGCTGTCATGTATAGGGTTGGTAAAGTTTAGTGAACAAGCTAACATTTCCTGTTTGATCATGGTACTCTGATGCATGGTATCAAAACTCGGCCGATACTGATACGTATCGGTTTCGTCGAGAACTGATACTGATATCGTTGGGAACAAATACCGATACCACCCCGATACAAGTATCAGGGTGGTATCGGTATCGATACTGACCGAGACAAATCTTTGTTCCTATTTTTTTACTATTTTTTCAAAAAAAGAAAAAGTAAAAATGGCCTATAATGTATCCGATACATATCGGTCCCAGATGGATCGATACCCGATACTGATACCTTGCTCTGTTGTATTCATTTCGAATTGTTTTTAAATGATATACTTTGACAGGGAATGAAACAATTACGGAGTTGGCCATGGAAGCATCAAAAAGAGCTCTTGACATGGCTCAAGTCCAGCCAGATGATGTTGACCTACTCCTGATGTGCACGTCTACTCCAGATGATCTTTTCGGCAGTGGTGGTCTAGTATGTTTTTAAAGACATGGTTATTGAATCATATTTTTTACATGAAGCAGCAAGTAGAATCCTGTGCTTGCTGAGTTTAAGCTTAATTGAAGTCTTCAAATAAAATTGGCAGGGATGGGGTTATGTGCAATGTCAAATTAATATTTCTCTATACTGAATGCTCCTCATTTCCTCTGTACCTCATGCGCTTCATCAAAATATTTTTTTAATATATAATTGTACTCATAAGAAATGCTTATTTATTTATTTTTATCAATAGCTAGACAAAAAGAAATTTAAAAGAAAAAGTGTACCCAAGTTTACTGAAGGTGGTGAAGTGGGCGAGGAATGATAAGAGTGTATGGAAATATCACACAAAGGGTAACAACACGTAAATAAAGGGTAATATCTTAATATGGCTGCAAAATACTAATTACAGCACTCAGAATGATAGCAGAAATACAAAAAAGTAAGCAAATTTAGAAAATCATAATTGTAGTGTTCATGCATGCCGGGGTGGTCATAGATGATAGCTGTCGTCAATTGAATTTCTGACGCGGGACAAACGCTAAAATCCTAATATGCGAATTTGGGATTAACTTTAGAATGAATTGAACAGCGAAAATATTTAAAATCAAGCAACACATAAAATTAATTCAATGAAATTAATAAAACAATTAGATTACTCCATTTTAGCGTCGCATGCGTAAAAATTTTCCGATCTAGAAAAACAACTCCGATGAAGGAACTCGAAATTCGTTCTAGTTTAGGGCATCAACCGATAATTGCAATATCGGATTTGATTCCTCAGGGATTTTGAAAGAGATGAAACTTGAATAAATAGTTCAAAAGGGGAGATTAATGATATCATGGAATGCGATTCTTTTGGGATTTTTGTTCTTTTATTAATGGAAATAAAGAAAAATAATACCTGACAACTAGAGAAAAGACAAACTAAAAAGATAGATTCCAAGGCTTCACACCAAGGTTTTCCGAAGCTTTACACTACGGCTGTACGTCGGCTTCGCACCAAGTCGCACGAGAAACGATCGCTCACTCCTCAAGGTTTGAAGGATTCACTCCCTCGATTGAAAACTTTTCATAAATTCTCTAGGGTTTGCACAAAAGCAACTCTCTTTTCATTAATCAAAAACTAAACTACAATGTTCTTCTTAATGACCTTATATAGGAGGTCTTACAATAAAATAAAACCCCAAAAAAAATACTAAATAAAAGACAAATAAGCCCCTACAACTTAAGTTCGAAATAGAAAAATAAAAAATTTAAACGAACTCGGCTCGATTTCGATAGATTGAAATTAAAATTCGATCGATCGAAAGTGAAAATCGATCGATCGAAATTCATATATATAAAATATCGCCGTTGACATTCGATCGATCGATCGAAATTCATATATATAAAATATCGCCGTTGACATTCGATCGATCGAAATAGGACTTCGATCGATTGAATTTGCCATATGCTCCTTCCATTCTCCAGAATTTTCATCTTTACGCCTAGTTCTGGTTTTCGCTTTGCTTCTTCTTAGCTGGAAAATCTGTTGCGGCTCAAATCTACGGCTCTTGATCTTGGCGTCCCACATCAATTTCTCAACCAATAAGATGTGAACATGAATCTTGTCTAATTGATTGAATAAGAGCATGTGCTCAAGTTTTTAAACCAACTTGTACAAGCATGTGGAATCTTTGATCTCTCCTAACTAACTCCTAACTAACTCCTAATCTTTGATCTCTCCTAACTAACTATGTAATTAGGGGTGCAAAGTAAAGCCGAAAACCAAATCGAACCAATTAGCCCGGTTCAGTCTCAGTTTTGGTAACTGAAAACCGAAATTTGGACGAGTAGGGTGAGGAAACTGACCAAAAACCGGGAAAAAATCGAAAAATTAAAATAACAGAAAAATAAAGAAAAATATGAAGAAAATTGAAAATCGAAGAAACCGAAACCGAAATCTGATCGATTCGGTTCGATTTCGGTTTAAGGGGGTGAGAAATTCGGTTAACCGAAACCGATACTTTTCGGTTAGGGTTCGGTTTTAGGAAAACCAACAACGAAACCAAAATTTTGGTTTCAATCCGGTTTGGTTAACCGAATTTACACCCCTATATGTAATTGACAAGCAACTCTTGAATGCTATGCCTATTTCCTCTTCCCAATCCCCCAAAAAGGTGGTTAGAGCCCATATAGTTGGTAAAAGTCGTAGGCGAGGCTTAAGTGGGAAGGGAAATTTGACGCGGGACAATGACCCTGAAATCCGTGAATGCCCATGATATGATGATTTGTCGAAATTAAACTAATTAATTAAACAATCAATCACAAATTGAAGCGATATCTTGGGTTTTGCCGGATTCCGTTTAGGTGACTATGCTTTAGCTCACGTAGGGTCCAATCCGATGCGCGGGATCCATTAAGATGGCAGAAGAGGCGATCCGAGAGATAGAACTCTCACTTCGTCTAGGTTGGGGCGTTAGGCCAGAATTCTTCGTTGAATCGGTAGCTCCTCACTAGGGCTTTTGAATCGAATATGTTAAATGGCTCAAATAGAGCAAACTCGAGTCCAACAACGGTTATGGATCAATGAGGTAGGGTTGGATTCGATCCATAAGGATGGACATCAATATTGCTCTAGATCTAGGGTTTGAGATTTGAACAATCAAGCAAAATGGAGATTTGAGATTCAAGAGATTAGCAAGATAATAGGAGGATAGAAGAAAGAAGATCAAAGTAGCATGGGCATCTCACCCTTGGCCTCACACCAAACCCCATATGGGGAAGAAGACTCACTCTTCAAGCTTCTCACAAGTCAAAGCAAATAGCTCTTTCATTAATTCAAAATCAAGTGCCAAAAATGACTTACAATTTGGGCTTTATAGCCAATACAAGTGAATAATCCTAAAAATAGAAAAGTACTAAGTTATCCTAAGTGGTAACTTACAAGAAGGACAAAAACTAAGAATGAAAAGGACAATTACGTCACTTTTGACGCCAATGCGCAGGTTTTCACGGATGTCCTACCTGGGGTCCACAGACGTCCCTCGCCGACCCAGGAACATCCATGGTGCACTACGGACGTTCGTGCTCACTAGAACAATGAGCACCTCGAAATTCGGACGTCCGTCTATAGAGCCACGTCGTGCTCCCTAGTTGAACTGTATGGCTTTCCCTCAGCCTTTCAGTCGCTTCTTTTGCCGTTGATACACCTTGTAGGGCCTGAACCCTAGGTTCTTGTTGGTGGCGTCCCGGTCAATTCCCCCAGACCGAAAGGGTTTCATCACTGATGAAAAGTGGGCATGGTAGCGGTCAAGTATGTTAGGGTATAGGCGACGGACTTCTTCAATGACCCATGTATTTTCGGATTTCGGCTTTTGAATTGACGCAGGACGGTACCGTAAACTACGTGAATGTGATGATTGACTTTGCCGAAATTAAATTGAACTAAATTAAACAATAAAACTGGCAAAATATAACGAATACCTTGGCGTTCGCAGTATTCCATTGGAGGCTCACGTATAATTCGAGTTGGGTTCAGTATGGGCGTTAGATCCGTTAGGTTACAGCGCAGATCGATCCTAGAGATATAACTCTAGGTTTTTCCAGATTAGGGCGCTCACGATTCAAAGATGGAATCTCTGGTCCTTCTATGGTTTATGGGATTGGGTCGAATCAATGGAGTAGGGAAAAGTTAGGGTTTTGGGAATCGGGTAGTTGAATGGGAGATGGTAGATTTAGGTTGTTTGAAGTAAAGTACAGAAGATAGATTAGAAGGATAAACAGTAAGGATAGATTGTGGGTTTCACACCTTTGGCTTCACACCAAACTCTTCTCGGGAAGAAGATTCACTCTTCGTAGAGGCTCATCTCAAGCGCACGAGCAAAAGCTCTTTTCATTAATCATCAATAACTAATTACATTGTTTAACTTAAGGACCTTATATAAGAGTTCTTTCAAACGAAAATAAAACCCTAAAATAAATACCAAAAGGACACGTATGCCCCTAAAAGTTCAGTTCGAATTTCAGAAAAAAACAAAAAAATTTAAACTGCGCGATTTCGATCGATCGAAATTGAAGTCGATCGATCGAAAAAACATATTTCAAAAATTTGCCGCAGAAATTCGATCGATCGAAACTGAACTCGATCGATCGAACTCGATCGATTGAGTATATAATTCGATTGATCAAATTATATACTCCAGAACATGTGTTTTTCCACTCGCTGATGCTCGATCGATCAAAAAAGGACTTCGATCGATCGAATTTTCAATTCGATCAATCGAAATTGCTGGTTCCTTCCATTTTTCATCTTTCGCCTATTTCTGATGTCCATTTCGCTTCTTCCGACGTTGGTATACACGAAACGGTCCATATCCAATGTCTACGATGTCGGCGTCCCCGTCAATTCTTTCGGGCCGAAAAGGCTTCATCACCGATGAAGCGGCGTCGTGATAGCGCTCGAGCATGTCGGGGTCTAGGCGTCGCACTTCGTCTTCAGTTAACCATGAGTTCTCGGAGTCTGACTTTCCCAACTACTTGACCAAGTACTTTGAATTCCGCCCCCATGGGTGGATATCGCCAAAGCATCTAATATTCCTTCGATCTCATCTCTGCATTGCTTGCATGGGGAAGGGAAGGGTAGGGGTTGTAGGGTGGGGCTGACATCTGGGCTTGGGGCTGCTTGGAAGGGGTTGTGAGGGGGTGGGGCTGGAGCCAAAGAAGGAACCAGGTCCTCCACCCCTATATCCGGTGGAAGATCGAGAACATATGCATTAAGTCCGCTCCTTGTCACAATTCTAAAAGGCCCAGCCCGCGGGCTTGAAGTTTCTTTGTGGCTCCCAATGGGAATCGCTCAGGCCTAACCCGAACCATGACGTAGTCTCCAACCTGGAATTCCTTGAAGTGCCTATGCGCATCCGCATATATTTTGTATTGTTCATTGCTTGCATTAATTCTCTTTTTAATTTCGGCATGCAATTCATGTATATGCTGTGCAAATGAATCGGCTGACTCGGGAACTCGATGGGATGCAGACATGGGAATAAGATCAATGGGTGTTCTAGGCCTATGACCAAGGACGACCTCAAAAGGACTCATACCTAGGGACCTATTGACTGAATTGTTGTATTCAAATTCGGCTAGAGGCAAAATAGAATCCCAAGTCCTAGGGTGATCACCAACAAGACAACGGAGAAGATTACCTAAGCTCCTATTGGTGGACTCCGTTTGGCCATCTGTCTGAGGATGATAGGCCGAAGAAAGTTGGAGCATGGTACCCATCATGTGCCATAAAGTTTTTCAGAAGTAACTAGTAAACTTCACATCTCGATCCGACACAATCGTTTGGGGTAACCCATGTAGACGCACAACCTCCTCGGAAAATAATTTGGCTATGTGAGCCGCATCGGAGGTTTTAGAGCATGGTATGAAGTGGGCCATCTTGGAAAAGCGGTCCACTACCACAAAAATGGAATCGTGCTTCTGTTGGGTCTTTGGAAATCCGAGCACGAAATCATGTGCCATAAAGTTTTTCAGAAGTAACTAGTAAACTTCACATCTCGATCCGACACAATTGTTTGGGGTAACCCATGTAGACGCACAACCTCCCCGAAAAATAATTTGGCTATATGAGCCGCATCGAAGGTTTTAGAGCATGGTATGAAGTGGGCCATCTTGGAAAAGCGGTCCACTACCACAAAAATGGAATCGTGCTTCTGTTGGGTCTTTGGAAATCCGAGCACGAAATCTATAGAGATGTCTTGCCACGGGGTGTGCGGCACGGGTAAAGGGGTGTACAAGCCGGTATTTTGTTTGATATGCTTCGCAACTTGGCATGTACGACACTGTTTTACGACCCTAGAGACATCTCTCACAAGGCTAGGCCAATAGAACCTATCCTCAATGAGCACACTGGTTTTATCGCGCCCAAAATGTCCGGCAATCCCTCCGACATATAACTCTCAAATGAGGAAATCACGCAATGAAGTATAAGGGATGCACAAACGATTTCCTTTGAACAAATACCCATCCAGCAGGGTATACTAGGAGTTAATGTTGTTTGGATTTTCAAGGAAAGCAGTGTATTCTACCCCGAAATCTGGGCAATCAGGATAATCTTGCTTCAACTGTTCAAATCTGACGGCCTCGGTGCTCATTGACTGCAAAGTCGCCACTTGACGACTAAGCGCCTCAGCAGCCTTGTTCTCGGCACCGGCTTTATGCTTTAAGACAAATGTGAACCCTTGAAGGTACTCGACCCACTTCGTGTGCCTCGGGTTCAACTTTTTCTGGGAAGCAAGGAAACGTAAGGCTTCGTTGTCAGAAAAGAACACAAATTCCTGCGGTCTCAGGTAATGTTTCCAATACCACAGAGATTGGATGACTGCATAAAACTCCTTGTCATAGGTGGAGTATTTCTGCTTTGCTCATTGAGCTTCTCGCTAAAATAGGCCACAGGGTGGCCCTCTTGGCTCAACACTCCGCCTATGCCTACACCCGATGCGTCACATGCTATTTCAAAGACTTTAGAAAAGTTCGGTAGGCGCATGACGGGTGCGGTAACCATCTTATCTTTTATCTCGGCAAAGGCCCTCGTCGCTGCTTTACTCCACAGGAACTCCTCTTTTCTTATGCAATCGGTAATGGGAGTCATGATGGTGCTAAAGTTCCGGATGAAGCAATGATAAAATGTGGTCAAACCGTGGAAGCTACGGACTTCATAAATATTCTGAGGTTCGGGCCACTCCACAATGGCCTTAACCGTTGCAGGGTCCGCAACCATCCCGTCTACCAAGACAATGAATCCCAAGAATACAACAGAGTGCTGCATGAAGGTGCACTTCTTGAGATTCGCGTATAACCTCTCTCCCCTCAAGGTTTCGCAAACCAACCTCAGATGGATAATGTGTTGTTCCTTGTTTGAGCTGTAAATCAGGATGTCATCAAGTACACGACAAGGAATTTGCCAAGGAATGGCCTCAACACTTGGGTCATGAGCCTCATACATGTGTTCAGGGCATTGGAAAGCCCAAAAGGCATGACCATCCACTCATAAAGACCATCTTTGGTCTTGAAGGCGGTTTTCTATTCATCGCCACGGCGAATTCGAACTTGATGGTAGCCACTCTTAAGGTCTATCTTAGAAAAGATAGTAGCTCCAACCATCATGTCAAGCATGTCATCAAGCCGCGGTATGGGAAACCGATATTTAACAGTGATCTTATTAATCGCACGGCTATACACACACATGCGCCATGTACCATCTTTCTTAGGCGTGAGTAATGCTGGTATAGCACACGGGCTCAGACTCTCTTGTGTGAACCCCTTTTGAAGGAGCTCACTGACTTGCCGAGTCAACTCGGCGTGCTCAACTGGATTCAACCTGTAGTGGGGCAGGTTCGGTAATGTAGATCCGGGAACTAAGTCAATTGTGTGTTGAATGTCACACATGGGAGGGAGCTCATTAGGTAAGTCTTCGGGGAAGGCATCCGCAAATTCATTCAGGATGAGCTCACCTCCTTGGGGTACTCGCAGACTGACTCAGAAGTACTTTCAACAGTGACGACGACATACACGACACTCTCATCTAACGATGCCCTTTCGAACTCTGAAGGGCTCACAATGTTGATAGCCTTGGATTGGCCTCCCTTCTTCTCAACTCTATTGACCGATGGTGCTTTGGGAGCCAAAGGGTTAAGAGTGATTTTCTTGCCCTTGTAATTGAACTTGCAAATGTTAGATCGACCAAAAATGGTCACATTCAAATCATAGAGCCATGACCTCCCTAAGATAATGTGGCCCACATCCATCGACACCACATCGCACCATAAAGTGTCAAAGTATGAACCCAACTGTATGGGTATATGACACCTTTGAGATACGGGAATGGATGAGGAGTTAACTCATGCGACTTTGTAAGGCCTCGGGTGGGCTTCAGGTGTAAGCCCTAAGCGGGTGACGGTATGTTCTGACACCACATTGGTGCAGCTTCCGCTATCCACAATAACCCTACAACTCTTTGTCCCACATGTGGCAAAGGTGTGAAAGATGCTCCCCCTTCTCCAATCCTCCTTTTCATCCCGTTGAGGCTATGCAAAGGCACACCTCACAATTAGAGCACGACCTGTGTCATCACCTTCCTCGTCACTAGGTGTGGCATTCGGCTCAAAGACCTCTTCCTCATAAACTCCGTCACTTACTTCTTCTCCGTCGATGAAGAGATTCCTTTGTGGGTCTCTCGTAGGGCATTGGGCAGTAAAGTGTCCCAATCCTTGACATTTATAACACTTGATATGAGACCTACTCTTCGAGGATTCTCCGGCTACACCCTTACCTTTGTCAAACCTCACATTGGTAGATGTGGGTTGTGTGGGTTTGGTAGGCGGGTTTCCAGCACTAGATCTCACTTCGCCAGTACGAAGTTGACCGAGGTGAAAATCAGATCGCCTAGTCACCTTCATTTTCAAATATCGTTCAAAGTCTTGAACGACAGTGTAACGATCAGCGAGAGTCTCCACAGGGTGGGAGACTAACTCTTTTTGCAAGTCAAGTCTCAATCCGATGCGAAATCTGGATAGAGTGACTTGAGGGTCTTCGGATACCTTGGCTCTCATCATGAATTCCTCAAATTTGCCAATGTAATCCGAAACGGGCATACTACCTTGGCGCAGATTTTGCCATTGGTCGAGGAGACGATGGTAGTATGAAGAAGGAACGTACTTCTCTGTAAGTCGTTCCTTCTTGTCCTCCCAACGGGTAATGGGAGCACAACCCGCATTCGTTTTGATGCGTTCAGCGTTGACCAAAAAGAGTCAGGCTTGGCATATGAGTTTCATTTTAGCAAGTCTAACACATCTCTCATCGCTTATACCAAACCACTCGAAGTGCTGGTCTATATCGGATAACCAATCGAGGAAGACTTGAGGGTCTAATCTTCCATCGAAGGTTGGGAACTCAACTCGGACATTTTTGAGGAGTCTCCCTTCTGGGTCGTAGTCATCTCCATAATGATCTAACCTATGGTTCCGGTTCCGATTATGTTGGTAGCCATTTCGTTCGAAATGTGGACCATTAAGCTCAGTGGGTGGTAAGAAGTACTCATCACCCTCGTCTAACCGACTCGGTCTAACAACCTCTCATTGGATGTTTCAAGAGTCCTTTAGGCTCTCTCCAAGGTAGTCATTCGATCATTGATCGATTTTAGATCAGCCCTTATGCCGTTAAGAGCTTTGGCAATCCCACTCATGTCCATGGTGACACGGGTCACTAATTGACAGGTTCTAGAATGGAATGCAAAATGAACACTTTGGCCAAAACATGAATAATATGTGATGAAAGTAAAGTGCAATGAATGCAATGTCACACAGTATGCCCTAACTTAGAACTTGAGCTTTGATACCAAAACTGACGCAGGACGGTACCCTAAACTACGTGAATGCGATGATTGAGTTTGCCGAAATTAAATTGAATTAAATTAGACAATAAGACTCACAAAATATAACGAATACCTTGGCGTTCGCAGTATTCCATTGGAGGATCACGTATAATTCGAGTTGGGTTCAGTACGAGCATTAGATCCGTTAGGTTGCAGTGCAGATCGATCCTAGAGATATAACTCTAGGTTTTTCCAGATTAGGGCGCTCACGATTCAAAGATGGAATATCTGGTCCTTCTATGGTTTATGGGATTGGGTCGAATCAATGGAGTAGGGAAAAATTAGGGTTTTGGGAATCGGGTAGTTGAATGGGAGATGGTAGATTTAAGTTGTTTGAAGTAAAGTACGGAAGATAGATTAGAAGGATAAGCAGTAAGGATAGATTGTGAGCTTCACACTCTTGGCTTCACACCAAACCCTTCTCGGGAAGAAGATTCACTCTTCGTAGAGGTTCATCTCAAGCACACAAGCAAAAGCTCTTTTCATTAATCATCAATAACTAATTACATTGTTTAACTTAAGGACCTTATATAGGAGCCCTTTCAAACGAAAATAAAACCCTAAAACAAATACCAAAAGGACAAGTATGCTCCTAAAAGTTCAGTTCGAATTTCAGAAAAAAATAAAAAAATTTAAACTGCGCGATTTCGATCGATCAAATTGAAGTCGATCGATCGAAAAAACATATTTCAAAAGTTCGCCGCAGAAATTCGATCGATCGAATGGAAATTTGATCGATCGAATTATATACTCCGGAACATGTGTTTTTCCACTCGCCGATGCTCGATCGATCGAAAAAGGACTTCGATCGATCGAAATTGCTGGTTCCTCCAATTTTTCATCTTTCGCCTATTTCTGATGTCCATTCCGCTTCTTCCGACGTCGGTATATACGAAACGGTCTATATCCAATGTCTACGATGTCGGCGTCCTCGTCATGGATCCACTTTACCAAGTACCTTTGAAACCCTCTATCTTGGGTGGAGACCACATGATCGTCTAAAATCTTCTCAATCACATCTCTTTTAGGTTCTTTTGGAGGAGGAAGTGGAATAGATTGCGAGGTTCGGGGTGGCTCATGAGTGGGGGATGTTTGGAAAGGATTGCGAGGAGGTGGGGTTGAGCCTAGATAAGGAATTAGGTCTTCCACGTTGAAGGTTGAACTAACCCCCACATCTTGAGGAAGCTCAAGGACATATGCATTCAGACCACTCCTTGCCACAATCCTATAAGGTCCGGCATCGCGGGCTTGGAGCTTCTTCGCAATTCCCGATGGGAATCGTTCTGGCCTAACCCGAACCATCACATGCTCACCAATTTGGAATTCCTTGAAACGTTTGTGGGAATATGCCGATAACTTGTAATTATCATTGTTCGAATTAATTTTACGTCTAATTTTGGCATGCATGTTATGAATATGTTGTGCAAATGTATCCGCGGACTCGGATGTGCGGTGAGATGCAGACATAGGAATCAAATCTAGGGGTGTTCTTGGCTTATGACCATGTACCACCTCAAACGGACTCTTACCCATGGACCTATTGATGGAGTTATTGTATGCGAACTCGGCTAATGGCAAAATGTAGTCCCAAGTCCTAATGTGGTCACCGACAAGACAACGAAGTAGATTGCCTAGGCTCCTATTAGTGGCTTCCGTTTGGCCATCGGTTTGCGGGTGATATGCCGACGAAAACTGGAGCATCATACCCATCATGTGCCATAGGGTTTTCCAAAATTAACTTTGTAAATTTGACATCTCTATCCAACACAATGGTCTTGGATAACCCGTGGAGGCGCACTACCTCGTTGAAAAATAACTTTGCTACATGGGTGGCATCCGTGGACTTGTGGCATGGTATGAAGTGGGCCATCTTGGAGAAGCGGTCTACGACAACAAAAATGGAGTCGTGCCTGCGGAGGGTCTTGGGAAGACCTAACACAAAGTCCATAGAGGCATCTTGCCAAGGCGTTTGTAGTACCGACAAAGGGGTGTACACGCCGGTATTTTACCTTTGTTGCTTGGAAACTTGGCAAGTACGACATAGGCGCACAATCCGGGGCGACATCATACGTAAGACCCGGCCAAAAGAACCGATCTTCAATGAGCGCGATGGTCTTGTTGCGCCCAAAATGACCGACAATCCCCCGGCATGCAACTCCCAATTGAGGAAGTCGCGCATTGATGTGCGAGGGATGCATAAACGATTTCCCATAAACAAATACCTATCTTGGAGAGTATACTTGGAGTGGACATTGGGCGGATTGTCCTGTAGAGCAATGTCTTCCGCCCCAAAATCTGGGCACTCGAGATAGTCTTGGATCAATTGCTCAAATCCCACGACCTCGGTGCTCATGACTTGCAAAGTTGTTACCCGGTGGCTAAGAGCATCCGCCGCTTTGTTTTCAGCACCGACCTTGTGCTTCAATACAAATGTGAACCCTTGAAGGTACTCGACCCACCTCGCGTGCTTTGGGTTCAACTTTTTTTGGGAAGCAGGGAAGCGTAAGGCTTCATGGTCGGAAAATAGGATAAATTTCTGCGGTCTAAGGTAATGTTTCCAATACCAAAGAGATCGGACAACCGCATAGAACTCCTTATCATAAGTGGAGTATTTTTGCTTTGCCTCGTTGAGCTTTTCACTAAAGTAGGCCACGAGGTGGCCCTCTTGGCTAAGCACTCTGCCTATTCCTACACCCGAAGCATCACAAGCAACCTCAAAGACTTTTGAAAAGTCCGGTAGGCACATGACGGGTGCACTAGACATTTTTCCCTTTATCTCGACAAAGGCCTTCGCCGCGGCTTTGCTCCATTGAAACTCCCCTTTCTTCATACAATCGGTGATGGGAGCCATAATGGTGCTAAAGCTTCGAATGAAGCGACGATAAAAGGTGGCCAACCCATGGAAGCTACGGACCTCATGTATGTTCCTAGGCTCGGGCCACTCTACAATAGCCTTTACCTTTTCCGGGTCCGCAACCATACCATCGGCCGAGACAATGAACCCTAAGAAGACAACGGATTGTTGCATGAATGTACACTTCTTGAAGTTCGCATACAATTTCTCTCCTCTCAATGTTTCACAAACTAACCGAAGCTAGACCAAGTGTTGCTCCTTGTCGTGACTATAGATCAAACTGTCATCAAAATATACTACAAGGAACTTCCCTATAAATGGTCGCAACACTTGGGTCATGAGCCTCATGAAGGTGCTTGGGGCATTTGAAAGCCCAAAAGGCATGACCATCCACTCATAAAGACCATCATTGGTCTTGAAAGCGGTTTTCCATTCATCACCGGGGCGGATTCGGACTTGATGGTAGCCACTCTTGAGATCTATCTTAGAGAAGATAGTGGCCCCAACCATCATATCCAACATATCATCGAGCCTCAGTATTGGAAACCGATATTTGACCGTAATTTTGTTAATGGCCCGACTATCCACACACATCCGCCACATGCCATCTTTCTTGGGTGTGAGTAGTGCGGGTACGACACATGGGCTCAAGCTCTCGTGGATGAACCCCTTCCGAAGGAGCTCATCAACTTGCCGCGATAACTCGGCATGTTCCACTGGATTCAACCTATAGCGAGGTAGGTTTGGTAGGGTAGATCCGGGAACCAAGTCTATTGCGTGTTGAATGTCGCGCATGGGAGGGAGCTCATTGGGTAAGTCTTCCGGGAAGACATCCACGAACTCTTTTAAAACTAGCCCAACCTCCTTGGGGTAGTCACCCATAGACTCAAGAGCACGCTCAACGGTGATAACAACATATACCACACTCTCATCTAATGATGCTCTCTCAAACTCCGAAGGGCTCACGATATTGATGGTCTTGGATTGACCGCTCTTCTTCTCAACTTTCTTGTCCAATGGTATCTTGGGAGGCAAGGGGTTTAATTTTATCTTCTTGCCCCCATGCATAAACATGCACACATTTGACCGCCCAAGGAGGGTCACGTCCATGTTATAGAGCCATAGCCTCCCCAAGATGATATGACCCACATCCATCGGCACCACATTACACCATAAGGTGTTCGAATACGAAGCTAATTCTATCGGCACACGACACCTTTGGGACACGGGGATGGAAGAGGAGTCGACCCACGCGACTTTGTACAGTCTCGGGTGTAAGCCCTAAGTGGGTAATGGTGTGTGTAGACACAACATTTGTACAACTCCCGCTATCCACAATGACTCTACAACTCTTCTCCCCACACTTGGCGAAAGTATTGAAAATGCTATCTCTACGCTAATCAACCTTCTCTTCACGTTGAGGTTGTGCAGGGGCACACCTCACAACCTAACACTCTTGGGTACAAACTAGTGCTCGGTTACCGTCGCCACCCTCCTCATCACTAGGCGTGACTTTCGGTTCATATACTTCCTCTTCTTCACCTTCTCCCTCATCAACTTCTCCTTCAACCAAGAGAGTCCTTTGTGCGTCTCGGGTAAGGCATTGGGCGGCAAAGTGGCCGAACCCATGACATTTATAGCACTTGGTTTGAGTGTTACCCTTCGAGGACTCACCTATCACTCCTTTCCCTTTGTCAACTCGAACATTTGTAAGAGTGGGTTGGGTCGGTTTGGCAGGTAGATTTCCAGCACTAGGCCTCCCTTCTCTAACTCTATGGCTAACGGCATGCGGCTCAAATCGTCTCACCACCGTCGTTTTCAAGTACCTCTCAAGGTCTTGCACAATGGCGTAGCACTCTTCAAGAGTGTTGGCGGGGTGAGAGATCAACTCTTTTTGAATGTCCAATCGCAACCCGGTGCGAAGCCTTGAAAGAGTGACTTGATGATCCTCCGATACATTGGTTCTCATCATGAA
This sequence comes from Chloranthus sessilifolius, assembly GCA_021018995.1. Lineage (NCBI taxonomy): Eukaryota > Viridiplantae > Streptophyta > Magnoliopsida > Chloranthales > Chloranthaceae > Chloranthus > Chloranthus sessilifolius. Next base: position 104,653,869 of record CM037595.1, on the reverse strand, counting down.
CTCCTCAAACTTGCCAATGTACTCGGCTACGGGCATAATACCTTGGCTCAAATTTTGCCATTGGTCAAGTAGGTGGTGGTAGTATGATAAAGGAACGTACTTCTTCGTGAGACGCTCCTGCATATCTTCCCAACGGGTACAACGGGTAATGGGAGCATGACCTGCATTCGCACACATGCGCTCGACATTGACCCAAAAGAGTCGAGTTTGACCAATGAGCTTCATCTTCGCAAGCCTAACGCACCGCTCATCGTCCATGCCATACCACTCAAAATGGTGATCCATATCGGAGACCCAATCGAGGAAGACTTTAGGGTTCATTCTTCCATTGAAGGTCGGAAATTCAACTCGAACATTCTTGAGGAGTCTCTCATCCGGGTCGTAGTCATCTCCGCGATGAACTAGTTCCCTATGATTCCAATGTCGCCCTCAGGGCTGTTCGCCACGCTCAAAGCGCAGACCATTACGCTCATTGCGTCGGTCATGATGCTCATCATCACCTTCCAACCGATCCAAGCGGTTGAGAAGCATCTCGTTAGAGGCAATCATAACCGTTTGGGCTTCCTCCATGGCATCCATTCTATCCTTCATAGTGATCAACATGGCTTGGATGCCTTTAAGAGCTTCGGCAATCATATTCAGGTCCATGGCGACCACACACACTAACACGAGTTCTAAAATGTCATACAACTATGAACACTAGTGAGGAATTTTATCAAACACGGTGTGCGCACAAGTGAGCACATTAATATTGACACAAATGAGTGGGTGATTTTGTCAAACACGTGACGTGCATGCAATGAAACACAAATGGAATGAAATTTAAAGAAATTAAAATGACATGCAAAGATGCCCTAACCTAGAACTTAAGCTCTGATACCAACACTGACGCGGGACAACGACCCTGAAATCCGTGAATGCCCATGATGTGATGATTGCCGAAATTAAACTAATTAATTAAACAATTAATCACAAATTGAAGCGATACCTTGGGGTTTTGCGGGATTCCGTTTAGGTGACTATGCTTTAGCTCACGTAGGGTCCAATCTGATGCGCGGGATCCGTTAGGATGGCGGAAGAGGCGATCCGAGAGATAGAACTCTCACTTCGTCTAGGTTAGGGCGTTAGGTCGTAATTCTTTCTGGAATCGGTAGCTCCTCACTAGGAGTTTTGAATCGAATAGGTTAAATAGTTCAAATCGAGCAAACTCGAGTCCAACAACGGTTATGGGTCGATGGGCTAGGGTTGGATTCGATTCATAGGGATGAACATCAATATTGCTCTAGATCTAGGATTTGAGATTTGAACAATCAAGCAAAATGAAGATTTGGGATTTAAGAGATTAGCAAGATAATAGGAAGATAGAAGAAAGAAGATCAAAGTAACATGGGCATCTCACCCTTGGCCTCACACCAAACCCCAAATGGGGAAGAAGACTCACTCTTCAAGCTTCTCACAAGCCAAAGCAATAGCTCTTTCATTAATTCAAAATCAAGTGCCAAAAATGGCTTACAATTTGGGCTTTATAGCCAATACAGGTGAATAAACATAAAAATAGAAAAGTATTAAGTTTCCCTAAGTGGTAACTTACAAGAAGGACAAAACCTAAGGATAAAAAGGACAATTACGTTACTTTTGACGCTAATGCGCGGGTTTTCACGGACGTCCGACCTGGGGTCCACGGACGTCCATCGCCGACCCACGGACGTCCGTGGTGCACTACGGACGTCCGTGCTCACTAGAACAGTAGCACCTCGAAATCCGGACGTCCGTCCATAGAGCATGGACATCTGTCGCCTGTAGATGCTTGGTGCTCCCTAGCTGAACTCTATGGCCTTCCCTCGGCCCTTCAGTCGTTTCTTTCGCCGTTGATACACCTTGTAGGGCCTGAACCCTAGGTCCTTGTTGGTGGCGTTCCCGTCAAAATTACACTTCATTTTTATTTTTTTTAATGTTTGTCTATTGTAGCAGTGGATCTATACAAATGAAATGAGAAAAATAATAAAAAAATATTGATTACCAAGCAAGGAGTAATAGCCAATATGTGAGTAATATAAGCATAATATTTAAAAAGTAGTAGCTAACAAGACAATGACAAGTATAAAATTAAAGATGTAAATTTTAATACAACTGAATTGTACCTGATACAACATTTAATCAACAAAAAGAGTATCTGGATGTTAGGAAGTAGGAACATCAACTAAGAAGATAATGTCTAAAATAAAGAAAAAACAACAACAAAGAAAACAGATATAAGAAAAGATGAAGGAAGAATAAAAAAAATAGAAAAAAGCCGAAAAAAACTTGAAAAAACTCATAAAAACAACTTATCAGTTCTTATTCTTCATATGATGATACTTGATCTTCGCCTAAATGTGTCTTGTTATACAATCAGGATCCCAACATCCTTAGATTGTGAAAGAATGGATTAAAAAGTAGAAGAAAAAAAGTTTGAGGGGTTTCTTGAAAAAATTCAAGGCTTGGATTAGATTTGATTTCTTGTAAATCAGGCCACAAAAAGGTGTAAAATAAGGTGCTCTGGATGTTTTACAGAAGGTGGTGTTAGGGTTTAGGAGGGGAACAGTAGAGCAAAAATATAAAACAAAAGAGAGCTAAGGGGCGAAATCTACTGCCCCTTAACTTCAGCATTGGAAGTGAGCACTTCAAGCCTGTGTCTAACAAAAGGCAATTACCCTAGAGGGAGAGTGGACTTCCAAAAACTAGGCAACCTCCTCACATAAAGAAAAATCAAAGAATCTAATGGAAAATTTACCATTTATTTTAGTGTGCCATACTGTTTGGTCTTGTTGCTTTGCAAAATCAAGGAAAGCTTCCTCATCTTATTTCTTCCTCCAAGACCATGTTCTCTATTTAACCTCTCATGCCTTCTTCCTATGTTTCAGATAAGATTTCCTTGCCTTTATACAATTTTAACCATCATAATCGTATTATACTTTCTCTTGATCTCTACAATCTCCCTTCAAATATCTATTGATCACAATTCCTACCCTTTTTAGAATTACTCTTTCATGAGTAGAGAACTTAAACCCATCCCCCAAGTTTATAGGTTTCTCTCCCTTCTACTACGCTTCTTATACTCAAGTCGCAAGCTATGTTTGTTTTTACTCATAGTATCAACTATCAACGAACTCGACACTTTTACTACTTTAAAATGTAAATGCTTTACAAACACTGCGAATGAAGCCTCAAATTTCATGTCTAAAATGAAGCCCAAATTCATGGACTTATTTTCTACTTCGAAATTAGTGCTCTTGATGATTATGCCCTTGAGTGGGTCTTCTCTTCCAAATCTCTGAAGCAGTAATCTTTCAAGAGGATAATTGCAGCAGTCATGATAGAAAACAAGAACAGACACTTCCAAGATAGCCCCTAGCTCCCCCCCCCCCCAACAGCCGAGTTGTACATTAGATCTAAACATCCATAACATGGAAGGATTAATTTGCTCCTTTTTTCTGGAAAGCAACTGAAGGATATTCAAAGGAGGAATGAGCAATACAAAATATTGCCAGATGTTTCTGGAATGTCAAACTAATTTTTTTAAAAAAGGAGGATATAGATATGTTGGGGTGAAAGTTTGGTACCCGAACCGAACTGACACTGAAATTTTTGATTTTCAGTTTGGTTCAGCTGGAACCAAAACGAATCGGTTCTTCTTTTTTTTAAACCGAAACCCAAAATTTTTTATTTTTTTCAGTGCTGTTTCGGTTTTTTTTTTTTTTTTTGTATTTCTAAGCTATTTTCCGGGTTTTTTCGGATTATTTTCAGTTTTATAGTCCTACCTAATCAGTTTTTGGTTTTCGCCACCCAAAACCGAAACCGAAACAAGAATTGGTTCGGTCCAAATCAATTTTCAGGTCGAAGGCTGTACCTTTATAGATAGGTAATGGAATATTGCAGCTTTGCTCCCATATTTTCCAATCCATAATCCAAATTAATAACTCTCCATAAGCATGAGAAACAGTGGCCAAGTTCAAGAATTACAATAGCTACCATGAAAATATCCGAATTTGTCTGTTGGTTTTTTATTTTGCATATTGAATTCGTACATAGGAATTCAGACCGTCTAGACGATAGTTTTATAAGTTTCAAATTACAACCCACAATAAATTTGCATTTCACACCGTATCTTAATTGTTATCAAAACTGTTTTCTTCTCAAATGTAATACCGCTGCTACATACACAACTGATGCTTAGTTCAATTTCTACCTTCTGTTGTCTCTGGCATGGTTCAAAATCTCGTCCGAACCGGTACGTACCAGACGATACGTATTGGTTTCAGAGGTCACCATGTGATACTTTGAATGTGTTGTTCTGGTGCATTACATATATATTGGTAATGTATAGTCTGGAACTGGTATGTACCAGATACGTACCGGTTTTGGAGCTGGACAATATGTACCGGAAAACCATTATTATGGTCTCTGGAGCAGGGAACAGGTTTTTTCTACCTTTGGCTTAAAAGAGTATAATTGTTACGAAAAACTCATTTTTGGTGCTTCTCATATAGGTCCAGAAAGAGCTAGGCTGTAAAAATGCTTTGGCCTTTGACATTACAGCTGCATGTAGTGGGTTTGTGACTGGTCTAGTCACGGCTACTCGCTTTATAAAAGGTACTTGTTAAGCTTAAAGTGAGATTTTATTGTTCCTTTATAATTTATATTTTATAAATTAACTAAGCTGCTTCAAATTACAGGGGGTGGCTATCAAAATGTTCTAGTAATTGGTGCAGATGCACTTTCTCGTCATGTTGATTGGACGGATAGAGGTACCTGCATTCTCTTTGGCGATGCTGCTGGTGCTGTATTAGTACAGGTATGAAACTCCAACTTTTTCTTTTGCTTCAACTAATTTTACAGGAACCGGGGTAGGGGGGTATCTATGTAACAGTCTTGTTGGCTTTGGCATGAGGCCTGTTTGCCGCTGTTTCTTTTCGGTTTGTGTCTTTCTTGTATTCCTTTTTGGTCGTTGTGTCCGTGTATTGTACATTTCAGCGACTCGCTGGTTTTCAATATATTCACATTATCGATCAAAAAAAAAAACTGCTTCTACAGGAAATTATATATATATATATATATATATTTTTCGGGTTTCATGCTAGTTATGCCCAAAAATTTCTCCCTTGGGAATTTGTCTTCTCAATTGTATTATGTCAGTTATTGTTTATGAAATACCATGTCTGTATTGAAGAAGATTTGAGCCAATGCCTTGAAGTTAATACTCAAATATTTACCAGAAATTGCTCTGCATATTTCCGAGTTTAAACTGGCCTACTTTTCCAAACTTGGCAATATGTTTCTCGAGAAGTTGGTTAAAAGCACTAATTTTAATGTAAATACATTATTGAAAATAGGAAAAATAAAACAAAATTGATAGGGACACATGTTGCTTCGATTTAACATCTAGGCTCTCTTGATACATGTGCTGGGTCAATATCTGTGTGTGACTGTTAGCTTGCCTACCTCCATGCATTGCCAAAACAATAACAACCATCATCAATGAATGCGAGATATATAGGGAATTGGCCATTAGGATTTGTGCAAGAGATCTGGGGATAGATGATTTGGTTTTGCTGCTTCTCCAGTTTTAAGATGATTAAGGTTTTCCTTTTTCAGATGGGTCAGGAAAGAGAAGTAAATAATAGGGAGCTACAGATTTGGAGAGGAGGTTAGGGTTTAGGGACTGATATGGGACGCTATTATTTTCCGAACCATTCCATGATTGAGGAAAAACAATAGTAGGAACACAAGCATTAACTTCCAATTCACTACATGAATGCTTGTTCCCTTCAGGTTCCTCTTCATCTCTAACTTTTGTGTATAAAGACCAATGATCTGATAAAGTGTGATCCGCTGGTTATCTCTCTTGAGCTCGAACGGTAAGAAAATTACTTTTTGACATAATTTGAAGGAGTTTTTTTTAATGTTAATATGATATTATTTCTTTTTGTCTTCGTGTTTGTCCATGTCAATTGGCCACAGCCTGTCTTTATTTTGAAGGTAAGCTGAGCTTGAACATGACCAAAACCTGTCTTTTACTTTTGTCTTTTTTAAGACGATAGGAAGCATTTTCTTCTTCTTCTTATTCTTTTATTTATTTATTTATTTATAATAAATGGCATATCTTCCATTAAAAGAAGGAAAGTTATGCTATTTAGAAACTTTGTTTGCCAATTTCTGTGTGTATCTGTTGGTGAATGGTATGTCATGTTTTAAAACATTTTATAATGCCTCAAAAATATTTTCGGAACACCTCAGAAACGTGGTTCTTTTTAAATTAAACTTATTTCTTTTAATAATACTGAAATGAGTTTCATCAATAAAAGAGAAGAAATTTATAAGCTAATAACTAAATAGAAGAAAATACCCTTTTAGGGTTTAATAAGAGAGGAGAAGAAGAGGGAGAGGGAAGAGAGCACAATGGACACTAACGGTAACGGACTACATTATAATATTCAAGCTATGCAAAGTTACAATAAATAGCTCTTTATATAAAGGGAAATATATACTCGTAAAACATTTCTACTCAATGTGGGACTAAGCCCACTAGGCTTTCCTCTCATACTAGTGTATCCAGTGTCACTCACTAACACACATCTCATAATACATTATCCTCCAACACCCGAGGATGCTCAACTTGCCAATGATAGAAAAAGCTCCTGAACCATCCCTCTCACTGTATAGGGCAAAAAGGACCTTAAGGTTAATAAAGGGCTACTTCTCATCCTAGTGACAAAGGGCCATAAGGCCGATAAAATTACTATATATAACGGCAAAAAGCCACTCATCATCAACATAGGAGGGACAATAGGTAGCAAAAATATGTTGAACACTATACACATACATACACCAGCATTAAACAAAACACAGAGGTGGAAGAAGAGATTGCAGCATCCAAGAGTGAGCAGCACCATCAATAATATTCATGGATTTTGAGGCAGCAGAAGCGTCAATAACTTAGATTATAATGCAGCAACACGATCAACCCCAAATAGACAGGTTTACAAAAGCAAACTATGCAGTCTCCACCACCAACAACAAAAGTAAATTCCGATCCAAATTCAAGCAGTAGAAGTTGGATCTTGATTGCACAAAAAATAGGGCTTTAGAAAATTATGAAGTACCACAGTATCGAAGTTTCACAAAAACTAAACAGCAAACAGCTTCAAGGAAAAACAAAACATTTCTATATATAACAGGATATCCAGTATAACTATTTAATTTTCGTACTCAAATGAAGAAGAAGCACAACACATCATAGGCAGCAGGCACATTCGGGGTCTTCAGACTGAATATGATACCAGACATTCAGAAGAAGTCACACATTCCATGCTACAGGCGATAATACGAACCCACGAGATTTGTTAAATCTCTCTCAACACTCGACCATCTTTCACAAAAACTGATTCAATCTCAGGTAGTTTATTCATGCATTTCATCCCACAGAAACTTGTGCTCTCGATAAACGTGAATCTGGGCGATAGACAAGAGCATCACAAAGAACCATTAAAACTCTTATCAATAGTGGTCTAGAACACATCTAAAAGAAGAAGGATCAAATTCTGATCCAAAATCATCTCAGACACCATACCAATTGGTCCCACATGAACCAATACCATAGAAAAATGTGAAAACAAACGAGAAAGTGAGCTTCAGAAAAATCGATGAAACAACCACAAACTTCTTTAAACCAACAAATAAAAGTGCCCAACTAGTCTATGAAGAGAGTTTCTGATCCAACCTACATTAATGGCACCCAAAACCAAAACCATGAATCTCAGGGATTTTCAAGAGCCATTCGAAACACCTAGTTCCAGTCGACAAAATCACACTCCTTTGATTACAGTTGCACAATTCCGATCAAAACCATGTCAACTTTTCTCCCTCTAAGGTCAAACGTGGACATCCTGACATAAGCATGATGTCATGGCATCATGCTGACATTAGCAGATGCCGTGGCAGGCACAAGTCGAGGATGGCGAGGCTTTGATGAAGAGTGGTGATGATTGAGAAGCTCTGGTTGATCTCTCTCAGCTGCCTCGATCCACTGTAATTTTATTTTTATTAATGAAATTATGTGTGTTACAGATAAAAAATGGAGGAAGACTAGGACCATCATGACCAAAAATCACTATTTCCTGATTTTTGGTGCACAAAGATCCGAGAAGGCGACAAGGTCAGAGCATACGTTAGGGAGAACTAAAAATCATACAAACGATGCACGGGATCGACACTTTGATACCATGTAGAAAACTATAAGCTAATAACTAAAGAGAAGAAAACACTCATTTAGGGTTTATTAGAAGAGAAGAGGAGAAGAAGAGGTAGAGAAAAGAGTGCGCAATAGACACTAATGGACTACATTATAGCTATTCAAGTCTTCAAGATATGCAAAGTTACAATAGATGAGTCCCTTAAATAGAGGGCAACTTCCACCCAATGTGGGTCTAAGCCCACTAAGCATAGTTTTCATACTAGTTTATCCGGTGTCACTAACACACATCTCATAATGCATTGTTATTGGATATGATTCCTTGGTTTGGTTTGTAGTTTGATAAAACAATTAAATTTTTGTTTAAAAAATGGGTGGATCTAAAGAAAATCGGTCCATGAGGATCTATCCCAGAATAATGCCTACTGAAAAACCGCAGATCACGATATATCCAATGTTCCTTGACTTCCTTATACAGAATAAGACCCTCCTTTTTTTCAAAAATTTTGTTAGGTAAGCTGGGATTGAACCTGTGACACAAGGCTGCCATTGTGCACCTTCCCTCCATTACAATACGTACAAAACTGCATTCTAACCAAAACATAGCCATACTGGCCTTGGATGTCATTCTGTAACAGGTGAAAGTTGGCTGAAAATATTAACATCAAAATGGTAGTCTTGAGAAAACTGCACTAGGAATGAGGTCACAGTAGTGGTGCAGATTCGGTTAACCAAATGGAAACCGAAATTTTGGTTTTGGTGTCGGTTCACCTGAAACCGAACACGAACTGAAAAGTTTCGGTTAACCGAATTTCCCATCCCCCTGAACCGAAACTGAATCGATCCGATTTCAGTTTTAGTCGGTTCAGTTCGATTTTCGATTTTTTATTTTTCCTTATTTTAAAGAGAAATTTTCAGATGTTTTTTTTTTTTCCTTTTTTTGGGGGTTTTTGGGTCGGTTTTCTCACCCTACCCGGCCAGTTTTCGGTTTTCTGCCACCGAAACCGAACCAGGCTGGACCAGTTCGGTGTCAGTTATAAGTCAGTTTCGGTGGTGTCAGTTTGCAGTTTTAATTTACACCCCTAGGTCACAGGTTGCGGGCCTCACATTATCTGTTGCGCAACATGTGGTAAGAAAATGAGAGGCCCCCTGAAGCAGGGATCCAGTGTCAACAGCATGCATAGCCGCATTCATTGGTTTCATTTGTTATTTGTCTAAACCACCGACTATGTTCCAAATTGTTTTCAAACATGTTTTGATTCTCTTGTAAGTCCTGGCTAGGTTTTAAATAAACTATAATCTTTTTTCATAAAAAACAAATGGTTTTCAAGATGCCCATCCTAACATGGAGAAAAATTGAAAATTCGTAATCTGACAAAAGGGCAGAATTTATGGCCTCTCCTATGAGAATTTTCTTCAGATATTAGAGTTCTTTAGCATTTTTGTCCTCACATCGAGAAATGTATATTTGAAGGAAGTCATCAACATTTGCTACAAGTCACACATTCTTGTCTTTTCAATAAAACTTCCAAAAAAGCTGTAGGGTGGTAATAGTTAATTAGGGTTAGGTAGAGGAAGAACGAGAAAGGAGGAGAAGAGGTTAGGAGAAATTAGGGTTGAGTCAATGTAACTCATACCCATTTCTGTTTATATAAATATATAAGCACAATTATATATATAGTTACATACCCATTTCTGTTTATATATATATATATATATATATATATATATATATATATATATATATATATATATAATTGTGCTTAAATAGTAAGCACACACACACCAACTAAATGATAAAGCCTACTGACAGACCAACACTCCCCCTCAAGTTGGTTCATAGATGTCTATCATGCTCAACTTGGAGGTGATATCATCTGAACTCTTTCCTCCAACAGCTTTTGTCAAAATGTCCAGCAATTGATCTTCAGTGCTGACTTGAGGAATAAGAAACTCTTGAGATTCTACCTTCTCTCTTATAAAATGAGAATCAACTTCAACGTGCTTGGTTTTCTCATGGTAGATGGGATTTTCTGCTCTATGTCTTGTTGCTTCATTGTCCTCATAACATTGGTAGGTTTACATTCCAAGATCATCTAGGATGAATCAAATCCGCATCCCCTCTCTGGCAACTTAGGACATAGCTCTGTATTCTCCTTCACAACTAGAATTTGCAACCATGTGTTGCTTTTTGCTCTTTCATGTGACTAGATTACCTCCCAAGAAGGTACAATAGCCCGTAGTTGACCTCCTATCACTTGAGGAGCCAACCCAATTTGCATCAGTAAATACCTCAAAATCCAAATGCCCATGGTTACTGTAAAGGATCCGTTTTTCAGGGCTCCCATTCAAATGCCTGATAATCCTATACACATCTAAGTGTATGGTCCTCAGAGAGTGCATATATTGGCTGATAACACTAACTGCATAGGTTATGTCGGAGCGTGTCATGGTTAAGTAGCTCAACTTCCCACTAACCTCTAGTCCATCCTTGTATCTTTGAGAACTTCACCACTTAACTACTAAGCGATGATTCTACTGAAGTGGAATACCTGCAGGAGTGCATCCTAGCATCCATGTTTGATGTAGTAAGTCCAACGTGTACTTTCTCTGTGAAAGAGCTATTCCGTTCTTTAGATCTACCCATCTCAATCGCCAAAAAATATTTGAGGGGCCCAAGTCTTTGATATTAAAGACTTTGTTAGGATAACTCTTCATCTTGATGATCTCCTCCCTATCATCACCCGTCACTATAATACCATCCACATATATTGAAAGAACAGTAGTGTGATCCCCTTTCTTCACAAAAAGTGTGATCATAATGACCCCTTCTGGACCCAAATTTCAAAATTGCATCACTAAATTTCAGAAACCACGCCCATGGGGATTGCTTTAATCCATAGATTGACTTCCTGAGCTTGCATACTTTATCAGTCTCCCAATGACCAGGTGGGAGTGCCATACATGGGTCAAAATTTCGTCGAATACTAGTACATATCGTCCGATACGTACCAGTATCGTCCAACTCCGAGACGATACATTGACCGGGACTTGCCTAGTCAATGTATCGTCCGTGTCTTCCAATGTATCGGACGATACATACGAAATGTCAAAATCTCGATCGATACTTTGACTCCATTGTCCGAGATTTTGAAAAAAAACCCACTTAAGTTACCCAAGAGCCTTTTTTTGCATCACCTTTTTTTTTCTCCTCTCTCATATCTCTTCTCTTCTCTCCCTTACCCTAGCCAATAAACCACACCCAAACATGATTTCCACGTCGAATCAATGCCAATTAACACATAAAGACGCATCACAACTTGGATCTACGATTATTTTCTCCTCTCCCTTTTCTCCCTTAAGATAATTTACGTAGGAAAAACATGCGAAACGCCCAATATACATGGGACAAAATACCAAAAAATAGGTATATAGCTTTTTTTTTTTAAATATTAAAATATAAAATTTATATTTTTTTTGGAATTTTTATGAATTTTTGAGAATTTTTAAAAATGAAAAAATACCGGTCGATAACTTGAATCAATGCATCAACGATTCCTTGATTGTATCATCTGGTACAAGCGATGCGTATCGTTCCGGGGCTCAGACGATACGTATTGGAAATTCGAGATTTCCCATGGTGCCATATAAACTTCTCCCTTTAAATCACCATGAAGGCATTCTTTACATCTAATTGGTAAAGAGCATGGATCAAAATTTCGTCCGATACCGATATGTATCGGTGTCGGTGGTCACAGATACGGTACATTGAATGTACCGTATCGGTGGTTTATATGGTATATACCGGACGATACATTCAATGTATCGTCTGATACGTTCCGATACCGATACGTATCGGTTTTGGGCTCGGACGATACGTATCGGTTTTCCGGCATTTTGATCTATGGTAAAGAGGCCAATCTTTGAGCGGCAACAAATAAAAGAACTCTGATGGTATCTAATGGTATTAGTCTTGGCAATGGCACAAATGTTTCTTAATAGTCAACTCCTTGTGTCTGAGTGAACCTTCTTGCAACTAACCTTGCTTTATATCTCTCAATGGTTCAACCAGGTATATACTTTACCATGTAGACCCACTTGTATCCCACTACTTTCTTTCCTAGAGGAAGATCAGCAATGTCCCATGATTGGTTATGTTCTAATGCCTGCATTTCCTGCGCCATAGCCTTTGTCCATTTGGGTTAGATAGGGCTCAGACAAAATTATGTACAAAAATTGAATCCAATGATGAGATAAAACTGAAATGAGAGAGGGATAAGCCTTTATAGAAAATGAATTTTTAGATAAGATGTCTAGTACCTTTACGTTGAGCAATAGGAAGATCAATATCGGAGGAGGGATCTATCTCTGGAGAAGGTTCATGGTCAATGACTTGGGGTAGAGACTCTACTTTAGATTCTTCCTAAACTTCTTGGACAACTTCCTGAATAGGAGGTTTTCTAAACCTCTTTTTCACATTTATTTTTGAAGTGGTTTCATGTACTTTTCAACTTCAACTTAGTGTTGCTCTCCAACAACTCCTTTTCGTTCTTCATCAAAATTTGCGATCCCTTCATCTTGACTTTCTCTCACACTCATGATAGGAATGTGGGAAGAATACCAAGCCTCTCTTCCATTCTCATAACATTCTCCCCCTAAAGAGGGCACTGGGAACTCTCTCCTTGAGGTTCAAAGAAGGGAGTATTCTAAAAAAAGTAACATCCAACAAATCTTCTTTTAGAGATAGGATCGTACACCTTGTACCCTTTCTGTGATGGAGGTTAGTCAACAAAGATGCATCAGACTGCTTTGGGACTCAACTTATCACGATGAATATCAGGAATTTGGGCAAAACATAAGCAACCAAAGATCTTAGGAGGGGAAAGAGACTTGGGAAGACTTCCCTTGGAGGACCAGTGTGGGCATCTTGTTAATGAGAAAGCATGTAGTGAGTACTACTTCACTCCAAAAATTTATGGGATCATTTTTTCCAATCAATAGAGCCCTAGCGACTTCCAACAGGGGACAATTCTTCCTCTCAGCAACCCCATTTTGTTGAGAGGTATATGGACTTGATGTTTGCCACTCAATACCGTGCTTCTGTAGGTAAGATTGGAGAAGGTGAGAAGAGTATTCCCCCCCATTATCAAACCTGAGGATCTTCATAGAGGCGTCAAATTGGTTTTGGATGAGTTTATGGTACATAGAGAAGGTAGAGGTAACTTCATCTTTAGTCTTCATCATGTATAGGTTGCTAAGTTGGATACAATCATCAATAAAGGACACAAAGTAACGAAACCCAGAAATAGAGATAACTGAAGAAGGTCCCCACACATCAGAATGTACAATCTCAAATGGTGTATCACTTCTATGGCCACTAGGAGGATAGGGAACTCCTTGTTTGTTTTGTCATCTCACACACTTCGCATTTGAAGGGATGCTATTAACATCCTTAAATTTCTATAGCAATACCATTCTCAACCTTTGTGTGGGAACATGGCCACACCGTGCCTGCCTCAACTCAACTTTCCTTAACAGGAGTAGCAACAACAGCTACAGGATTCTGAATACTTTGATCAACATTAACCCTTGAGCCTTGAAAGATATAAATGCCTCTACTCTTGAGACCATGACCAATCATCATTTGACAAATCCTGAAAAACACAATGGGAAGAAAAAAAGGTGAGACTGCAATTTAGAGTTTTGTAAGACTACTAACAGAAAGAAAATTGATAAACATTTTAGGAACATATAAAGATGAAGTCAAGGAAAGAGAACCAACATGAATAGTCTCTTTACCACTAATAGGGATGAGAGATCCATCAAAAACCCGAATGTTACATTGGCTAGGCATAGGTGACAGTGATTGGAACAATGAAGACGAACCTGTCATATGATCCGTGGCCCAAGAGTCACCAATCCACATGATACCGCGAGAGTTGGAGACATGGGCAGTTCCAATAACACTACGCTCAACATCAAGAACTTTTAGTCGATTTTCCAGCTAAACCAATGTGCACAATTTAATCTGTTGAATAACTTTATTTGGTCGGATAGTTTTGAATATTTCCGCTATTCAATTTAATCTCAAATTCGCATAATTAATTTAGCGTTTGTCCTGCATCAACACCCCTCAATGAGACTCGACATCCCAAGATATTAAAGAGAAAAGGTGATAGAGGATCTCTTACTTGATGCCCCTAGAGCTCTTAAAGTAACCTCTGGGGGGGCCTGTGACGACCCGACTTTTCCAATCCCTCAGGTATAGGAAAGGCCGGTTCGCCAACCTATCGAATAAACGATAAGCCGGACAAACAGGGCACATATCAGAGTAAAGCGCAATAAATATCCATAGCTAAAATAAATGCGGAAGCAATTAAAAGTAAAGAACCACCGATGATGGCCGACCATCATCGAAACATGGCTCATAACAGAAATCAATGTCAAATATAGAACTATGGTATCCAACTAAAATGGGCCCACAAATTCAAGTCTAACTCTCACCACAAATAAGAAAATCAGTAAGTTCTATACTGGGAAAAACTCCTCAGGAGGAACCTCAAGCTCTTCCTCAGGCACGTAGTCAGGATCAGTCTCACAGCCCTGAATAGCCACGTCAATACCTGAACCTGTGACGTATAGTCGGAGTGAGCTAACCAACAAAGCTCAGTAGAAGAAAGACATCTACGGCATTTTACTTTAACTAACATGGTTTCAAAACAAATATTGGAATATAGCTTGTCAAACATATAAGCAGATAATAAACTGAATTTAGGTGCGGAAATCATATGTAAGATTTATTTTTAAATGTGTGAAAACAGTTTCAAGAATAGATGCAGTGTTTCAGTGTCTTAGTTTCTCTAACTTCTATATGCAAAGTTCAGTAATTCATGACTTAATCCTCAACTTAAAATACCTCCCGAGTAAACTATATCTCGAGAGCAGGAATATAACCGATGGGAACCCCTACCTACCATCGTCGTTCATGAACCCTTTTTCAGGATGCAACAAGCCCCTCACGTAATGAGGGAAACTTGTGCGAGAAATTGTTCAGAATTTTTGAGGGTCGTTTCAGTCAATCATAAAACAAATGCGAGATACTAATATAATCGATACAAGTCTCTTATACATAGTTCGTGTTCTTGATTTGATTTTGAGCTTAAGCGATTCAGTTTGGATTGGTAGATTTAGATTTTGATCATTCATATCAATTTAGGTTTACGAGATGTGATTTCAATGGCATATGCAAATTTAAAGATTTTAATTCAAAATATCCATGCAATTAAAATAAAATCAAAGATGAGATTCTCCTACCAAAACTTCGGAGTAATGCGAAGTCAAGCAAGGTCCTATTGATGGCCTCTCGCCCTCAATCTACATCACAATATACGTTCATGCATTAAGATTAACTCTAATTACTAATAATATAGACCTATTTAAGTGTTTCCTCAAAAACAAGTCAAAAGCAAGTCAAGGCCAATCTTAAAATTTGACGTAGCATTCTCATATATTTTTGACCATCAAGACGATTGATTCATGAGTTGGTCAAAACATGAACGTTGTAGATTTTTCTATTATCTTTCCAACGCAAAAAGAATCGTCTCAATCGGAGTTCGGGATAAAAAGTTATGACTAAACTACTAAGGCAATGTCGGAGTTCGGCAATACCTCGCTCGAGCGATGATAATAGCTCGCTCGAGCGATTTGACGTAACATTCTCATATTTTTTTAACCATCAAGACGATTGATTCATGAGTTGGTCAAAACATGAAAGTTGTAGATTTTTCTATTAGCTTTCCAACGCAAAAAGAATCTTCTTAATCGGAGTTCGGGATAAAAAGTTATGACTAAAATACTAAGGTAATATCGGAGTTCGGTGATACCTCGCTCGAGCGATGATAATAGCTCGCTCGAGCGATTTGACGTAACATTCTTATATTTTTTTAACCATCAAAACGATTGATTCATGAGTTGGTCAAAACATGAAAGTTGTAGATGTTTCTATTAGCTTTCCAACGCAAAAAGAATCTTCTTAATCGGAGTTCGGGATAAAAAGTTATGACTAAAATACTAAGGTAATATCGGAGTTCGGTGATACCTCGCTCGAGCGATGATAATAGCTCGCTCGAGCGATTTGACGTAACATTTTCATATTTTTTTAACCATCAAGACGATTGATTCATGAGTTGGTCAAAACATGAAAGTTGTAGATTTTTCTATTAGCTTTCCAACGCAAAAAGAATCGTCTTAATCGGAGTTCGGGATAAAAAGTTATGGCCAAAATACCGAGTATGCATTGAAGAGTTTGGCGAATTTCAAAAATCTGGGAAAAACGATCCTATCGATTTTGGGCCTAATTTCTATGTTTTAAGACCAAATTTATCAAAACTCAAGGAAAAATTAGGGTTTTCTTTTTAAGAAATAATGAATAATTTAAGATGGATTTAGAGGCACCCACATTTGAGCGTGATTGAATCTCACGATGATTTGGGTTGATGGAGATCGGATTGAGAGACGATATGCAGGAGTCTTTTCATGAGAATTCCTTTCTTCACGATAAATTGGTCATGATGAGAAACTTTGATGGTGTAAGATTCCGATAAGATCGAAAATCGATAGAATCCACGAGGAATTATGAAAGATGGCCATCGGAGCTTTTGGAGAAGAGGAATAAGAAAGACAAGCGAGAGAGAGAAGTAAATATATATCTAATTCCTGTATAGGTTAACTCTAATTAAGATTTTCCGTATAAGATTTAATAAAATAGTAGTTTTACACGCAAGTAGAATTCATACGTGACTTGAAAAGCTTGAGAAGAGGTTTTGCTCAGTGTAAGCACCAAGGTAAATGGTGATTCTCTCCGAATTTATAATTGTGCCCTTTAACCCGCTTCACTCTTCAAGCGGGCATAACTTTTTATATTCTTATCGAAAATCGACAAATTATATATCGTTGGAATCGTATCGACATCTCATGAATGAGTCTAATATTGATATGTATATAAAAATTAGACTATTTCTAAAGTGGGTATATTCGGAGCGTTAGCACCACGCATTGTGTGGTACATCATCTAATACCATTAAATAAAATTCAAAATCTGGGTTATTACATTCTCTCCCCTTATAATATTTTCGTCCTCGAAAATATACCGATAATATAAAGCTGGTAAGTCCTTATCCTA
The DNA here is from genome assembly GCA_021018995.1 of Chloranthus sessilifolius. Lineage (NCBI taxonomy): Eukaryota > Viridiplantae > Streptophyta > Magnoliopsida > Chloranthales > Chloranthaceae > Chloranthus > Chloranthus sessilifolius. The sequence goes on along the minus strand of CM037595.1, from coordinate 104,636,458 downwards.
ACACGATAAAGCAAAATCGAAGCAGGTCTCAAGTCAAAGAACTTTGGTCGCGCGATGCGGTGGGCTTCACCAAGCACGCTTTCAAGGTCGGGATCCGTAGTAACTGGATGTCTGCGTGTGGCATCCCATACGCCATAGAGGATTGCATCCGTACATGGATGCATACCTTCCCAAGTGTCACGTTCTGAAATATACTTCACCATGACACAAACCTAGCGCACCTACCTCACCCTTTTGGTAATTATTTGAGCGAAATTTTGGATGTGAATCGAACACTTATTCAAAAGGTGCTGGTAACATGTTCTAGCGATGACACGGGTTCCAAGGACATACTGAGTTCTAACCGAATGAATAAATATGACATTTAAGATTTTATTGTGTGATCGTTATAGATATATATGTAAAGCATCGATGTTATGAACCAATTTAACATTGAAGAATTTGAAGAAATTCTCCTTTTTTTTTTTTTTTTTTAGAAGCAAATTCAAGAATTTAAAGGTACGTATGGTTTTCTTATATAACTATAGTTTATAATATACCTTCACTCGAAAAGTTATGGAAATTGCTCGCGAATCTCCGCTTCACGCTCCCATGTGGCTTCCTCTGAAGAATGGTTCCGCCACTTCACGAGTACTAAGGGAATGTTCTTTGTCCGTAAGATTTGTTCTTTACGATCCAAGATTCGTATCGGTTCCTCAACCAAGGATAGTTCTTCTTGGAGCTCAATGGTAGTCCAATACGTGAGTCGGGTCCTTAACATATCTTCGTAACATGGACACATGAAACCGTTGTGCATTCGATAGTCTGGTGGCAAGGCTACTCGATAGGCAACCTCGCCGGCTCCAATACCTCGAAAGGTCCAATAGCGGACTACGCTTCCCAAAACGCATCACGCCTTTTGTAGGAGAGATTTTGACAAATCGTTATCTCCACCTTAAACTCAATATGATTTCTTTTCGGATCAACAGCTCTTGACGACTTTGAGCAATGCGTAGTCTCTCACGGATTAACCGAACTGTCTTGGTTGTATTCTCCACGATCTCGGGACCTAAAATGAGTTTCTCACCCACTTCTTCCCAATTAAGCGGAGACTGCAGTCGTCCATACAAAGCTTCAGAGGGTGCCATGCCGATGCTAGCTGGTAATCAAGTTATTGTAGGCGAACTCGATCGGTAAATGTTGGTCCCATGACCTGAAAATCCAACATGCAAGCACGTAACATATCTTCTATAACTGATTCACCCTCTCACGCCATCGATCGAGGATGGAATGTCAGTACTATAATCGAGCTAGAGCCCATTCCTTCTTGAAATCGTTGCCAAAATCGAGATGTGTACATCGGGTCTCTATCGAGACGACAATCGACCGTATACCATGCAACCTAACTATCTCCTTGATGTATAATTTTATGCGAGCTTGTTGGCGGTATCGACGTATTATAAGGAAGGAAGTGTGGACTTAGTCAATCGATCCACAATGACCCGAGATGACATTGTATTTTCTTAATGTTCTCAATCCCAAAATAAAGTTCATAGAAATGGCCTCCCATTTCCACTCAGGTATCGGTAGTGGTTGCAACAGTCCTGCCGGATTTCGATGATCCACCTTTACTTGCTGACACACAAGACATCTCGAGACATACACAGCGACATCTTTCTTTAAACCTCTCCACCAGAAGCTTTTCTTTAAGTCTTGGTACATCTTGGTACTGCCAGGGTGAATAGCGTACATAGACTTATGAGCCTCTTCCAAAATAGTGTCCCGAAGCTCAGTACTAGTTAGTACGCATACCCGGTTTCTAAACAACAAAGTGCCATCATCTTTGATAGAAAAATCTATTTTGCTTCCCCCAATCACATCCCGTCTGATAGCCATAAGTTCATCATCCGTCATCCAAGTCGAATGTTCTCATAGAGGGTCGAACGAATCACCAGCGTAGCCATTAATGCACCTGAACCTTTTACGCCAAATCTCATGCTACTTAGAGCCATATCTTCCAAAAGATGCCATCGTCGCACCCTTGTGGTGAGATGTGATAACTGAGCAGAGAACTTTCGACTTAACGCATCTGCCACTACGTTTGCTTTCCCGGTGGTACCGGATGGTACAATCATAATCTTTCAAGAACTCCATCCATCAACGCCGCCTCATATTCAACTCCTTTGTGAGAAGAGATACTTGAGGCTCTTATGATCGGTAAATATATCGAAGGTCTTCCCATAAAGGTAATGCCTCCAGGATCTTGAGCGAAAATCACTGCTAACTCAAGATCATCGTCGGGTAATTCTTCTCATGGTCTTTCATTGTCTAGACCCATAAGCAATGACTCTCATTACGGTTAAGCATAGCCTAAACCCCATATGATGCATCGTATATTGCAAAGCCTCCACACTGATGGTATAGCAATCGCGCAGAGTCAATCGCTTTCTTGAGTTCTCGAAAACTTTGCTCACCGCTCTGTCCCAATCAAATTTAGTATTCTTCTTCGTAAGTTGTGTAAGAGGACTGATATCTTGAGAAGCCCTCCACAAACCTTCTCAGTATCCGCCAAATCGAGGAAACTACGAACCTCAGTAACGGTCTTTGGCTGTTCCCAATTCATGACTGACTCAATCTTGACTGGGTCAACTGTAATACCGGTCTTAGAGATAACATGGCCTAGGAAACTGACCTGCTCAAGCCAAAACTCACACTTACTAAGTTTTGCATATAACTGATGGTCTCTAAGGGTTTGTAGAGCCACTCGCAGATGTTGCTCATGTTCTTCTCGCGTCTTTGAATAGATGAGGATGTCATCTACAAAAACTACTACAGACTTGTCCAAATGTGACTTGAATATCTGGTTCATCAAGTCCATAAATGACGCGGGTGCGTTTGTCAACCCAAATGGCATGACCAAGAACTCGTAGTGCCCATATCGGGTTAACCGCATCTTCAATGTCTTGACTTAACTTTCAACCGATAGTAGCGACCTCAACTCGATCTTGAGAAGAACCTTGCTCCTTATGGCGATCGAACAGATCATCAATTCTTGGAAGTGGATAACGGTTCTTAATTGTCAACTTATTTAGCTGGCGGTAATCGATGCAAAGCCGCATTGAACCGTCTTTCTTCTTTACAAATAGAACCGGTGCTCCCCAGGGTGACACACTCGGTCTGATAAAGCCCTTATCTAGCAGTTCCTGAAGCTGCTCCTTCAACTCTTTCAATTCTGCAGGCGCCATTCGATACGGAGCTTTTGATACTGGTTCAGTACCCGGCGCTAACTCAATTGCAAACTCAATCTCCCTGTCAGGTGGTAATCCCGGTAGATCTTCAGGAAAAACATCTGAATACTCGCAAGCAATCGTAATATCTGCAATATTTTTCTTCTCCTCCTTATGATCTTGCAAGTAGGCCAGATAACCACAACACCCGTTCCTCATCATACGGTCTGCTCGAATGGCAGAGATAAACGGTATCACACAAGATTTGACTCCGTAAAATCGAAAAGATTTTCTCTTCGGCGGGCGGAATGTTACAATCTTTCGAAGACAATCCACGCTCGCATGGTAAGTAGATAACCAATCCATCCCTAGTATCACGTCGAACCCTTCCATGCTCAAAATGATCAAATCAGCCACTGTCTCGTGGTCTTCGATCATCACAATCACTGATTGACACATGGTATCGGTGCTCACTGAGTTGCCCGTAGGAATTGACACTGCCAAGATGAAATCAAGGGCCTTGGGAATGATTCCCAACTTCTCAGCGAACAATGGAGTAAAAGAATGTGTAGACCGGTGGTCTATCAACACAACCGGTTTTGCTTACATCGCTCCCCGATGCATAAAAAGGGTACCTTAGTTTAAACAAGCGTTTCAATTAAAAAGATCGCGATCACCACGGCCTAGGTTACAAAAATCTAAAACTTTATTCACCTACTATTCTGGTACATCTATCATCATCATCACTTATCTCCACTCAAAGTGATAGCGAGATCTACAACTCAAAGTTCTAAATATAACCTACAACCCTAGTCAGAGTCCTTAAAAGACCTAAGGCCAAAATTCTACTAACTTTGACAAGGTCTTAATTGAGTCTCTTATGTCTTGATAAAACCTACTGCCATATTCTCGGGTCCCAACAAGACCTAATATCTAAGCTCGATTTAATTTTTCCAATCCCTCGGTATAGGAAAGGCTTGCCAAACCTATCGAATAAACGATAAGCCGGACAAACAGGGCACATATCAGAGTAAAGCGCAATAAATATCCATAGCTAAAACAAATGCGGAAGCAATTAAAAGTAAAGAACCACCGATGATGGCCGAGCATCATCGAAACATGGCTCATAACAGAAATGAATGTCAAAATATAGAACTATGGTACCCAACTAAAACGGGCCCACGAATTCAAGTCTAACTCTCACCACAAATAAGAAAATCGAAGTTCTATATCTTGGGAAAAACTCCTCGGGAGGAACCTCAAGGATCTCTCACGACCACGAATAGCCACGTCGATACACGAACACATGGACGTATAGTGAGTGAGCTAACCAACAAAGCTTCGATGAAGAAAGAGACATCTACGGCATTGTACTTTAACTAACATGGTTTCAAAACAAATATTGGAATATAGCTTGTCAAACATATAAGCAGATAATAAACTGAATTTAGGTGCGGAAATCATATGTAAGATTTATTTTAAATGTGTAAAACAGTTTCAAGAATGATGTTTTATGTCTTAGTTTCTCTAACTTCTATATGCAAAGTTCGAATTCATGACTTAATCCTCAACTTAAAATACCTCCAGTAAACTATATCTCGAGAAGCGGGGAATATAGCCGATGGGAACCCCTACCTACCATCGTTCATGAACCCTTTTTCAGGATGCAACAAGCCCTCGTAATGAGGAAACTTGTGCAGAAATTGTTCAGAATTTTGAGGGTCGTTCAGTCAATCATAAAACAAATGCAGATACTAATATAATCGATACAAGTCTCTTATACATAGTTCAGTTCTTGATTTGATTTTGAGCTTAAGCTGATTCGAGTTTGAGATTGGGTAGATTTAGATTTTCATCATTCATATCAATTTGGTTTACAGATGTGATTTCAATGGCATATGCAAATTTAAAGATTTTAATTCAAAATATCCATAATTAAAATAAAACATCAGAAGATGAGATTCTCCTACCAAAACTTCGAGTAATGCTAAGTCAAGCAAGGTCCTATTGATGGCCTCTCGCCTCAATCTACATCACAATATACGTTCATGCATTAAGATTAACTCTAATTACTAATAATATAGACCTATTTAAGTGTTTCCTCAAAACAAGTCAAAAGCAGGCAAGTTGCTAATCTTAGAATTTGACGTAGCATTCTCATATATTTTTGACCATCAAGACGATTGATTCATGAGTTGGTCAAAACATGAACGTTGTAGATTTTTCTATTATCTTTCCAACGCAAAAAGAATCGTCTCAATCGGAGTTCGGGATAAAAAGTTATGACTAAACTACTAAGGCAATGTCGGAGTTCGGCAATACCTCGCTCGAGCGATAATAATAGCTCGCTCGAGCGATTTGACGTAACATTCTCATATTTTTTTAACCATCAAGACGATTGATTCATGAGTTGGTCAAAACATGAAAGTTGTAGATTTTTCTATTAGCTTTCCAACGCAAAAAGAATCTTCTTAATCGGAGTTCGGGATAAAAAGTTATGACTAAAATACTAAGGTAATATCGGAGTTCGGTGATACCTCGCTCGAGCGATGATAATAGCTCGCTCAAGCGATTTGACGTAACATTCTTATATTTTTTTAACCATCAAGACGATTGATTCATGAGTTGGTCAAAACATGAAAGTTGTAGATGTTTCTATTAGTTTTGCAACGCAAAAAGAATCTTCTTAATCGGAGTTCGGGATAAAAAGTTATGACTAAAATACTAAGGTAATATCGGAGTTCGGTGATACCTCGCTCGAGCGATGATAATAGCTCGCTCGAGCGATTTGACGTAACATTCTCATATTTTTTTAACCATCAAGACGATTGATTCATGAGTTGGTCAAAACATGAAAGTTGTAGATTTTTCTATTAGCTTTCCAATGCAAAAAGAATCGTCTTAATCGGAGTTCGGGATAAAAAGTTATAGCCAAAATACGAGGTCGGTTCATTGAAGATTTTGGCGAATTTAAAATCGGGAAAAACGATCCTATCGATTTTGGGCCTAATTTCTATGTTTTAAGACCAAATTTATCAAAACTCAAGGAAAAATTAGGGTTTTCTTTTAAGAAATAATGAATAATTTAAGATGGATTTAGAGGCACCCACTGTTGAAGCGTGATTCAATCCTGATGATTTGGGTTGATAGAGATCGGATTAGAGAGACGATATGCGAGTCTTTTCATGAGAATTCCTTTCTTACGATAAATTGGTCGCATGACGATGAGAAACTTTGATGGTGTAAGATTCTCTGATAAGATCGAAAATCGATAGAGATCCGACGAGGAATTATGAAAGATGGCACTGTCAGAGCTTTTGCAGAGAAGAGGGAATAAGAAAGACAACTGAGAGAAGAAGTAAATATATATCTAATTCCCTGTATAGGTTAACTCTAATTAAGATTTTCCGTATAAGATTTAATAAAATAGTAGTTTTTACACGCAAGTAGAATTCATACGTGACTTGAAAAGCTTGAGAAGAGGTTTTGCTCCAGCGCTTTGTGTAAGCACCAAGGTAAATGGTGATTCTCTCCCGAATTTACAATTGTGCCCTTTAACCCGCTTCACTCTTCAAACGGGCATAACTTTTTATAGTCTTATCGAAAATCGACAAATTATATATCGTTGGAATCGTATCGACAAGTACTCCGCAATGAGTCTAATATTGATATGTATATAAAAAATTAGACTATTTCTAAAGTGGGTATATTCCGGTGTGGAGCGTTAGCACCACGCATTGTGTGGTACATCATCTAATACCATTAAATAAAATTCAAAAATCTGGGTTATTACAGGGCCGCTCTCCAACACCAAGAACCATGCAGACAAATAGCAAGCCCTCATCAAGAATGGAGTCCAGGAAACCCCTGTCCACCCTGTCACGAGTTTTCTTCATATCCATGTAGCAAATGATACTCAGTATTTGCTCGAGTGCCCAGAATCTATTACTTCATGAGCCACCACCGTATGTCCAACATTTGCCTATCAATAACAAAAGCTCCTTGATTCTTAGAGATAATGAATCTCATAACAGGTTTGAGCCTATTAGCCAACTTTTTCACAAGAACTTTATACAAACTACCCAAGAGATTAATGGGTCTGATATCTTTCCCCTCCTCGGCACCTTCCTTTTCAAGAATCAACGTGATAAACATGGAGCTTAAAGATCTTCCCAAATAGCCCAAAGTGTGGAACTCTTTTATAGAATTCTGTCAAATCACCCTTCAACACCTCCCAAAATGCCTGAAAAAACTCACCGTATAACCATTCAGCCCCGGCGCTTTATTATTTACCCCTTTGAAGAAAGTTCTTTTAATCTCCTCCTCAAAATCTCTTTCCATCCCTTCTCACCTCATCTGGGATGAGATACAAGAGATTCTGAAGTAGAAAAAATTGTCAAATATAGGTTGCAACACCTCTGATGGTCTACATATTAGGGATCGGATAGCTATGATTTAATTTCAGTTAACAGCATACAAGGGTTACAAACATTAAGGCTATATAATTGTTTTCTACATGGTTTTCATGTCAGAATGCTTTGTATCCAAGGATTTAGTTCAATGCGGATAATGTTAAAAAGTTGTGTTCTTGTTTTCAAAATGTGTATGCTTCTATATTTATGTAACTTTCTCCTGTAGGCATGTGATGGTGATGAGGATGGCTTGCTTGGATTCGACTTGCGCAGCGATGGTAATGGCCAAAAGTAATGCCCTCTTCTTAGATAGTGACCCCTCTTGTCACATAAGTACATAACATGTCTATTTTTGCTCCTTGTTTTTTGGCTATCGTTTTTAAATTGAGGGATGGATTTTTTTATCCTACACAGACATTTGGGTGCCTACCTGCTCCAAAGGGATGACCAAATGGAACCTGCCTCCAGCTTGAATGGTGCATTTCCCCCGAGAAAATATTCCTACTCCTGCATACAAATGAATGGCAAGGAGGTTTTCCGCTTTGCTGTTCGGTGTGTGCCTCAGTCAATCGAGGCAGCACTCGGAGAAGCTGGTCTGACGTGTTCCAATATTGATTGGTTACTGCTTCATCAGGTAACTATATTTCCAAATGAATCTTATATTTATGTGAAAATAGGTACACCACTGGCGGTGGCTCCCTTTGGTAGAAATGATTGGGACTTATCCATGTATTCAGTTTGGTTGTCGACTCATGCAGTATCAAATTTGGATTTACGGGCCCTATTTCTACACTCATCATTATCTCCTTGTCTTTTTTATTTTGTGTTTGGCTTTACGAGTCCTACTACTACACATATTTTTGGGGCTAAACTATGTTTTACAGTGCAATTCTTTACGTTGCTGTTGACTATTTCCCTCTAATTCTTAAGGCTCATGTTAATACCACACCGCCTTTTGTTACAGCCACCTCACTCAAGCACTGTAAAAACCATTGACTGCTTTGATCAGACAATGGAGCGAGGATCAAAATTTCAGGTTGCCCGAAACCAAAATTTGAAATTTTGGATTTCGGCCAAAATTCCCAACCCCCCCCTACCCCCACCCAATACATTAATTACTGATAATTGAATTTCAGTTTCGGGCATGCCCGAAACCGAAACGTTTCGGCCGAAATTTTGATCCATGCAATGGAGATTGTTTTTCCTCCCAATCATCCACATAATAGCTCATGCAAGTGTGTGCCTACTATCGGACGGTCAGATGTTGATTCCATGTGGGGCACAACACATCCCAAAAAGTGAACTTGATCACGGCGTATCATCAAGCATGGTTCACATTCACCTTTTGAGACATGTGTCAATTGGAATCAACATCTGACCATATGATGGTAGGCCCATTATCTCAAGATTCATTGTGTGAAAGATTGGAACGAAAAACGAACTCTACCATCTGATTCGAAGCAATCAACCATTTTTTGCTTTGCTTAAGTGAGGTGGCTATAACATAAGGTGGTGTGGTAGTAATGCTAGCTATTCTTTATTGGTCTCTCCCTTCCACTTGTGTTTATATGTTGTAGGGCTGTGCAAAAAACCGACCGAAATTTCGGTTCGGTTTCAGTTTCAAAAAATAGAAACCGATAGTTATCAGTTTGGCTTCGGTTTTAACGTTAAAAAACCGAAACCGAACCGATAAGAAACCGATAGTGGCGTATATATGGATTATAGTATGTCTATGTTTGATGGTGTGTGAGGCTTATTGTAGAAAGCTAACTGCTGCTACTTTAGTTTGTTAATCACCAAAAGTCTTAAAATCAGTTGAATCAGGAGTTTGCAAAAACAGTTTGTATAAATTGGTTCGGTTTGTATAAATTTAGAAAACTCTAAGCCGAAATAAAAAAAATCGATTCAATTTGGTTAAATGCTACAAATAAAAAAAAGTATAAAAAATGAGGTTTAGAAACTGAAAACCGACCGAGCCAGTTATCGGTTCGGTTTCGGTTTCATAAAATAGAAACCGATAGTTATTGGTTCGGTTTCGGTTTTACATGAAAACGGACCCGAACCGACCCGATAACACCCCTAATATGTTGTATCATATCAATCATTCATCTATAGGTTGTTTCTGCTCTTAGATGAACATATCCAAACTCAAAAATTATTTTTTTCCTTCTCTTTTTATTGAGGTCACCCCTATACTTCATGTAATGTACTCATTCCTATTTCTATCATTTCTTGTATGTTAAAGGTCCATATACCAAAATCTATCACATTGTGGCACTACATGATTTTCTATTTTGACCAAATTCATATCTCTATATGGACCTTTTCTTAATCTTTACCGAATATTGCTTTACTCCTGCTTTAATATTTTGTTAATCATCTCTTGATTTTGTTCCCCTTCTCGGTCCTACTTTCCTCTCTTAACCTTAATATAATATATTCATACTAAACTATAAAAAATAAAATAAAGATAAATTATAGATCAAGGATTTGATGCAGGCAAACCAAAGGATCATAGATGCGGTTGCGAGCCGTTTGCAGATTCCATCAGAACGGGTCATATCTAATTTGTCTAACTACGGTAATACTAGTGCTGCATCCATCCCTCTAGCATTGGATGAAGCTGTCCGAAGTGGAAAAGTGCAAGCGGGCCAAACCATTGCCACTGCAGGATTCGGGGCTGGACTTACATGGGGTTCTGTGATCGTGCGGTGGGGATAAGACTACAATCCGGACATCATAAAAGAGAAAGAAATTTCTATTTAAAATCGTTGGCTCTTATCGGCAATTGTCTGTGGGAGGTGAGCGTCGTCGTGTGGCCTCCCTTTATTCTGGTATGTAACTTTTGCTTTGGAACTCAAATAAGCGATGGTTCTTTTTTGTTTTCATTCATGCAAAGCGGCCTAGTAGAATAGCTGAATAAGCATAAAAGAAAATTTCTTTATTCTTCTTGCTATGTTAAAAAACTGGCTAATGAGTCTACAATTACCCTGAGTCTTTATTCTTCGTTTTTTAAGTTATGTAAAGCAGATAAAGGTGCCATAATGGGTTAGAAAGGAGAAATACATCTAATTCACTTGATTGAAATCCTATTTCTTTGTTACTGCCTGTGTTGAGTAGAATTTGTACCATTACTTTTAATCTTCTAACTGTTCCCCAACTTTGGATACATAGCATTCTATGTTCTATCTACTTCCATCCTTGTGTTCAGGGTTTATGGTTGGAGGAGAGAGAATGAGAGAGAGAATCTTAACTATAGTTACCAAGTCGGAAGTTGGAAAAAATTGGCTAGACAAAAAAAATGAAAAAAACTCGAAAAACTAGCGAAATTCGAAATAAATCAGAAAGCATTTGGTTAAAAATAATGGAAATGTTTAATGATAGGGAGCTAATACTTGCACATGAGATTTGTACTATGGCACACAGTTACCAAGCAAGACTTTGTTATTTTTGGGATGTGTATTATGTGGAACGACATCTAAGCCGTCTGATTGGAAGGCCATGATGTAAAAATCTTCGAGGCAAAAAATTGGCACGATACATGATCTCGATCATATGATTTTTCGTAATCAACCATTGAATCAAATGACCTCTGACTGGATTCAATCAGATGATAGAGACCATCGTTAGTGCTAATCTTTGGCCTCAAAGATCTTTCCATCATGGTCTTCAAATCAGACATGTTAGATGGTGTTCTATGTGTCACTTATGTAAAAAATAACAGTCTTTCATTTAACCATCTATCACAGTACAAATCTTGTATGCAAGTTGTTGCTCCCTTAATAATATTGAAAAAAATAAAAGCTTTTTTGAAAAATTTTAGGCGAAATTTGTAGAATATGCATTTAAAATGTAAATATTGCAATTTTTTTTTAAAATACACGTATTTTTACAAAGATGTGTTTTAAACGTATTTCCGATGCTTTATAAAAACAATGCCGATTTTGATAACAATGCTAAGCCCGGGGCAATACTCAGGTTGAACCGGATTTTGAGTTTAACCACATATGCTGCCCTTGGATATGGTAGATTCTTGACTTTCATGGCTTTTACTTTTTATCAGATGGCATGCAGTCAAGATTCTCGCATTTCCAAGAGCTGTAAATGTGGTTGAACTCAAAATCCGGTTCAGTCCTTCTCTCCGTTCTTCAAATGAGCGTGACATTGAAATAAATTTCCAAGAAACTAAGATAGGGACTGACGCTCCTATCATCCATATTGATTGGCGAGGTTAAAATTAGGAAAATTTTGGGGAAATATTCGGAGGAAAAATCGGTGAGAAAAATAAAAATATAAAACAATAATTTTTTAAAAAAATATTAATAATTTAAGTAAGTCACAATTTTTTTTGAAAAATTCGGGAATAATTCGCAAATTATTCGCAATTTGTTGTGATCAGGCGCATTTTAAAAAAGTATGCAAATAATTTGGGATTAATTCAGGGGACCTTAAATTTGCGAATTTTTCAAAAAATCAGTGATTTTTGTGACCATGGTCCCATCCGTGTATCGTGTTGGGAGGGATGGATGGGATGCAGACCTAATTTCTGGCTTTTTATATACAAAGTAGCTGCTTTCTGGACTACAAGTCACTGTCATGCAACCGGTATAGGATGTCTCCGACTTTTTTACACAGTGGCTGCTCTCAGGACTATAAATCCTGTGACTGATTTACGGTATCTTCATCGCTGCCTGGATTGACCAGGGTCTTCTGGCTAATGATACAGTAAATCCCTAAACCGCCGACCAGGAATAATTGATATTTCTAAAAGTATTGGTGATGAAATCCGAAATGTCTTCACGCTTGACAGACCGAGCTTTTTACCATTGTCCAAGCAATAGTGCCTATCGGTTGTACGCTTGTACTCGTAGCCTTTTAACAGTGAAGGATTTTTACCTTAAAATTAGAGCATCGTAATATTCTAACGTACAATGGTGATATGTTTAAGAATAAATATTTTTTAATCTCAGAAAAAACAATAAAAATAGGTAAAAATCATATTTTTACACGAAAAAACAAATGAATAAAAACATAGAAAATTCGGCAAGAATCCAAAAAAATGAAAAATCTTCGAGGAAAATACTATTAATATTTAAAGATATAAATATTTTATAATCTTGATTGAATACTACGCATAAAGCAGATCCATAGTTTGAAGAAGATACAACCGCTCGTTGAGGAAGGCGAACAAAATCTAAGAGATGCGAGAAGAACTTTATCTCTCGGGTCTTTTATTTAAGGTCACAAGTAGGGTTTTTTACATAATTTGGGTATTTTCGCATTAAGAGTTTTTTAGAGTTTAGGGGGTAATTGAATAATTAAGTTGTGTAATGAGTTTATTAGATATTAAAAAAATATAGGGGCATTTAAAAAAGTAACTTTAAAGGAGGGGGATTTTAGAAATCTTCTCTCGAAAAAATGGTACATATTAAACTTATTGGGCGAGTGTTTATGTTTTTAAACCTTGTGATTTTCATATAATATTTAGCTATATAGACCATTTGGATTGATAAAAAATATTTTGTGATATAGCCTAAAAATAATTTTCATATAATATTTAGCCATTTGGATGATTTAGATTGTTGGAATATCGGGAGATCGAGGGGTTTCTCTTAGGTAAGGTGAACCCTCGTTAAACTCTAAAAATAATAATCAGAGAAATAAAAAAAGCAGGAACTTTTTATCAGATTAAAAATATTTGGAGGCCTGCCACATGGACATTGCTCATCTTTGCATTGTTTTCGTCTCTATTGACACAAAGGAGAGCAAGTCAACCTGGAAAACGAAAAAATAAAAGAAATAAATCAACAAAACTAAATTACTCAATAACCAATAAGTCCATGGTCAACAAATACTAGGATACTTCCATTACAAATTTACGCTTCTTTTCTATTTGTTATACATAAATAATGAACTAAAAACAACTGACAACCAACAGAGCAGGGGGAGAGATCAACTGTAAGGCACACATACTGTTTGCTGCTATATGTGACTGTTATAGCCACATATTGAATGTGTTATCTGATAGCCAAGAATGTGTGGTGATTGATGACCATGAAAATTTAAAAAGAAACATAAAACTTAAATAAATCATAATTTATTCTTATTAATAATCTCTCTCCTCTCTCCTCTCTCCTCTCTCCTCGCCGCCCAAAAAATTGAAGAACGTGGATTATTATAATTATATTTGAAACAAAAATAATAATGAAAAGAATGCCAATCATCTCTTTAGTCTATAGAAATTAGAATTGACTCTGTCTTTGAGTCGGGTATTGATCCTGTGTGTAGCGCCTTCCACGGATAGATCAAACGCATCCATGACACCGTTCAACCCCACCGAGCTCCCATGCCTCCTATACAAAACCCTAGGCATCATCTCAATTACCTTCTCCCTCATCCTCCTGACGTCAGCCCTAGAAATCCCCATCAGCACGTCTGCAATTCTCAGCCCGTTCATCACCACCTCCTCCTTCGGTATAAACACCGAGAACTCCCCGTACTCCTCAGCCGATAAATGCCATCCGAACTGAGATTTAGCCGATAATTCCTCAAAGAAAACCGGTATACACGCAGCCAAAATCCCATCAAACGTCGAGCGCCGTGTCGGCGTATCGCCCGGCGGCTGCAGGCAGAAACTAGCCCGCAGCATCGGCCGCATGTAACGTATCGGGTCGTGCTCGCAGACGCCGTTCGAGCAGTCGACGAAGTGGCAGACGTCTCGGCGCGTGTCGTTGTCGCACTCGGATCGGATGCTGTGCCGGATATTAGCCGCAGACGATGCGCCGCCGCCGCCCGCGAAGAGCATGAGCGTGGTGCGGCGCGATCGGCGCACCCGCGCAATCCACGACTCGAGCCGCGCAACGCTCGCCGGGTGGAACGACGTCGGGTGCGGAACCGCTTGCTCCTGCCACGGCCACGCGCGCGACTCGAGGGTCAAAGCAGTGACGTTGTAGAATTCAGGGATATCGAGGAACGACGTGCCCCAAATCGGAGGGTCCTTATCAGGCGATTGAGAGAAGTCCCACGCCGGCCGCGCCATGACCAGAAAATGGTCGTGGCCGGCGTTGCGGGACCAGATTTCCGGCAAATCTCGCCGGAGGAAATCGAAGAGATCGAGGCCGTGTTCGGCGCTGGAGTTGACTTCAGGGCCGTAGAGATAACGGAGGGAATCGAGGCCAGCGTAGTACGGGAGATAGACGGCGTTAGATTGGGTGGGATCGGTTGTTAAGCAGGGGTACTCGAGAATTCGACGGTGGAAGATGAGCTCTAGCATGTAGGTGTCGGTTCTGTACCAGCTTTGGGATCGGTTGTGGGTTTTTTGGCCCAGGCCGTGGTTGGCTAAGTAAGAGCAGAAATCGTCGTACAGAGGGTAGGCTGAGCAGTTGGTGAGGATATCGAGGTTGAAACGGGAAGGGAGATTTCGGATGTAGATGTAACGGCCGGTACATTCCGGTTGGGATGTATGGTGTAACGGATTGGCGAGATTGAAGAGGAGAGAGAGGGAGAGGAGAGAGAATAGGACGGGGGCCATCAGAAGGGAAGAGAGAGAGAGAGAGGGGTGTGGTTGATGAGAGAGAGGATCATCAAGATGAGGTTTTGTTGGTCTTTCATTTCACCACCGTTGATTTTATTTTTTTAATTAATTAATTTTGGGGGACTGTTGTTTTTTGTTACAGAGAGAGAGTAATTTAGATTTATAATTGAAAAAAAAAAAAAAAAATTTACAGTTAGGATTTCAACCACTAATGTCGGCGGTGTAGACTGCTGGTAGTCTTCACGTCTCCACCAATTGCGGCGGTCATTTTTGGCGCTAAAGGAGACAAACCGAAGATTAAAGCCTTTAAAGGATATCACGTGGTATTGGAGGACCGTCGCTTTCACAGGAGAGATTTTGCTATTATGTGATGCCACTATACAACATTCAATTTTTTTCAGTTACCCCAAGGAGCGGATGAGCAGAAAAAGTAGACGTTGACTTCTTTGAACTAGACGTTGGAGATCGAGATCATTTTTATCCTATCATTTACAGAATCGATCATGAGATTATGAGTGTATCATCAGATGATTGAATTTTGATTTCACATAACACACGGAACAAAAATTGATATGAGAATGACACTTGATGTATGTTATGATCATGTTCATTTTTTTTTTTTGAGATGTGAGCTACAGTGAAAATAAAATCTTTTAATGGAAGATTGAAACGAAAAACAATCTCTTACCGCTTTGAGACGAAGCAATCTGACGGTTCTGAAATATGTTTAGTTGGAGTTATTGAGTATTTTCGTGGGGTTAGTAGGGGTTCCTTTTGCAGGCGTTTCTTTAAGAGTTTATATTTTTTTTGATGGAATTAAGAGTTTATATTTGGTAGATTGATCTCGCACCCCTGGTCGTATGTTAGTAGATTTTTTGACTCATTGATATGGTCAAAAGCTCACCACGAGGAATTCACATAAGCATGAGATCCGTGCATTGCCTACGCACAACTCGGTTGAGACTTGAGATTGTCAAATGTTGCTTGATTTGATAAGTGTTTAAGTGATCTTACACCATTAAAATGTTATTTTTTATCTCCTATTGAAGTGTGATTTATTATTGTGGCATGTGATACATTTATGATCAATCTAAATTTCTCAAGTGCCAATCCATCGTTGGAATATGTCTTAGCCAAATAATCATGTTTATAAGTGGATATAAATCATTCAATCGGTAAACTTTAATATCAATCATCAAAATTAAGAACAATCGTTAGTATTAGAATGCACAAATCGGAAGGTTCAAATCTTTCAAAAAGTGTGATTTATGGATGCACATTCATTTAATTGATGATGTATCACTTTGAGAGTATGAATTTCAAAGATCATATGCCAATAAATAGTGTAAGATCATTTAAACATCAATCATGGGTCAAAATCTCGTTAAATCGATACGTATCGTCCGAACTCAAAATTGATACGTGTCGGACGATACATATCGGAACAGTAAAATATCGAACGATACATTGAATGCATCGTCTGGCCATATACATACAAATGAATAATACGATACTTTTAATATATCGTGTCGTTCGGGTCCGATACCGATACGTATCATCCGATATATATCGGTATAGGACTAAATTTTGGTCCATGTATATAATTCTCAAACCAAATCGACACTCTACCAATCAATTACCGAATCCAAACTTGATTATTATGCTTGCAGTCAGGGATTCAACTCTCATGCTTTCCTATTAAAAAAAATACAATGATTTAATGTAGACAAATTGGAATAGTTGGTATCAATGTGTCATGGTTTGAAAACTATGAAACATTCGTGTTGTATAATAAAAATAAAAAGAGAAATATTACTATTACACCCTTTTTTATTACCCCCACATCACCTAAATGAAGAAAAATCATTGTTGCTTTGAATTAGAAGATGAAGATAGTTTTCTTCCACCCAATAGATCTTCAGATCATAGGTCTACCATTAGATGCTGAGATGTTGAGCGGCACACATCCAAAAAATAAAAGTGAACCATATTTGATGGTACGCCATGGTATGTTCGTGTTTTGTGATGTATCACGCGGAATCAATATGACCGTGTGATGGCAGGCCCAATAGATCTTCATATCAAAGGTCGACCGTCAAATGCTCATATGTTGAGTGGCACACATCCAAAAATTAAAAGTGAATCACATTTGATGATACGTAATGATATGTTCGTTTTTTGTGATATATCACATGGAATCAATATGATTGAATGATGGCAGGCCCATAATTTCAAGATCTACTTTGTGAAAAATTGGAATGAAAAATTATCTCATCATATAATTCAAAACAATCAATGATGTTTTCTTTGTTTACATGATATGGCAATAACAAAAAAGGGTAAGACAAAACATATCGTGATTCAAAGCTTTTAAGTGGTAATAATTTTAAAAGTTATTGACTGCTTTAAATAATATTATAGAGATAAGTTTTATTTTAATCTCTTAAACCATACATTTATACATCATGATCTTTAAATCACATAACAGACAGACATGACAAAATCACATGACACATGGCCAGAAAGAGACTCTGAACCAAGTCACCTGACGCTATGGCAACTTACCTAAATACATAAAACAATTCTAGACCAAATACAAACGACGCTAGGACAACTTACCTAAATACCAAAAAACAATTCTATACTAATAGAAACGTGAATCCAACCAGGTAGAAGGTAGGGCATGGCCTCGCAAAAATTGGATTTCGTAAGATTTGGCATTCTCCAAGAATCTTCTTGAATGGGCATGGTCCCTCTCTCTATTTAATAATGTATCTTCTAATTAAAAGAAAAAGAAAGGGAGTCATTACTCGCACTCGGAAATGGGGCCCTTGCACCAAAGTTAAAGAAAGACTTTATATCTTAGGGGCATGTGACATGTCGCAATTTGAGCCATCTGATTAAAGTTTATAATTTATAGATCCTTAGTGGATAAGATCACAGCAAAACAAGATATTTATCATATGATCTATTGTCTCAAATAATATCCTATGATTATATTTAATCACATGAAAATTATATTTCATGCTAATCTTTTGCACTTCATATCTTTAAATGATGAGCTCCAAATCAAACATTTAGATGGTGTTTTCATAAAACAAAGATCACCGAACTTATAGGTCTTTGTTTTAAACTCGGTGTAAGGGCCAGGTTTCTGAGTGCAAGTAATGGCTTCCTAATAGAAATTATATAGTAATGGAGTCAAGGACGGCTAATGAAATTTTTTGAATGTGTGCTTTTATTTGCACCCATTAAAAAATAATTAATTGCTTCAAATCAAGATATAGAGATATTATTTGTTCCAATCTCCCACAAAATGGACTTTGAGATCATAAGTATACGATTAGACATAGGCAGTTTTTTATTCCACGTAACATACATCCTAATAAAGTGACCCAAAAATCACTTGGCACATCATACTTAAAAAACATGATTTTCATGTCACATTTTGTGATTGGTGTCCTATAGATTATAAATTTGACCGTCTGATAGTAAGCCAATGATCATAGGATCCCATTGTGTAAATGATTGAGATAAAAAACAATTTATACTGTCTTATTTAAAGAAACCAATGATTTTCTGCATGGGTGAAAAAAAAAAAGAAGGTACCCTTTTCGAATTTTAAAATCAAATGATGGATAGAGCACTAGTGGCTTTGAAACTCCAAACCGTTCACACTTCACACTACTGCCGAGTGGCATCCAATATAAAAGCTGAAGATTCCATGTCTATTCTGGATCCACTTGCTAAAGGGAAAATTTTATGAACATATATGATTGGGTTACTCTTAAGGAAAATTTTACTCAGCTTCACTCGAAATTAACAGTGCAATTTGGGTCGGTTTAGAGTCAATTTGAATCTTACCTGTTAAATTAAGTCTTAGACCTGAACCTTACTCGACCTGCTTGTGTTTAACCTTGATCTGAGCCTGTACCTGACTTGTTGAAAAAACTCAGATCTGAACTTGACTTGAATCCGACCAGCTACCTGAAACCAGACTTGGACCTGGACCAACAACCAATGAAAACCAGAACCGGTAATGTATTCCAATCCAATTGCATTTTCAGGTTTGACCCTACCTATTAGCAACTTTTAAACTTCATCTGAACCTCTAAATCATAGAGAATCACTAATTCTTGCGGTATTCAACCATTATACCATAAATAAGAAAGTAAAATATTAAAATCTTACTTATATAGAGTAGTTATATATGAGTTATTAAGCATATATAAACAATATATAAGTAATTTATCCTATAATATATAATGTTATATGTACTTTCATAAATACGTATTAGGTTGGGTTTTGGTCTAACTTGTACCTGCCTTGTTTAAGTAATAGGTCAAAATTTTCGACCCAATCCGGTCCGACAGGTCAAGTTTTAAAACCAAAAACCGATTTGTAACAAGTCGGGTCTCCAAAACCCGCCAGGTTGACCCGACCCATTTGCACCCTACTCGAAATCTCTATTAGGGATAGAGATATTTGGCGGACCGCAAACAACAAACCATTCAAGGGACCGCTTACATGGCGCGATGCAAGCATAGTAAGTCCCATAAACGCAGGACTGGCCATCTACTTGCTTTGCCCATCACCCATTAGTCTGAACAAGATCTTACGGGTGGAAGTTCCATTTACCGAAATTTCCATTTCAGTTTTGGTTTATTCAATATGGAATCTGAACCGAAATTTATCGGTTTCTATTAACCGAACTCTCCATTCCCTGAAACCGAACCGAATCGATCAAATTCTGTTTCGCTTGGGTTTTCCGACTTTTGAATTATTATTATTTTTTAAGAAAAAAATTGAAAGAGATATTTTTATTTTTACTGTTGTTCGGTTTGTTAATTTGGTTCTTTCGTCAGTTCTCTACCTACTCAACCAGTTTTTGGTTTTCAGCTCTCAAAGTCGAAACCAAACCCATCAAAAATGGGTTTCGATTTTTCAATTTCGAAGCGGTTTTGGGTCGATTTTTTTGGTACGGTTTCATCGATTTTTTATTTTTTATTTTTTTTCCACCACTAATTAATCATAAGCCCCGCTTCAAGGCCGTAGTTATTGTTAGAAAATTTCAAGTTTCCTATAAGATTAGGCCGTTGTTATTGTTAGAAAATTTCAAGTTTCCAATAAGATTATATTTGAAAAGGCTCACATCATGTCTGACATTGTTTGGCTATTGTGTTTTATAGGGTGGATTTGGGCTTAAGGCTTGGATCCTTCACCAAGGGGCACTCACACCTGTGTGGATAGCCCACTACCCTTTCCCTCACACGCAAATGCGTGTGCCGATCCGAGTCGGGTTGAGTCAAGTCTGGATGGGATGGCACGAGTACATGGCCTATTGTAGTGTATTATGGTAAACTAAAATATTTGTTAGCAAAAATTCATTTAAACTTTGATTTTGTTTATTTTTACCATTTTTTCACTTTGACTGTTTGGATTATGAGCTTTGTGCCTTAATTCTAATAGCTAACCAATAGTTTTTATTCGAAGAGGTGCCTTATGCAACTTTTATAAGGGCACCTAAATCTACTACCATTGTGTGAACTGGTGGAGATTTGTAACTATTGATCATCATAAAGGTGTCTTAACACACTACAAACAATAAGACTATTAGCGACAGTTTTTTGCTCTAAAAAATTGCCGCTATTAATAAAATATCTATTAAGACTATTAGCAGCGAGAGTATTAAAGGCAATTTTTTGTTAATAGCGGCAGTTTTTGGCCGTTGCTAATAGTCTTATTTTTTATAGTGACACTCATTTTTTATTTAAGGAACCCGATTTCAACATTTTTCTTTACTTTGAAACATATTTTCTTTTCTTTATTTACTATGTAGAGGATTTTGTCAGAGCACACTTGCACTATTTTGGTGTTCGGATTGAATAAATTCACCAAATCATTCACAAGACTACAAAGTTTGTTTGTTGTATCTTGGAACTAATTTACCATTAAACTTTTGGATCGCTGGCATAAACTGGTGGGGCAAATTAATATTGGCTTAAAGATAATAATATTTCTCGTGTAAATCGGTGATATGTATTTTTTTATTTATCTTATTCTATTTTCCCAACAGTTCTTTACTTTTTAGCAGTTTGAGGAATGGCAATTCGATTAGCTTGTGAGAAATTTAATATTTCGGTTAATACGCGCATGAGTTAACTTTTTTCAGAAGGAATCAAATAGTGGTTTTCTTTTTATGCGAAGACTACTATTGCATCTATTTAATCTGGCGTATAAATTCACAATCTGTTGCAAGGGCATATTGGATCTAAGGGCTCTAATTTAAGAAAGATGGTAATCTTCTCCTTCATTTTTTTACTGATTTACTGCATCAACAGTAAGTGGTGTCAAAATTGCAAGATTGACACCCAGCTTAACTATTTGACAATAAACAATGAAGAAAAAAGCCCTGAAATAGTACTCCATTCGTGAGGCATGGAAAAGGAGCACTATAATGTTGGGTTTTTAGCTCGCTTGAGCGGGAACTAAATCTGCTCGAGCGAGGTGAACACTAAGACAAGGATTTTCTCGGGTTCTAGTTGCTCAAGCGACTTTAGTTGTCGCTCAAGCGACCCGCGACATCCAAGTTACATGTCAGCTTCAGTTTTTTGGCCAATTTCTCTTAGATTAGGAGTAGGATTTGAGACTTCTATATATAGGGAAATCCTTGGTCGAATTTGGTAGAGGCTAGCTAGAGAGATTGAATAGGCAAGCTTGGGAAAACCCATCTAGAGTTTTTTGGGGTCTCACTTGTGCATGTTTGTTTGGGAGAACCTTGGTGTTTATTTTTTGAATTTAGGGTTTTGTATTTGTGCTTGGATCTCTGTGGTTCTCTTGCGTTTGGATAAGATTGGAGACTACGATCTCTTTGTTTTGTAGCCTTTGAGCATCTTCTTCTTAATAATGAAAACACTTTGTTTGACTACCCGTGAACGTAGGCTTAGGCCGAACCACGTAAATCTTATTCTTTGTTGTAGTATAATCTCTTTCTCTTTCTACCTTTTAGTGATAATTATTATTTCGTTTATTGATTGTCTTCTTCGCATGTGAAAACCATTAACAATGTGCAAAGACTTTCTAAGAGTTTTTGCACAACTTATAATTCACAACCTCAAAGACAAAATTCAATGCACTCTCCCCCTAAATCCAACAAGTGGAATTAATCTTACGAAATCCTACTATAACAAGACCAAGATCATACATTAATGATGGACCAGGATATACATCTAGAGAGGAAAAATGTGGCCTCTTTGGTTGCACATTGGATCAGTTGTCAGCACTAACTACTGAGCCTTAGAAAGAGAGAACGAAAGACAGGAAAAACAAAACAACTTTTTTTTTTTATATATATTACATAGGTGTCCCATGTTTACGCTGGGAGTGTTATTGCTCTCATCATGTCACAAGTATTTCACAATTTACACACCTTATGTGGCACATATTTATGACAATGAGTACTTTCGAACTGAGGACCTTAGCGCATGCCTAAGTTGTCAACTCTTGCCACAATTCCTTGATTGGTGGAAAAACGAAACAAAAGAACTTGTATCATGGTCATCAAGTGAGAGTACGAGAACAAGTAGGCAATTGGAAAATTTGAAAAAATCAGAAAGTCCTAGACAAAGTCGGAAAAAAAATGATGAAAATATTAAAAATATTGAAAAAGTTAAGAATAAATACAAAATTTATTACTTAACAAAAGTGTGATTCTTTAAAAGAGTCATCGACTGTAATGAGTATGCTTTTGATAATGATTCATAAAAACTAAACTTTAATAGTGAGTAACACTTCCTTTCAAAAAAAAATAGTGATGCTACTAATCAAATAATTAAACGGGGCATTAGCCCAATTGGTAGGTCGTGGGTTCAATATTTGTCCTTCACGTTGTTTTTCATCCTTGTCTTTATAAAGTGTGGGTTGAATTTTGTTAGTTAACCCTCACCATTGTAGTTGGTGCTCCCTCATGCTGCTCCGCATGGACTCTGAGAAACACATAGACAGCAGATCTCTATGTTCTTGAATCTTGATCATGTTTCAAAGGTCACTTATTGGGTTGGTGAGTTAAGGGGAGTCAGTGGGCTGGGTTTGGTTTGGGCTTTGAACGGCCCATATGTTTTTATCAGGCGAAAAACTTAGCTCCGTCCGGCCCATTTAATAATCAGGTTGAACCGGGATTACAAGTACCTTAGCCTGAACCGGTCCTCAAACATGCTGGGTCCATGAGCTTTTTTTTTTATTAGATAAGAAAGCATATTAAAGGAAAAAGATAATACAACGCAACTCCTTGAGGGATTACCTACAGCGGCAGTAAGGAGTAGCAAATTTATCAAGTAAAACGAATCCTCTACAATCACTAGGGTAAATTATAAGTGTGCAGAAAACTAATATTGTTACCCGAAGAAGTCATTTCAGCAAGGTAATCTGCCACCGAATTAATTTCACAGTGACTGCATTTTACTCTTACATGGTCGAGCTTGACAGTCTTTTAGTTGGGCCTAAATATGAGGCCAAATCTAGCCACTTATTAATCGGTATAGGTCAGGCTTACCCCAGGTCTCTAATCGGGTTTAGATCTTAAGCCCAAAGCTACCTCAAAGCGAGCTGGTCCAGCCCGTTCCATTGACACCTCTACTTTGGTCGCTTTTTGGTAGCTCAAAATTAAATATATTAACAATATTAAAAATAAGACTATTACGACAACCAATATTGTCGCTATTAACTAAAAACCTACCGCTAATACTCTCATCGCTAATAGTCTTAATAGCCTTTAATAATTTTTTCTGTTAATAGCGGTAGTTTTTGGCCGCTGCTAATAATCTTTATTTTTTGTAGTAATTTTTAAGAATTTAAAGGAAAAGAAAAAGGGAAGTTTATAGTTTCGGCTCCAATAGCGCCTACACCTTCTTTAAAAACATCGCCTTCTTTAAAAACGGCCCGATAGCTTAAAAGAATATTTTTGTTTCTTTGACGAAAGGTATCCGGACCTCTTAGAGAACCTGACTAAGTCCCGAGCACATGCAATACCCACACATAACACCTATCAATATTAGGTATGCAGGGTTAAATCCCTGCAAGTGGCCAACAGAGGGTGGGATTCTTGAGGCGTCCTCATGGACATTCGTATACTCAAAATAATTTATCCTTACACGTAAGTCACATGCCTTAATTGCTCACAAAATTACTTACGGTAGAACAGTCATTTAAAAAGATGGAAAAAAAGATTTTTTTTATACTCAGCTGCAAGAACACACATTTTATGTGTAAATAATGGCTACCCTTATGCTTTTTAAGATAAAACTCACTAAAAAAATAAAATTATTACTGACAGTTTTTGGCTGTTAAAAATTATCGCTATTAGACTGTAGTGACTTTTTTTTCACACATTTTGTAGGCATTATAGTTATTAAGTGAAGTTACTTTTTCCCAAATTTTGGGGTATAATGGTCATAGTTTATATAGCAGAACCGTGAATAGATTATGCTAAATGGTCATAGCTGAGAAATTACAGTGTTATTTTATAATAAAAAATTTGCTTGTAAAATATATGCAGAAAGAGTCATTAACAATTGACTCCTCAGAGAGACATCGTCAGGTTATCAAGCTTATGAAGCACCTTTGACCCATAGACTCCTATTAAAATCAGACCTCGACGGATGATAGGGGCATAGGAACTCATTAAAGAGCTTTTCAACAAGATTAGGTGGGCTAAGCATCCTTCATAAGCTAGATAATCTTCCAATCTGTTGAAGCCATAGTAATCCTAAAACTTCCCATTAATCCTAATCTTCTGAAGAAAATCTAAAAATAAATAAAAATAAGATGATAATTAGAAAGAAAAGAGAGATTGTTCGAGAGGCTACATTATAAAAATCTTGATGTTATTTCATTAATCTTTTGTGTAGGTAAATCATCATTTGTCTAAATGGTCAAGCTTCGGGAGTCACATAGCTATTTACGTGCATGACATGAAAATCAGTGAAAATTTACTCCTTGGTTGTTTTAAGTAATTAAGGTTAATTTTGAGAATGGAAGGTCCGGACTCTTTCATTAAGTAAGAAAAAGAGGGGTAAAGAAAATAGACAAGTTAATAACCAAATTTTAATGATCAAAACATTTGAACTCAAGCATTAGATGGTTCAATCCAAGCCTTTATCTGAGTGTATGCTAATTATATTTCATCAAAAGCGGCATGCAAACCTAAACTTTTATTTGATATTTTAAAAATCCTTTTAAAGATTTTATTATTATTTTATTTTAAAATTTTAAAATAGTGGGAGATTATTGGATATTTTAAAGCATTTAAAATTGTTGCTTTGTAGTTGGGATTGGTCCCACATCGTGTTACCCAAAAAATGGGTTTGACTTACATGTTCATGCTTTGGCTCAAGACTTGTAGTCTTCACTCAAAGGGCATCGAATTTTGTAGTTTTCACCGTCATGCAACCCATCAGTCTCACACACGCGCCGGGTCAAACCAATTCGAGTTGGACACAAGCGCATGTGTGTTTGAGACTAATAGGTTGCATGACGATGAAAACTACAAAATTCGGTGCCCCTTAGGTGAAGGCTACAAGCCTTGAGCCAAAGCATGGACATATGTAAGTCAAACTTATTTTTTGGGTTACATGATGTGGGACAAATCCCAACTACAAGGCAACAATGTTAAATGCTTTAAAATATCCAACAATTTTTACACTGTTAGCAACATTGCAAGCAATGTCTTAGCAGTTGGATCCAAGGTATCAAAAATCGGCCGATACCGATATGTATCGGTATCCCAACTCAGGTATCAGATACCGTATCGGGTATTGGACGAGACGTCTCGGTTTCGTCCGAGACGTAGTTTTTCCCTTTAAAAAAAAAAAAAACTTATCGGCCAAGTCGTATCGATCCTTAGGAAACTGATACCGATTTTGATACCTTGGTTGGATCCAATATTTTGCCAGTATTAGAACGTTTTATTACTTTTTTATGATAAAAATAGGGTTTCTTACAAAACAGCGCTATGTGTCATTTTTTATCACCAAAAAATTAAATACTATTGCTTCTTTCGAAACGTCCCCACATATTTGAAACGGGCAGCCGTACATATCAACCCACGTCGGACATTGATCAATTTTAATGAATAATTATAATACTGCCCTTACCAACAAATTCCTATGTTTTTAAAATTTTTGTTTTACTTTTTTTTTTATGTGAGACATTCAATACATGTATGAAGAATGCGTAAGAATAGAGGCCGTATTAGCCCGTCTGGGATGCATTTAAATAATTGAAAGAAAATTTGACTTTTTCTGTTATAAAAATATAGAAGTATGGGAGGCGTTTTCGTACTTTTCTCATAAAAATAAGTAAGGGTAGAGAAGGTTCTCTCTCGTAATAAGTCTAAATAAAAATTTATAAAAAGATAGCCTACTAAAGGCAAAGCGGTTAGTTCGAAGCTTGTGTGCTTAGTAGAATTTTATTTAATTCTTTCAGTTCGCTTTAGACGTTTCACTGCATTGGTTAGTGGTTTGAGACTGACCCGAGCCCCGCAGCTGGTCCTCAGGTTCGGTATCTTATAGGTAGTCCACATTTTCATGTAGTCTCACATTTGAGATTCCAATGGAGTGTCATGTACCATGGGGGTGGTTGGTGAATGCTGATGAAATATGAAAAACTAGCCTATTATCATTAGGATCAAAATTTCAGTTTCAGTCCCTATTAAAATCGAAACGAAATCCAAAATTTTGATCTTATCAATCGAGCCAATGATTCCTACAAAGCCATTACTGTCTCAAGTCTCAACTCTAAAGCCCCTGTACTTAATACTACGTGCACGCCCACTCGCTACGGTTTGGGTACAAGTCAAACGTGCATACTTAATTAGGTGAAAGGCTGACTTTGATCATTTCTGAGGCTTCTAAATCTCTGCTCGCCAGGGTGATTTTACCTGCTCTGGTGGGTGGTTAGTTTTTAACTCAAAACAGCTCCACGCCAGCTCTCATTGGGCAGGGAGCTGATTTACCAACAACGCTCCCAAGCCCTAACAGCAACCTCCCGGAGCTGAGAACTGAGCCTTGCTAAATGCAGCCGAAATTTTTCAGCGCAAGATTGGGTACCAACTTACCTAGTGCGAACTTGGGTGCACAAGGTGATGCTCGCTATGGTTTTAGTTAGGGCTGTTAAGGGGCCAAAATTTAGGTTGCCGTGATCCTGTGGGCTCTCAAACCTACCTACCCGATTGGCCAATATTTTGAAAAGCTGGGTCTGATTGTTCAAACCAAGGTTTTAAATATCGGTATCGGTCAATGGATCGGTCAGCCTAAAATCGATCCAGATCAGGATCGGGCGATCCCAACGCCAAAAAAGTTTAAGGGCAAAATTACAATAATTAAACATTTTTTACTATTAGCTGCCAAATAAGTTATTCAAATCAGTCGCTAATAGTCTATTTTTATGTACAATTCATGATACGCCATAATTTTATATTTACAACCCCCACATTAAAAAAAGCAATAGCCCAATTATACTTAAAAATTCAAGTAGAATACTTTTTGAGTGTATTAAACATCTAAGTTTGGCTCTCAATAGTTTGGTGTACAAAATGATCAAAAAACCTTAAAAATATTTTTTTTTTTTGTTTCTTTTATTATATATTATATAATAATATATGCATTTTATATATATATATATATATATATATATATATATATATATATATATATATATATATATATATAATGTATTATATTCGGTTGATTTAGACAAGAGCCATCTCTCGCCTGGAAGTAAAACAAAGTAAAAGACCAAACAAAAAACGCAGAAGACCCAACGCAAGAGGAAGCGGAAGAGACTTAGGGATTTTAGAAGATTGATTATTTTAGGCAAAAATTAACATAATTACTTTATTTTATTTATTTTATAATTAATATTCGGTGTAGAGTTTAATATATATTTTTTATGTGTATAAGTTTTTGGGATCGATGGACCGGCAATCCGACCCAAATGTCGCTCGATATTGGCCGATCTAGAGCGATCCGACCGATCCATATCCGATACCCACGTACAAACGATCCAACCCAAGGATTTAGGATCGTTTGGGCCAAAACCGATCCGGATCGGGATCGGCCGATATTTGAAACCATGGTTCAGACCAGATCGACTCAGATCACAAGCCTCCTAAACCGTAGTAATTAAGCATGCTCTCCCTCTCTCTCTCTCTCTCTCTCTCTCTCTCTCTCTATATATATATATATATATATATATATATATATATATATATACTCCAACCTTTCATATGGAGCTCCACGTGGCACGCAAAACATTTTTTGGGTGCCACGTGGACTTTGGGTGCATTGTTTAGATCATCTTTGAAAAAAATAATAATTTAAAAATTTATCTCCAACGTGTATATTTTGAATCGTGAAATGTGGACTAATGAAAATTGTCAAATTTTAATTTGTGATTTAATTTTTTTTTTTAATATTGATCTAAACTGTCCACCTGTGCTCCACGTGACACCCAAAAAGTGTTTTGGGTGCCACGTGAATCTTGAAAGTCACCGTCCTCCATTGGAGGACCTAACCGGCTCCATATATATATATATATATATGTGATAAAATTAGGTCAATTTTGTCCATGTCAACCTGAATATAAAACGAGTTCGAATTGTGAATTGGCTTCTCAGTGCAATGGTAAAAAGTTTGGGCTGTCAAGCATAAAGATGGAAGACACTCGGCGAGTCGGGAGAGCAAGTATTTTGTGTGTAAAAGTCAAAGGATAGGTTTATATCCGATATTCCGATCTACCCTTCCGAGCACCCGTACGTAGCTATAGTGGGTGCCTGTCGCAATATGTAGTTTTCTTGTGTCTGATTGTCCTCTTGGCGACCAATGAGTCACAATTTTCAGCTTACTCTATTTCCACGTCATATCCACGTGGGCTGTGTACCACGTGAATGTCATGTGACATCTAGCTGTTTAAACCTTAGGAGTGTCCTGCATGCAATGTGCTCAAGAAGTAAGCAACCAACTCCTTTGTGGTTTGTATGCTCTTATGGTTTGTCTTGCTCACATTAAACAAAGGAAGGCAACATAAATAAACTTCTATCTTCACTATCAGCTCCTTAAGACACCTATTGCCTTATATTTTACTAATTTCATGTCATAAAAATTTTGATGGGTCTGCAACCAATTTAGGATAAGCTTCAGGGACGTAAAGTAGTTTAGTTTAATTTATTATAATTTTAACAAGATGTAGTTGGCATTATGTCTATTCTATAGAATGAACTTATATAGATTATTGATTTTTATTTTTATTTTTCTTTTGTCATTATTATTATAGGTTTACCTTAAGGTTGAGTCGCTTGAGTGGGAACCAAATCCACTCGAGTGAGGTAAATACTCTACAAGAGTATTTTTTACGAGTAGAAGTTGCTCGAGCGAATTTGGTTCTCGCTCGAGCGACTTGCGCACGTTTGTAAAGGAAAACTTTTGGGTACAAGTCGCTCGAGCGACTTTGCTTTTCACTCGAGCAACCCGCGGATGTCGAGTTACGTGCAGAGTCTGATTTTTTAACAATTTCTTATGGGTTAGAAGTAGGATTCGGGTCTCTTATATAAAGGGAAATCTCATGGACGAAATAGAGAGTTTTTCAAGAGAGAAACTTGGGTGAATACTTTGGAGAGGCAAGGTATTGAAGGATTGCCTGGAGATTGAAGATTCGATTGAAGCTGTTCTTGTGCCGGAATCGTAAAGATCCGATTGAAGCCGTTCTTATGTCGGAATCATTACTATATTCCGGCAGATCTTTTTTCTGTTCTTTGATGGACATCGTCATTGGTTTAACAGTGATTTTACTATTGAAGATCGTGTTTGATCTTGTTTGAGAGTGCACTAGAGAAAAGAGAGTGTGTGCGTTATAAACGCTCATAAATAGTGCATATACTCTCATGGACGTAGCCCTCGTTTGGGTGAACCACGTAAATCTTGTGTTGTGTGTAATTATTCTCTTACATCTTATTTTTTCGTATTTATCGTCATAAGGGAGTTCGTTAGAATAGGTTGAATTTCTAATAAGTGGTATTAGATCCAAGTTTACGCTACAATGGAGATGAAGGCCTTGAATGCACGATTCGAGGTGAAGAAGTTTTCAAGGAAGAATAACTTTGTTTTGTGGTAAGTCAAGGTCACAGATCTCCTTATCCAACAAGACATTGATGATGATCTACTTAAAAAGGAAATGAGAAAGAAGGCGAAAATGTTCGATGAAAAGTGGAATTCTATTAATAAAAGAGTTGTAAGCACTATCTGCTTATGCTTGTCCGATGAACTTTTGTACAAAGTTCTTCATAAGAAGATGATCGTGGATCTGTGAAAGAAAATATAATCTCTTTACATGACAAAGTCGCTGTCCAACAGACTCTTCATGAAGAAACAACTCTACACATTTCGTATGAAGGCTGACATGCATATTCATGATCATTTGAATTCATTTAATAAAATAGTTAGTGAACTATTGAGCATTGAGGTGAAACTTGAAGAAGAAGATCTTTCACTTCTCTTGCTCGCCTCCCTGCTACCATCTTATGAGCACTTCACTACCACATTAATTTATGGTAAGGATACTATTGTCATCGAAAAAGTGACTGATGCACTTCTTTCCGACGAATTGAGAAAACAATCTGAATCTAACTTCGAAGGGATTAGTCTCTTGAGCGAAAGGGGTCAAAATTATGATCGCAAAAGAGACAGACAGGAATATAAAGATTCTCAGATCAGATAATAGTGGGGAATACTTGTTATCAGAGTTCAAGGCTTACTGTGAAAATTAAGGGATTGTTAGGCACTTAATAATTTCTGAAAATCCTCAGCAAAACGGTGTAGCAGAAAAGATGAACAGAACACTAATAGAAAAAATGCGGTGTATGATAAATCATTATGACCTAAGTCATGGGTTCTGTGCAGAGGTAAAGAACATGGTATGTTACTTGGTCAATTGGTCGCCTTCAGCGACATTGAATTAGAAAACTGTAAATGAGGTTTGGTATAAAAGACACGTAAGTTACTCTCACTTGAGGGCGTTTGGATGTGCGACTTATGCATTACTTCAAGGAAGTGAACGATCCAAGTTGGATCCAAAATTCAAAAAGTGTATCTTAATTGGCTACGGTGAAGGAGTCAAAGGTTATCGTTTGTGGGATACACAATCTCACAAAGTGATAGTCGAAAGGGATATTGCTTTCAACGAAGATGAGTTTCCGATGAAAAAGGTGGAAGACAAACCTCAGTCATCTGATGAATCTCAGGTACAGGTTAATGTTGAAAAGCATAAGTAAGATGAAAAAGAAAATGAAGACTTCGATGGCACAATTTCTCAAGACTTGCAGCCCCAGGTACCGATTCCGGTTCAGATTACTTCAAGGAAGTGAACGATCCAAGTTGGATCCAAAATTCAAAAAGTGTATCTTAATTGGCTACGGTGAAGGAGTCAAAGGTTATCGTTTGTGGGATACACAATCTCACAAAGTGATAGTCGAAAGGGATATTGCTTTCAACGAAAATGAGTTTCCGATGAAAAAGGTGGAAGACAAACCTCAGTCATCTGATAAATCTCAGGTACAGGTTAATGTTGAAAAGCATAAGTAAGATGAAAAAGAAAATGAAGACTTCGATGGCACAATTTCTCAAGACTTGCAGCCCCAGGTACCGATTCCGGTTCAGATTACCTTGAGAAGGTCAGAAAGGACAAAGAAATATCCTGAAAAATTTAAGGGCATGGTTCCTTTAACACTTGTACTTATCACAGAGAATGGAGAACCAAGCACAGTTCGAAAAGCTCGGATGGATACAGATGCAGTAAAGTGACAGTTAGATATAGAGGAAGAATGACAATCAATTTTAAAGAATGAGACTTGGGATCTCATAAAACTTTTTAAAGGAAAGAGAGTTATTGGTTGTAAATGAGTCTTTCGAAAGAAAGAATGCGATAAGAGTGAAACCCCGAAGTTTAAAGAATGCGATAAGAGTGTAAAATGGTTTTTTCAGAAAGAAGGTATCGATTACAATGAAATGTTCTCTTCGGTTGCAAAACACACATCGATTCACACGTTATTGACAGTTGTTGCTCAGAAAGATCTCGAACTAGAACAGCTGAATGTGAAAACAGTTTTTCTCCATGGAGATCTTTCGGAAGAGATTTATATACAACAGTCAGAAGGATTTGAAGCAAAAGGGTCAGAATCGCTTATCTGTAGGTTGAAGAAATCCTTGTGTGGTGTCAAGCAGACACCTAGACAGTGGTACAGAAAGTTTGATTCATATATGCTGAGCATAAGGTATAACAGGAGCAGTATAATTGTTGTATCTACTAGAAATAATATTATAAAGATGAGAGAATCTTCTTAATCCTCTATGTAGATAATATGCTGATAGGAGTAAGAAGCAAGATTGAAATCAATAAGTTGAAGCAATCACTGAGCCAGAAGTTTGAGATGAAGGATATTGGTTCCGCAAATAAAATCCAAGGTATGGAAATCATGAGGGATTGTGAGAAGAATAGGCTTTGGCTAATTCAAAAGATTTTTATCCAAAATTTTTTTGAGAGGTACAATATGAGTGGTGCCAAATTTGTATCAACTCCTCTTGTAGAGCATTTTAAACTCGCAGAGAAGATGAGTCCATCTACACAGAAAAAAAGGAAATACATAAAGAATATTTCGTATACAAATTCTATTGAGAGTTTGATGTATGTCATGGTGATTACACGTCCAAATTTAGCACAGACATTGAGTGTGGTTTGCAAGTACATATCTAATCCGGGTAGGGAACATTAGCTTGCAGTGAATGGACATTAAGATATCTGAAAGGTACAGCTGAACATAGTTTAATGTTTGAAAGTAGAGATACATGCGAATTGGATATCTATGATTATGTCGATTTTGACTATGCTAGTGACCTTGATAGAAGAAGGTCAACCACGAGGTATGTGTTTATCTTGGTAGGTGGAGCAATCAGATGAAAATCTATGCTCCAAGGATAATTGTGTTGTCAACTACAGAAGCAGAGTATATAGTGGATACAGAAACAACTAAGGAAGCCTTATGGCTTAAAGATTTGGTCAGGAAATTTGGTGAGGTTGATGAGAACATCGATATCTTCTGCGACAATCAGAGTGTCATTCACCTAGCAAAGAACCAGATTTTTCATGTTAGAACCAAGCATATAGATGTCAGATATCATTTTATCAAAGATATAATAGAAGATAGAGATATATCGGTTGAGAAGATTGATACAAAAGAGAACGCAACGGACATGATGACCAAGCCAGTTACACAGCATAAGTTTAGGCATTGCCTAAACTTGATTAACACTTGTAGAAGGTGTCGATGCTTGTTGGGGTGGTGGAGATTGTTATTATAGGTTTACCCTAACGTTGAGTCGCTCGAGCGGGAACCAAATCCGCTAGAGAGAGATAAGCACTCTACAAGATTATTTTTTACGGATAAAAGTCGCTTAAGGAAATTTGGTTCTCGCTCAAGCGACCTATGCATGTTTGTAAAGAAAAACTTTTGGGTACAAGTCGCTCGAACGACTTTGGTTTTCGCTTGAGCGACCTGCAGATGTCGAGTTACGTGCAGAATTCGATTTTTGAGCAATTTCTCTTGGGTTAGAAGTAGGATTTGTGTCTCCTATATAAAGGGAAAGCTCATGGACGAATTAGAAAGTTTTTTAGAGAGTTTTTCAAGAGAGAAACTTGGATGAATACTTT
The DNA here is from genome assembly GCA_021018995.1 of Chloranthus sessilifolius. Classification (NCBI taxonomy): domain Eukaryota; kingdom Viridiplantae; phylum Streptophyta; class Magnoliopsida; order Chloranthales; family Chloranthaceae; genus Chloranthus; species Chloranthus sessilifolius. The sequence goes on along the minus strand of CM037595.1, from coordinate 104,602,553 downwards.
AGAGAGGCAAGGTATTAAAGAATTGCTTAGGAATTGAAGATCCGATTGAAGTTATTATTGTGCCGGAATCGTTACTATATTTCGGCAGACAGATCTCTTCTCTGTTCTTTGAAGGACATCGTCCTTGGTTTAACAGTGATTTTACTATTGAAGATCATATTTGATCTTGTTTGAGAATGCACTAAAGAGAAGAGAGTGTGTGCCTTGTAAACGTGCCCTCGATTTGGTGAATCATGTAAATCTTGTGTTGTGTGTGATTGTTCTCTTGCATCTTGTTATTTTTTCGCATTTATCGCGATAGGGGAGTTCGTTAGAGTGGGTTGAATTCCTAACAGTCATTAATCACAGGTCGTAGAGAAGATAATGCCTGGGACTGTGCAATTGATTGCAAGATCATCCGTGCAATTGCACCTGCTGTAGGGCATCATGTGACACCTATTACAAAGATTGGGTATCACATAATCTTGGATAAGATCGATCAATTTCCATACAAAATTTGGGCATGATCTGAAAGATATCCACCATTGAACATGTGGTAAGAAGCTTAAATTTAATGCACCAATTTTGTAGGACATTATAGTATCTTTGAGTCATCAAGAGAAGACAAAAAAATCTCTTTTAAAAAATCTTATTTTTTTATATCAAATGCCCCATGGCTCATGTACTAAAGGGAGATTAGCAAATACATCAGTGAGAGCCGGTATTGGTATTTTATAGTTACAACGTGGATCTCCATTGGGCTCTTTTCAATCTTTCTCCATTTCAGTTTTGATATTTCAAGGACGTGGTTGCATCTAAGTTAGACAAAGTAGGCAGACTCGGCACGTCTCTGGTTCTAATTCTGCCGCACACGCATTTAAACTAGGTGAGACGCAGAATTTTAGAAGCACAAAGCCCATGTACAGTGCACGGTTCCTGTATCTTGTATAAATTCTGCATTAAATTTAGAAGGGTGACTAATCAAATGATTTTCCCCTCTGCTTAATAGAAAGACAGAGTAAATTAAAAGATATAAATTTATGCAAAGGGCTTCTACTTAAAAACGTTATGGATAAAGAAGATGATAACAATTTTAATACCAAATGATCAATCGATTACCGATGCAAGGCAAATGAATTATATATATTATCCAAAACCATCATAGTTTAACCAAAACCCATCAGAAATTGCAGATATAAAGGCAATAAAGAACCCCAAGTTGAGCTTGTTCTCATAACTAAAATGGCAAACCACCCTGTTAGCATGTTGGTTGATCACCTAAACCAGATTCTTGGGAACAATATACACCTGTATGAGTCGTTTAATATCGATATTACACTAAATTAACTTAGATTCAGTCTAACTTTCATTTAATTTAAGGCTGTTTGAACCAGTAGATAGACCCTTCACATGCTCTTTCTACTCACTCAAGTTTTCATAAACTTTGTTATTTTTCTGTTTTATATATATATATATATATATATATATATATATATATATATATATATATATATATATATAGATGACTCAAAAATTATATGGCACACATACTCGAGTATGACTTTGGGGCACTTTGTTTTTAGAATCTGTGCCATATGGAAATAGAAACTGACCATTAATGGTACGCCCATGATTTAAAGATCCATCAGGTGGAAGATTCGGATGAAAACCATCTCTATCGTCCGATTCAAAGCAATTAATAAATTTCACCATAGGCGCCCTCCCTAATTGGGGGCGAGTAGATCTACCCTTATACATACTTCTTTTGATAGGTAAACTGAGAGTGAATCTAGAACCTCAAGGTTGCATCATGCACCTTCAAGTTGAGCTCCAAGCCCAACTCCAATTATTTTAAACTTCACTGATGGCTAAATATTTTAGTTTGGAAAATTTTAAATGTATGAAAGATTTGGTGAGGACAAATTGCAGGCAGTTGACATGGCGTGATGTGACTGATTGCACCAACCAGCATTAATTGAGTTTCACCGTACTTGCAGTCAATTGCGTCGCCTCATATCAGCCATCTGCACTTTGTGTGCATAAAATATATCCTCCATATAACACTCTCCATTTAGTTTACACTTTTCTGAGTTTACTTTATCATACATATCCTTCAAATGGACTTCATTTAAAGAAAGTCAACTCTCGCCCACGAGCTAAAATTATACATTAAAACAAATAATAATAAGAAGAAGAAGAAGAAGAAGAAGAAGAAGAAGGATGAAGGTAGCCTCATACTAAGGACCGGGTAACTTAGTTGGTCCTAAATTAGTTTGCTACTGTATGGCAACCAATCGCATAACTGGATAGCAAGGAAAGGATCGGAGTGGCTAGATGGTCATAATTATTTTTAAAAAAGAAATAGTAATAAATAAAATATATAAATTGTAGGGTAAATGGTGTTAATCGTGTGAAAAATGAACGGTAAAATCAAATGTGGTGAAACCAAATGTGCTTCTAACATTCATCTTCCATGCAATTGACTTTGTTGGCCGCACTGTTATATATCAGTTATTTTAATATATTTTTCTCACCATAATTAGGATCATCGACCCACTCTTTTATATGACATCCAATCATGTGATTTGATGGCAAACTAATGTAGGAGTCTATAAGTTACATGGTCCTTGATACTAGGCTACTTTATATTAGTAATAATTACAATAAGGGTTTTGTACAAAATAACGCCTTATGTCATTTTTTATCACAAAAAAATCAAATGTCGTTTTTTCTTCCGAAACAATGCCTCCGCTTACCTGAAATGGGCAAACATACATATTAACCCACATAAGGCACTGATAAATTTAAATGGATAATTACAATGCTGCCCTTACCTACAAATTCTCATTTTTTAAAATTGCTTTTTGAGCTTTTTTTTATTAGGTATCTGACACATGTATGGAAAATGTGTACGAATATGGGCCCGTATGGAACGTTTTTTCATTATTAAAATTTTTTCCAACCTTTTTTATAATAAAAATATAAATTGAGCACATTTTTATACTTTTCTCTTACAATAATCTAGTTTGATAACATGTCCTCATACAATTGGAGTTTACAAAATGACAAGGAATCTCATATAGGACAATGGTTAGCTGGAGAAGCAAGAAAATGTCCGTAAAACAATTTAAATTGGTAAATAAAAAGAAATCCTCTAACAAACAAGTGTAGAACAAATAATAATTATTAGAATAATATAATTTAGCTAACATACTAGAATATAAGTGGACTCTTATAGTGTGAATCTGAGCATAGTGACAAATTTTGTTTTCTTGTAATCTTTGGGTGGGGTATTAATTTCGATAACAAAAAGAAAAAAATTTGGGAAAATTTTGGAGATTAAAAATATATTTAATTTTTTTTTCATTTCTAAAATATATATTAAATTACTAATATATTTAAAATAATAATTAAATAAAAAATTTTAATAAAAAAAATAAAAATAAAAATAAAAATAAAGCTAAATTTATTGAAGTTTCTAAAATTTCTCAAAAGATATCGAAATTTTTTCAAAATTTTCGTTTGACCCCTTTTTCATCAAATTTCGCGAAATTTGTTGAGAAAAATTATATGGGCATTGATGGGAGAACTACTACTACACATTATTTAACATCTATGTTGCGTATATATATATATGAGAAACCTAACGGCTGAAGATCTATACATGCTCATTAAATGTACCGATGGAAGGACTTGTTACATGTGAATAGATTGTTAGAATTGTAACCTATAAAATAGATTCTCAGCGGTCTATTATAAAAAACTAAAAATAATGGTGATATTAGGGTATATAGATATGGACACACCATGATAGCTATTTACGAGATCATCACATAAATAAAGTATGATAATATAAAATAGTGTTGTGTAAAAAAAGAATGAGTAGTAGACTTTTATAGTGTACAAGCTTAATACCTTAAATAAATTTTAATATAAAAATAATATTTATAAGGTTGTATTTCCGAACAAATCACAACAAGATCTCGTCTCGCCTAGTCCCAAATTAAGTGCACCAGGTTTTTGTGGCGTCACATTTTCTTTGAATCGTGAAATGAAAACCTTAAATGTAAATAAACATAAAAAGGTTTAAACCACATGCCACGTTGCTGGACAACCCAGAACGGGTGTTGTTCTTGTGTCACCTGCTACATGGCATGTGATCTGAGTCAGGTGCAACTCTCTACGATTATACCGAAATGCATTTCCCCTTTCCTCTTGTGTATCTTACTTTTTTTTCTTTGAAATAATTTTTTTTCTAAGTGCACCAACTTTTTTCTATCGGCACACCATTCTATTGTCATTAGACGTGCAGAAAGAAAAAAAGTGTTGTGCATGTAGCAGCCTTCAAATTTTAAATCCCTCCAAAACGTATATAATAGAAAAAGAAAAAAAGTACGAAAACACGCTCCATTTAAATTTTTATTACAAAAAAGGTCAAAATAATTTTAATTATAAGAATGTGTCCCTTATGGGTTAATACAGGCCCGTATTCATATTCATTCTTTATGCACACATCCAATGCTTAATAAAACAAATTTAAAAAATAGTAATAATAAATAAGAATTTATTGGCAAAAACAATATTATAATTATTCATTAAAATTAATTACTGCCCTAAGTGAGTTAATATATATGACTACCCGTTTCAAGTATATGAGGGCACTATTTCGGTTGAAAAAACAGGCAGTTTGATTTTTGGTGATAAAAAATGGCACTAGGCCCTAATAAAAACCTGCACAGATGCAGTCTCCATGTGCCAAATTGAGATTCTAAGTTATTTTGGATCATGTGCGTGCGTAACCAGACTAGGCTGCGCTTCTGAAGGCTCTCAATTAGAGCACAACGTGCACGATCCGTGTACCGAATGCGAACTCTCTGAACGGCCTTTCATTTGATGAGAGAGACGCTCTTTGATCGACGGTTAGTACGGTCATGTTTTACATTGTCACCTACAAGGGTGCCAAGTCATTTCCACGCCAATCGTTGAAAATGTGGTCTTGGATCGTGGGGCCCACAAGGCAGCTAGAAGCCAGGAAGCAACGGGCCCAGTGTACGACGACGTGCATCCAGTTAAACCCCTCTGGTCATGACTGCGAAAGACGCCATGTGGATCTGACTTGGCGGGTCCCATTGTGGTTGGTTTCCACAGTGGCGACAAAAGTTACTTCAGTGGATCCTACGCCAAGTGCACATAATGCAAAATGGGCAGTGTCATATGTATGTGCATACCGATTACTTGGCGCGACGCAATTGTCTCCAGTGCAGTGAGGCTTGACCTGCATTGTTTCGGCCTCACTACACTTGCAGCCAGTCACATGGTGTCATGTCAACTGCCTACACTTTGCCTCTACAAAACTTAAGATTGTGCCTCCACAAAACCCAAAACCTAAGATTGTGCACTTTGCCTCTACAAAATCTAAGATTGTGCCTCCATAAAACCTAAGATTGTGCACTTTGCCTCCACAAAACCTACATATCGTCTGCTATTTTTCAAAGAAAAAGTGATGGGAGGCAACAAGTAACATTCTAAGCATTTATTAGGAAAGATGGAGTTTCATTGCAACTTGGATAAGATTGCTTGGGCCTCACTACACTTGCAGCCAATCATATCGCGCCATATTAGTCGTCTACACTTTACCTACACAAAACCTACCTATCATTTGTTATTTTTCAAAGAAAAAGTGATGGGAGGCCACAAGTAACATTCCAAGCATTCATTAGGAAGATGGAGTTTCATCGCAACTTGGATAAGATTGATTAGGTAGTACCCAAAAAATTTGGGCTTAATGTAAGCATGTTGACCATTGATATTGAAGTTAAAAGTGTCCAAAATTAATGTACCAAGTTAGTTGGGCATCACCTTATCTTATACTTATCGAACAAAGATAAAAAAAAGTCCAAAAATAAGATTACTTTTTTTTTAGAAAAAATCACATACCCTCCAAGGCAACTTTTTTTATAGAAAAAAGTCCAAAAATAAGTTTACTTTCCTCTCAATTTTCACTAGTCTTCTTGATCTTGTCCTACTTTTTTGTGCTCATAGCATCTCAAGTCGACCCTTAATTTTTTATTTGTAGGTATCACTTTCAATTTTAATGTATTTTCAAACTTGGATTGGTCTATAAAAAGGTTCAGGTTCAATGCTAGGTGCATGGTTCTAGCTCTTGATGGATATGCCTTTGTAAAAACTATATGACTATATTTTAGTAATGGCTTTTTATTATTTTTATATTTCATTAACGGAGAAGCTTATTTAAACAAAGGTGAATACAATTAATTAAGATCCCAAGAGATCTCTAATAATTTAAAACACTTCCTAAAATGCTAACGAAAATTTTTCATTAACCTTAAGCTTGTCTAAAACACTAGATGATGTGTATCTCTTTTATTTGTCATAACTGTTCTCTATTAGTCTTCAGAGTCAAAAGTACACTTCACGAATGTAGAGGCTCTAAAAGTCCATCCAAGTCCTAAATATGACCCTTACGATGGTTAGATTGACCCGATTGCTTTGACTTGGTGAACATGACCATAATGCTAATCCATTATGACCGTCCAATATTGATCTAACTCTTTAATGGCTTGCAATCCAACGATCGAACCAATTGCATGATCCTAAAAGTCTGATCACTTGCTTTTATCAGATGGTTAGTATCATCGAATCTGTGTAGTAGAGATACGAGTAAACCACCAATCTTGGTGGTGATAGAGATATGGGTTCCCGTTATTTCTAGATCTCAGTAAGGTGGTTTTCGTTTTCAATTTCCCTTTTTTTAACTCTCATTATTTAACCAGTAACTCTAGTCAAAAGTTGACTTTCTCGCATTAACCTCAATTAGCGGAGGTAATAGGAAGGCAACTAGCTGTAAAAGAAGCCCCTATCAAATCTTTGTCGGCAGGTCGAATGGCGAAGAGTTGGCACATGGATCAGTCGTAATTAGCTTGAGGGCTTTTGTTAATTGTTCTCACGCTCTGCACTAACCATAATACTTTAAACCACAAAACTTAATGAATAAAATAACCAATTCAATTAAACTAACCGTTTGCATAGTCATTACCTGATGTTAAGTAAAAAACAAAAACCTGAACGCTTGATAAGCATGATGTTTGGGTTAAAGCTGGGATTGTCAACGGGTGGGGTCAAAAATTTGACTGCCCAATAACAAAATCGCAAATCCATAACCCGTCCCGATGGTGAATCCAACCTTATCTTTTATATTCAAATATTGGGTCCGGACGCATCAGGGATCAAGTCAACATGACCCGTTGACAGCCCTATTTATAAGCCCATTAAGAAGATAGCCAACTACATGGATTGTGGGTAGGGATCTCAATGGGCCGGATTATGGCCAGGTTAACTCCAACCCGGCCTTAATTTATCCGGGCCGGATTCCCAAATTTTTCAGCCCAGCCCTAACCTAGGCTGTGAAATACTTAGTCCAAGCCTGGCCCCTACCAAGCTGAGCCGAGCTTGGGCGTTTTTTCGAGCCTTTTTTTAATGATTTTCTTCTAATAAAATTTGGTTGGACTATTTTTTTTGGACTGTTTTTTAGGACTATTTTTTCTAATAAAATTTGGTTAGGCTTTGGTTGTTTTTTTTCTAATAAAAGTTTCAAGAATGTTAAACTTTTAATTAATTTATATTAACATTATAGAGGCTCAGGTAGATGCCTTTATTCAAATATTTTATTTTAGTTTGTTGCCCAATAGTTATAACGGACAACGGTTGCATAATGATTATAATGGACAATAGTTAATCTCAGGGCATTTTTTATGACTTTTTTTTCTAATAAAATTTGGTTGAGATTTGGCTTTTTTTTCTAATAAAAGTTTGAAGAATGTTAAAATTTTAATTAAATAATTATATTAACATTATTGAGACTCACGTACATGTTTTTATTCAAATATTTTATTTTAGTTTGTTGCCCAATAGTTATTACAGACAATGGTTACACAATGATTATAACGGACAATAGTTAATCTCCGGACATTTAAGTAAATTATATTTAATTAAAAGAAATTCTCTCAATGATAGTAGAGATTATAAGTCATTCTATCCTTAAAGTCTCAAGTCTAGCAAAAAAAAACATACGAGAGAAAGAAGTTTGTAGAATGCATCTCTGCATCTCGAAAAGGTTTGCATATTCTTGAAGATCCTTGAATCTCGGCATCATAAATCAATGCACCATGAACAGAGGTACGATTTGGTTTAATCGTTTCCGCCTTTAATTTTATCATATAGAGCTTACACTGTGACCATCAGTGGGAGAATATTAGCCGGATCTCATTTGAGATCCGGTGTGGCCCAGTTGTCACATTAAGACCCATTATGTTTTGGCCCATTAGCCCCATACGGTTAAGAGGTTTTGGAAAGTGGGATCTGGCCCATTAGCCTCATACGGTTAAGTAGTTTTAGAAAGTGGGATCATATAGCCAATTTTTAAGCCTAAAATCTCTCAATAATAGTAGAGAGATTATAAAGTCATTCTATCTTTGAAGTTTCATGGCTAGCAAAAAAAATATACGAGAGAATGAAGCATGTAGAATCCATCTCTACATCTCGGAAAGGTTTGCATAGACTTGAAGATCCTTGAATATCAACATCATAAATCAGTGCACCATGGACAAAAGTACAATTTTGATTAATTATTTCTGCATTTAATTTTATGGTATAGAGCTTACAATCATAGTGACAAATTTCTCCGAAATTCTCATAAATTTCTTCGAAATTTGCCGAAACAAGGGTCGGGCGAAATTTTATCGAAATTAACAAAATTTCATTGAAATTAATAAATATTTTCTAATTTTTGTCATTTTGTAAATAATAAATAAAAATTTTATGAAGTTTAAATATCATTTATATTTAATATTTTTTGTACTCCCCGAAACTTTTCAAATTTCTCTCGAAATTTATCCTAAATGAACTGAAATGACCCCCTATCGAAATGTTGCAGAAAACAAAATTTGTCACTATGCTTACAATGTGGTATCAGAGTAGGAATCTCTGATCACGGTGTCTACTTAATTTTATTTGATGTCTTATGATTTAAAGAGAAAAAGTTTAACTCTCTCATCGCCAATTTTAACCGTAAAGTTTAGAGTTTTGCTTATTCTCTCTCTCCTAATTTTGCAAATCATGTTTGATAGAGAAGTTTTTTTTTAGGATTCTCGAGGATATTTTTCTATAGATTAATTCAAATTTTTTGTGATTTTTTGAGATTTTTTATGGTCGTCAGACAGTCGCCAAATATTCGCTAATCACTGTCAGCCATTCCCACCTGGCATTGGCCATGCATGAGCACATCTCTTCAAAATGCAAAGACGTGTTCTGGTAAGGAAAATGGGTTCCAACTATAAAGTTGGGTTAATTAGGTAGGTGGGTGGAGCACCATACTAAGTACTTCTCACACTTGGTAAAATAATTTTATAAGTTTATGAGCCTTAGGCCCATTAACCTACAGACCCGCATACCCAAGACCTATCCTAGGCCTGATCAAAATTTGTCCAGATTCAAGACTTGACTTGGGCCTGGCCAAAAATTGACCAGATCCGAGACTCGACCCGGTAAGGGCCCAATCTATTTTTTTTAAAAACCATGTTTTGTATTTATTTATTTATGGGGCTATCGTTATCGAATTTTCACATATTATGTGTTTTTTGAGTATCTCGGACCTTCCAGACACATTTATATGACTTGTTTCTGCATCAAATTTCTCTATTAAGCAAAATTGACCATTATTTCTTTTGAGGTCGCCATTAGGACTAAATACATCATAGATTAAAGAATAGTTACAGCATCTCAAATTGCAATGATGTATTTAGTATAAAGCATGCCTTTTAAGTTGAATTATTTTTATGTGCTCTCATAAATTGTGATTGATCATGAATCAAAATGGCTCGGCTCCATAGAGAAGTTATTGTGATTCATAGATCAATTGAAATGAGATGTTGAACATGACATTAAGATAAAGATTTTCCTAATGTCCACAGGTAGGGGAAGTTTTCTATTTTGGTATCATTCGTCACTTAGTCTCATTATAAGGTAATTAAATAAATTATTAGTGTGTTTCAACCCCTACCAATAGGAGGGTTAAAATGTCTCATTGATTTATTACCTAAAATATTGACATTGGTTGACATTCTAAATAAAATATGAATTTGTATGTTTATCATAGCATCATTGTAAGCACTTTATTCTTTTAATTATTACAATTTTGCTATCTGTCATTATTTTAAAAGGACCAACTCACATTCCTATTCTAACTAGTAATAATTTTTTGGATTGGGAGGGGTTACTCCTGACATTGGAGTGTATGGATTTAGACTTGGCACTCAGAATGGATGAACCTGTCATCTCTTCATAATCTAGCACACCAATTGAAAAGAACTTGTATGAGAGATGAGAACGATCTAATCAGTTGAGTTTAATGTTAGTTAAGTTCCACATTGGGAAGAGCATTAGAGGAAATATCTCGAACAAACCTAAAGTTAAAGATTTTCTCTACACTGTTGAGAAATAATTTACAAGTTCTAATAAAGCTCTTGCCAGCACCCTAATGAATAAGCTCTCCTCCATAAAGTACAATGGTAACAAAGAAATTCATGAATGCATTAGATTTGATGAAACTTTGCATTTTTATTTTTTGTGCTCTAACATCGACCCCAATGGCGGAAGAGGTGTATGAGAATCTAGAGTTTTCTATATTTCAGAAAGAGAGTCTTATGATCCACTAGACCTTTCGATCAACTTGCCCGAATTGGAAGGTAGTTAATGAGTCATATGATTCCTAAAATATTTTCCGAAAATAATGACATACAACTGGTGAATACCTTGTGATGACTACGAGGGTGATAAATATATGAGTATGTCTGTTTAGGCTACGAGACATAATAATGATCAAGTTGTGAATATCGTTCCAAGGTTTAAGAAGTCCTTCCCATGTAGCTGTTTCCTGGGCATGCTGCCAAAATAACATAAGTTCTTCCCACGGGGCTTTGATTTCCTTCCAGGAGTGGCTATTGTGTAGCCATTATTTCCTTAGCATTAGCTCCCTAACTTTGAGTTTTTGGTCGGATAAAAAAAAATAAGTTGGGAAAATTTGGGCATGAAATATGGGTTGGAGACACTACTGGGTAAAAGAATATTTTTCTCTGTTTTTAAGTATATGTGTATTTTTTTTTATTTTTAGGTGTTTATATATTTTCTTCTTTCTTTTTATGTTTTTAAGTGTTTAAATGTTTTTTTTTTGTTATGATACAACATTCGTTCCTTAAGTTGAGATTGACTCAAAGTCTGATTAGTGGGTTGTGTTGAAAGGCCGGAGTGACCATTAGATGATCTGTTTTAGGGTCCTCGATCATCCTCGATCTGATTGATCATGGATGAGAGAGAAATTATGTTTAGGTTTGGGTTTTGGGTGGCAAAAGATTTATTGAATAAGGTGTGGTGTCGTTTGTTTTCTTCTTTCGACAAATCATTTATGGTTGGAGCCTCCTTGTCAGGAGGGACCTTTTTTAATCTCTCAATGGAGTGAGGCATCTTGTAAAGTTGGAGCATGGGACATGATCCTTCCCTTCAGGTTTTGTGTGTTATTATTTTTGTTTTCAGTTGGGGGTTATTAGAGAATATTATTGGATTATGTTGTTTTGGTTTTACGAAAGGGGTCAATTGGAGGGGAGTGTGATGTTGACTTCGTAAAGAGAGTGACAGGATGAGACAGGCAGAATGAGAGAAAGAGGTAAGAAAGTGTGGACCATGGTGGGCCCTTCCTTGGCATGGTGAATCTTGGTTTCATTTGATTTTGCGTGTCTTATCTAATATGTACTTTGCGCCTATTGGGAGGTTATTTTAAGGTTTTGTTTGTGATTTTTGGAGGAGGTTTAGCTTTGAAAGTTTGATGTGATAGTATTGTTGTCGGTTGGGTGTCCGTAAGGATGTTGGTCGAAAGATCTATGGGAATTTATACCCAGGGATCAGAAGCAGTCTTAGTTATGACGTCAATTTTATGTTTTGGTGAGGTTTAAGGATTTGGCGATATATTGATTTGGATGTTGATTGGGGTCGTAAGATTTAAGTTTGGTTTGATTTCGAAAGTGAGAGTGATGATAGATTCATGGATTTGTTTATCGTCAGATTTAGTGACTGGTTAAGGGTTGAGTGTCATTGGTGTTGCAGAGATAGATTCAATGGTGGGTTCAGATTTGATGGTGGGTTTGTGTTTGATGATAGGTTTAGGTTCGATGACAAGTTTAGGTTCGATGATTGGTTTAAGTTCGATGATAGGTTTAGGTTTGATGGTAAGTTTGGGTTTGATAACCGGTTCAAGTTCGATGATAGTTTTAGGTTTGAAGATAGGTTAAATTTTGATGATAGGTTTAGGTTTGGTGACAAGTTTATGTTCGATGGTAGATTTAGGTTTGGTGACAATGTCGGGTTTGATGGCAGGTTTACGTTCGATGATAGGTTCGGGTTTAGTGACAAGTTTATGTCCGGTGGTAGATTTAGGTTTGGTGACTATATCAAGCCCGATAATAGGTTTAGGTTTGATGATAGGTTTGGGTTTGATGACAGGTTTAGTTTTGATAATAGGTTTGAGTTTGGGGCTCAGTTTCATGGTTGGTAAGGTGATAAGTTTGGTAGTGAGTTCAGGTTTTGAGGTAGGTGTAGAGATTGATTTGTAAGTTGGTTCTGAGATCTGTTCAACAGTTGATCTGGAGTAAGTGAAATGGATGGTTCGGAGGTATGTTTGATAAAAGATTTGGGTTCAAGATTTGTTTTGAAGTTGGTGAGGTGATGAGTTCGGTAGTGAGTTTGGGTTCTGAAATGGGGGTAGAGGTTGATTTGAGAGTTGTTTTTGAGGTTGGTGGGACGATGAGTTCATTTTTTGACGTTGGTGGGCGACGTGTTTGATAATGTGTTTGGGCTCGAGGATTAATTTTGGAGTAGGCTCGATTAGGGGTTTATATTCGATTATAGGTTTAGTTTTGAAGCTTAGTCTCGGGGTTAGAGGGATGATTGGTCTGAGAGCTGGTTTGGGAGTGAGAGGGCTAGTGGTTTTAGGAACGGATTTGATCATGGGTTTAGGCTCAAAGTTTAGCTTCGTGATTGGTTTAAGTATAAATGGTGTTGTAGTATGTTGGTGGATTGGTTCTGAAGTAAGGGGGCTAGTGATTTCGGGGATAGATTTGATTACGAGTTTGGGTTCAAAGTTTAGTTTTGTGATCGGTTTAAGTATGAATGGTGTTACAGTATGTGGATGGACTGGTTCAGAAATTGCTTACAGGACCGATAGGTGAGCTTGTTTAAGGGTTGATTGTGGAGTCGATTTGGGTATTTGTTGAGGGAGCGTATGGATTGATTTATTGGTGGGTAAGTTATTGAGTTCGAATGTAGGTTGAGTTGGTTCGAGGATAGGTTTATCGATTTTGAAGATCGGTTGAGTTAGTTTGGGATTGTGTTTGATGATCATAGTGGTAGGTTGAGGTATTTTAGGAATATGTTTGATGATTTCGGTAGTAGGTTGGGTCGGTTCAGGAGTGGGCTCAATAATTTCGGTGATAGGTTTGGTTTTAAAGATTTCAGTACTTGGCTCAATGTGATAAGTGACTTTGGGTTTTATGCTATGAGGGGTGAGGTTGGTTGGTTGTGAATGGATGGTATGGATGGGGTCTGAGGGAGGTTCAATTCTACGAATCAGGCTAGCCGAATGGAATGAGGTAGGAATGGCTGAAGGTGCAGAGCTTTATGAGAGTTGGAAGCTTGATTGAGTATTGTTAAGTGAGAGGTTGTAAAAGACAGGGTTGGTTAGTATGGTGTTGTACGCGAGTTAGGGGCATGATTGGGTTTGGTCAAATAACGGGTTGTAAAAGGTGATGTTGGTTTGCGTGGCATTGGGGAGTCGATTTTGATCCTGATTGAGGTATGGATGTCAGTTATGATTAGAGTATAGAGATTGGTTATAGTCAGGGTATAGGTTCGTGTATTGATCTTGAGTTTTGTTATATAGATGGAAGTTCATTTAGTTTTGTTTTTGGTTCGTGTTGATTTGTTTAGGGCTTGAAGTTTCGTTTAGGGTCATTGGAAGAGGGTCTATTGGATGTTACTGTACAGAGATTAAGGTCCTCATTTTTCATGCGACGCAGGATGCGTGAAGCATGTTGACAGAGGCTACCAAAATTAGGGTAGTCGCTTAGTATGAGAGCACTCTGAAGGGGATCTTGGGTATTGTTGATGATAATGTCTACAACGTCTGTGTCGTTCATGCGGTATTCTGTTCAAGTGGCAAGTCCTATCCAATGACTAAAAAAAGTTGCAAAGTCTTCCTCGTTCTCTTGTTTTGTATTCATCAAGTCGCTAAAGTTGATCTCCTAGTGGGTCATATGTTTGTATTGGTTTAAAAATCTGTTGGCTAGGTTTTCAAAAGTTTCAATTTTGACTAAAGGTAAGGCAGTGAACCAGTCGAGGGCTTCTCCTTCTAGAGATCTCTGAAAGTAGTGGATCAAGAGCCCATGATTGGTGCAGATTGGTTGGCAGTCATTACAAAACAGTGCCAAGTGATGGTTTGGATTTCCGGTACTATTATATTTGTTAAACTTCAGAGGTTTAAAGCCAGCAGGTACAGTGAAGTCAATGTCTCGGCAAAATTTGTCGAATGCGCAAGATTGGTTAGAGTGTTCTCTATTAGCCATGTAATTATCTAAAAATCGATGGAGGTCATTCATATTTATGGTGGTGTCCTTTTTATGTGTCTCGGGTTGTTTTTAGTGGTTGTTTTTGTAGGAGGTGTGAAGGACATGTGTGTCAGGCGATTCTGTGACTGCTCGGATTTTTCCAACAAAAAGTTTCTAAGATATATATTTTTTTTCTTTTAAACCAAATCCAACAGGAAAAACCCGGACCGTCAGATCGCAGAACACAATCTAATACAAAATTTAATTGGTATATTCACACATTGCGGAAACAGGAGCAGTTATAGCATAATTGACAAAACTTAAACTAATACAGACACATGATCGGAAGAACTAAAATAAACCACAGATGATGGCCAACCATCATCCGAAATAGTGGTACACAAACAGGTATAAAGACTGAATATCTATAATGCACCAAGCTCAATCTCGGAAGTCACAAAGCCAAATCTAATTGAGCTTCTCCCTCCAATAAGTAACTTGTATTCTCCTCACGTTTAGGGTCTTGATTTGAAGCAATACTTGTGACATATAGTCGAGGTGAGCTGACATCTAAGCTCAGTAGAAGAAGATCAATAACAGTTACATTTTATCAATTATAGGGTTCAAAGTAGAAGTAGATCAGATATTCAATGATAGAACAAAACGATAACAGAGCAGATATTTGATAACAGAAACAAAAGCTCGTATTTTTCATTCACTATACTCAATTCACTAATTCAATCCTCAAAATTCATTATTCACTATTTGATGATTTAAATGTCCTTATTCACATTGTTTCACTTTACTCACTGTGTTCACTTCACTCATTGTGTACGGATAACCGTCGTACCGGTTACTTATGTATGCTATGCAATGCGTACGGACCACCGTCATACCGGCCCACTATGTATGCTATGTAATGCGTACGGACCATCGCCGTACCGGCCCACTATGTATGCTATGCAATGCGTACAGACCGTCGCCATACCGGCCCATTATGCAATCTCCACTCACAATCTTATCATTCGGAATATATTCTCAGTGTTCTCATTCACACTCAAATACAGGGTTCAAGGTTTATACTTAACTTAATAACTCAACACAGTTTATCTTGTTTCTAAAGTTCAAAGTCCAATCATCCACTCTTTTAGTAGGTATATCTCAGATCTACAATTAATCCTACACAAAGGTTCAATATTGTCTTAATCGTAAAGAGAATGATTCAGAGTGCGATAGGTTCACCAATCCCACTTTTCAAGGGATGAGGTCTATATTAATCTGGATGTACTTCGTGTGGTATCCCATAATATCATAAAAGAGTTACATCCGTACATAGACGCCTACATTCCAAGTTTTACGTGTCTGGAAAAGAGACCTCACTGTGACTCAGGTTGAAAAATAGTGTCTTATCGCATTACATTTTCTTATCATACATACTTCCTTGTTCATTCGAATTCAAAGTTCGTGTACAAGTTTAACTAATTACATCATGTACGGAAATAGAACAA
The DNA here is from genome assembly GCA_021018995.1 of Chloranthus sessilifolius. NCBI lineage: Eukaryota > Viridiplantae > Streptophyta > Magnoliopsida > Chloranthales > Chloranthaceae > Chloranthus > Chloranthus sessilifolius. The sequence goes on along the minus strand of CM037595.1, from coordinate 104,586,397 downwards.
ATCGAATCATAAGCAAAACAGAATGAATAAGATTAAACAGAATGAATAAGTTATCAAAACGAATAAGATCAAAACATAATTAAATGGAACGAATTTGATAAAAAGTAGAAACAAGGAACAATCAGATTATATACGGAAACAGAAAGGAAACAATACATATCACAACGAAAACAAAGCAACAGGTAGACCAGCAAAGAAACTATGAATCAAATTTATAAAATGTAATTTTACATTGAGTTTCTCCTACCTCGGATTTGGAGCCGTTCAAAGCAATCCAAAAGTCTTCATTTACGGTCTCCAACTCTCAATCTACATTACACATACAATGATGTATTAAGAATTGATTCTAACTACTACTCACTTTGACATATTTAAGTGTTCTCTCATAACCGAGGCGGAAATGAGCAAGTTTGTGTTGACTCAGAACTTAACCCAACTTCCTGCTCAATTTTGACTCTCAAAACATCTAATTTATGAGTTAGTTAATTCACAAAAGTTATAGAGCTCGTTGTCCTCCTTTCAACGCCATGAGAATCATGTCAATCAGAGTTTAGAGTAAAATGTTATGGTCAAAATATCAAAACTGTATCGACACATTCAATCAAAATCGAACGTTCGATTTCTTCATAAATCTTGCACCTCTGTTTTGTCAAAATCGACCATTTGATTTCAATTTCAAACTTTCGATTTCATATTCAAACGTTCAATTTCGACAGGTTTAGAACCTTTCGGGCTTCTTCCTTGGTCTATTTTCCCCCAAATCTCATCGGTAAACTCCAATCTTTTTACTCAATCTCAGCCTAGATGTAATTTCTCGAAAATTCGAACCCAAAAGAGGCCAATTTTGGTAGGCATGCTTGACATAAAAATTGATAACCATTTGAAAATTTATGGTACTATACGAGTTGTGTTGTGTGTTAAGAGTGATTGGACAAACACCCAATTTACGTGTATGAGAGTCTGAAGTGAACTAAAGTTAGCTAACACTTTAATTGTGTAGGTGTGCTTAGCAAGGAAGCATAACCTTTAGAAAGGGGTTTAAAACCCATGTTCATAACTCGAAAGCATTTACTCTTGCATTTATGTCTTTGAGGTTTTAGAGAGAGGAGAGGTTGGGTTATTGAATTTGGTGTTCGTAAGTGTATGATTACGTGAGCCGTGGACTAAGAATCAAAGCAGATCCCCAAATTTCTCAACAAGAAGCCCTTGAATTAAGTTTGAGCTCGTAGATCGACCAATCGATCAAAATAAGGTGAGGACTTTATGATTTATCGTGTTGTGTTAGTTTTGTTAAGATGTGAGTGAAGGATTTGAAGAAGAGAAGATAAAATTTGAGAGAGAATGATTTTTGAAACATAAGCCCTTGAGAATGGTAAAATCTGTCAATTTTGATCAATCGAAACTGGATTCGATCAATCGATTTTGACAATATGGTATGAAGTGCGATTGGTATGGAAATTCAACCGATCGAAACTAATTCGATCAATCGAAATGAGCATCAGTCGATCGAATTGAGCACTCGATCGATTGAAAGTGGAAAATAGTGAGTGTGTTAAGTGGATTCTAGAGGAATCGACTGATCGAAAAATAATTCGATTGATTTTGGAAATTGATTGATCGAGTTGAAAATTGTTCGATCGAGTTGAAAATCGTTCGATCGAGCTTGTGGTGCAAGAAGTATGCTTTTCTGAACTTGAAAATCGATCGATTGAAATGGGAATCGATCGATCGAATTGGACAGATTCAGGATTTTGTTATGTTTTGTTTAAGGGACTTTGAGGAGAGCTGATAGCTTCATGTTTTGTATCATTTCTGACACGTGGATTGTAGATTAATGTGTTTAGGTTGAGCTTATGCTTGTGTGAGGGAGAAGTTAGCTCGGTGTAAGAAATTATTGGTGATTTTGTGTTTGAGGTAGGAAAATCTCTATACCATGTGTATTTGAGTTTTTGTAAGCTTTTGAAAATGTGAACGTATAAGCATGTGTGTGTTTTAGAAATTGTGTTCATGATGTGAGAATTTTCAAGATTCATTCCGATAAATGTGTGTGAAAGAATGTGTTTAAACATTCAATTTAGATATAATTATCACACTATACGGCGATAAGCTATATATATGCACTATGATTTAAGGTTGATTATGTGAATACCCGACCGACACAGCGGTATAACCGTGACCGACGCAACGGGATATTCGTGATCGGTACAGCCCTTTGTGATCTCTGTGATCTTATGAATTCTATCGACTAACGGTAATTTTGTTCGGCACAAGTGTCCATCATTTTTGGGACCTTGAGCACCATGTGTAAATGGTTCATTTGAACGACATTGGTAGATATTCCGTCGGAGGCTCAATGCTATACACGCTCGAGGGATTATTTAAGTGAAGCACTTTAAGTTTTCTTTTTGTGTTATGTGTCATATGAATCATAGAAGAGCATGTGATAAGCTTTTCAAATTAAGAGAAATATTTTTTGTTTCATTCAATCATCATTGAAATTGTGCATCATTATGTGAAAAATCATATTTAGTTATGTCATAAGATATATGTGTGATGTTAAGAATCTGCATGCTATTAGTATTTCCCTACTGAGCTTATGTTGTTAGCTCATTCCTCGACTATACGTCACCGATACAAGAGCTGAGGCTGACTTTGAGGATCTCGTAAGGGAGGAGGATCCTAATTTCTCTCCTCGGGAGGAAGATTCTGAGCCTCGTCCGGAGAATTGTTTTATCTGCTCCAAGCATGGGTAGGTCCGGCTTTGGAGTGATGGATCGTAGTATAGTTTTTGTGATGTAAACAATATAATTTTTCGGTCATAATTGTATTATTCTTTTGTGAACCATATTTTGGTGATGGTCGGCCATCACCAGTGGTTCTTCTCGATTCTTCTGCCCATGAGTTTTTACATGGGATTAGAACCGTTATTTTATCTTTTGAGATATAGAATTGGAGATTTACTTTTTGCTTATAATGATTTATCTGTTTAGCTAGGTTTCTTGCTTTGTTTTCGCTTTGTGTGGATGTGCCAAGTGTTCGATTCAGGGATCGGCCTTAGTGTCGATCCGACGATCCGGGTTTCGCGGATAGGAAATTCTGACTGTCACACTAGAACACTTAAAAGAACATTTAAACACTAATTTATCTTCAAAAATAAAAGATCGCTCACCTTTTAAATCACGCGTACATCACATAATTCGGACGGAAATCGAGCGTCGGTTCTTCCACGCTAAAATGGCTTGAGAGCCCAACCTCTCGCGCTCGTATCGAACTTAATAAAAGCTTAAACTCCCCTCTTAATGCACCACAAAAACTCGTTGGAATTTAGCGACCTCTTGTGGCACATAAACACACTAAGTTTAAACACGTCGCAGATCGATAGTGACGATTCAAGGTACGTACGATCACGATCTCCTATCTAGCTTTCTTTCTCTCTCTCTCTCTCTCTCTACAGAAAATCCAAAACCCCAAGCAAATCTGCAAACTGGTGAAGCTTCCAAGTGAAGCTTTACCTTTTTATTAGCTAAAGGGCTGGTTCCCTTGTGAAACACAAACATTCTTTTGAGTGTTAATCTTATCCATAGTTCTCTTACAAAACACATACACCCATTTGGGTGTTAAGCCTATCCACTTAAATTTAAGCTATAATCCGACGTTGGGCAAATGCACCATGGTTCGGTGTATGAGTTTCTAACTAATAGCCCTAATGACATCTAACCATTTGTCTGACACGCACATCGAGGCGATGGTGTTCGAGTTCATAAATTTTGGATTATTACAGATTTTGAGGGCGTTGGGGCACGTGGAGGAGTCAGCGTCCTTTCCCCCTTTCTACTTCTCGAAGTAACTTGTCGTTCATCTATTAGCTTTCAATCTACTACGACTTTGTATAAACCTGCTAGGGATTGTCACAAGGCATCAACTTCTTTTCCTCCTTTTATGAGTGCATTGGCAGTGAAGTCTATGACTTGGTTGGCCGTGTAGTTATGTCCGACGTCACTCTCTCCATTGTTGTTGCTATTATTTAATGGAGTAAAGAGGGACTTTTCGCCTTCGTCGACCATGTTTATCTGAGCACGACGTCGGGATAACTGTTGAGATGGCCTACCGTTATACTCGAGGTTGTTATGACAGCCCAATGAGGGTGGGTCGTTATTATTAGAGTTCGATTTGCAGATTCCTGACATTTTAGTTTTGAAAAAGAGTTGTGTAACGGTGTGTGTGTGTGTGTAAAAAAGTGAAAAATAAAGCAGAAAAATAAACAAAAATCAAACTAATTAAATTGGGGCAACCCTAGCAAAAAGTGTCTCATCGCAATTGCTAGTCTATTGGTACACGCTTTTTCTAGGTCCACTTCGGGTCCTGGAATAAGTGGCCCAATTAGATTCTCATGGAATCTGGCGGAAGACGATAAACTAATAAACTAAGAAATACTAAATGCTGAAAAGAATAGAGGCGAATTCTAAATAGAGAATATATGGGTTGATGCGATCGTCAACTGCAGATATTTATCGACGCTGCAACACGCCACTGATCATACGCGGATATGTTGCGGGGGGTGGGTTGAACTCCTTTACTGAACATCTTTCTGTCAACTTCAGCAATTGCGAGTTGCTTAAGATCTAACTAGTTTGGTCTTCTGCTCTTAATTAGTCTATCTAAAAAGGGGAATTGAAGCCCGCTATGCTAGGGAGGAATGGCTCCTTTTCTCGGGTACCCTCCATAAGCTCCCTTGGGCAAATCGGCTAGGCTCGGGGAAATTTTATAAATACTGAGAAAGGTTAGGGACCTAATCGGCTTTACGCTAGGAATTTCGGGCAGGGGTTTCCTAAGAGATGACTCTAAGGCTAAGGGGAACTTGCTCCTTCAGTACTCCTTCGAAAGTCAAGGCTGGTGGGCTAGTTCCACCAGCTTGACTACCCTGAGGCTTCTGGAAAAGAGTCTGCACTTAGGGTACATCTCAACCCCTTTCTTTGGAAACCTCAGAGAGAACTTTGAATTTTCAGAAAGAACAAACTTGAGAGAGGAGATTTGTAGAAGAAAATTTGTGGGTTTTATAGACACCCCCATTTTGCTCTCTTAGAATATACAAATCAGTTCGGTCAACCTTTGACCTCATAACCCTAATTGGGACCATATGCTAAAATAATAGTATATGACTGGACACAAGCTGAAATAATAACTTTGTGACTCAGACCTTATGACCCTAACGTAGGGACCATGCACTGAAATAATAGTATATGGCTGAACATAGGCTGAAGCAATAGCTCTGTGACTCAGATCCCGACATAGGGAGACTATGTACTGAAACAATAGTATATAGTCGAAATACAAACTGAAACAATAGTTTAACATTTCAGACCCCCTAACCCTAACATAGGGACCATGCACTGAAACAATAGTACATGGCTGAACATAGGCTGAAACAATAGCTCTGTGACTCAGATCCCGACATAGGGAGACTATATACTGAAATAATATTATATAGTTGAAATACAGGCTGAAACAATAGTCTGGCATTTCAGACTCGACCTGAACCCAGACAACCCCAAATTACGCCCCAAAAATTATGCGCGCAAGTCGATTGCACGCCAAACCACACACGTGCAATCAGTCCCCTTCAGACCAGACTTCCTTTCCTAGACCACCTCGAGACTCGATTACAGGCGCCACATGACACGCGCGATCAGATTGAGCGCCCCACCACCGGCAAGCAATCGGCCTACACCCGACCAAGTCTTACTGTCCTTGACCCCTAAGCTTCCTCGATCAGGCCCTTCAAATGAGATGCTTAATCAGATTGCGCACTCCACACTGGGTGCGCAATTAGTTCTAACGTGATTAGAACTGGGAAACTCACTGAACAAGTCAGCCGGTCGCTCACTAAGTCGGTGACCGAGTTAAAGCAATTAAATACCGAAAAATCGACACTCAATCCAGTTAAGGGCCTGAAACAAGGCGTTTAATTGGAGAAAAACCTATAAAAGATTTTTTTCTAATTCGCCCAAGGAGAGGTTAAAATTTTGGGAGAACGAAATTTTTTGGGATTTTGAAACCAGAGAACTCCGAGAAAGAACTCATAGAGGAACATAGTCATGATTTCGAGATTCAAGCTTCGAATCTTTGGGATTTCTCTCCATAGCCTCGACCTTAGATAAGAATTTAATTTTTAATTTTCGACCATAGTTCTTAGTCCTTAGACTTAGGATTTTTCTTAGTCTTAATTATTAATATTAATTCAATTTTAGACCATAGGACCCTTTTTTGGACAATAATTTTAATATCTGATTCTTGTTCTCAGTTTCTATAACCAGTCCTTAATCTAACGGCCCAATTCACCGACCATCGACTCAATTCCGTTCTAAAATTTTAATCTCCAGTCCTATCATTAATCTCTTATTCTAGTTCATAGTTTCTAAAACCAGTCCTTAATCATATAATTAGCATGCTTGATTTAATCAAAGTATCATTAAAATTAACATATTTGCATGCATTCCTAGTACAATTAGGAGACTGATATTAATTGAACTTCTAGTAGTATTAGGACACTAAATTAATTAGAATTCTAATAGGATTAGGAAACTAAATTAATTAGACTCCTAATAGAATTATAATATTATATCAAATCACTATAATAAACCCACACCTCTAGACTCACAATAGAATTAGGAAATCTAAACGTATTAAAATTACAATAATAACAAGGAAAGAAAAGGAAAACTAAACTATCTAAACTATATGGAAGAGCCATAACTGCTGGCCTTCGCAAGCGGACGATTCAGTAAAGAAGTAACCCACACCCGCTTTAAAGCATGATCACTGGCATGTTGTAGCGTCGTTAAATATCTGTAGTTGGCGATCGCAATAAACTAGGAACCTTCCTAGAAATCTCAATTTTTCTATTTTATTTCTAACATTTTAAACGTCGCATCGCTAGAGTCCACTTGGATAGAATTGGGCCACTGATTCAACAGGGACCGAGAGGAACCCAGAAAAAGCACGCACCAACAGACTGGCGATCGCGATGAGACACTTTTATTGAACTCTTTCTTTTCTTTAGATAAACAGTTTTAATTTATTTTCCTGTTTTTCTACCCATCGCATCATTTTGAAGCCCTTTAGATATATGAGCCTTCGTCAAAGACTCGAGATGTATGGTATACGAAAAGTGAGTTTAGGAGACCCACCATTATGAGGATATCATGACAGCCCCATGTACGAAGAAGAACTACTTTACAATCTCAGCCTACAATAACCTGAGATTAACATGGCTGGTGAACAAGAGAATCCCTTCTCTACCCCACACACCGGTAATAATCATAATGGGAGAGATAGTAACACTGGACAAAACCTTACTGCTCAACAAATCGTAGAGCTCAATATTCAAAGAATACAAAGAGGAGATGACGACTCCGAGGAATTGCTTCGAGGATTGGCTGTCGCATACGAGACCATTAGGTCACGATAATATTCAGAAGAATGAGAACAATAGGAAAGGCCACTGCCTACCTCGAGCACGGTGTCAGCCCGTGCCACACCATTAAGACAACCTGCTCACACATTCTTCAATGATGACTCTCTAGACAAGGTTTGCTCACGGGCCGCTCTAAAAGACAGCGCTATCAAAATTAAATATCTCTCTAAAATGCTCGACGAGTACATGGCCAAGAGGGAACGCCCTGGCCATTCATTTGGATTCGATAAATTCTGTCGGAACGTTGAATTTAACTTACCAATAGGATTTAAACCACTAAAATTTACCAAATATAACGACATGGGAAATCTGAACCATCACTTGGCCCTCTTTTATAATGATTGTCGACTCATACGTGATAATCAGGGACTTCTCATTCATTATTTCCAACGCTCATTAGAAAGAGAAGCTTTAGATTGGTTTGCGGGACTCCCACTTTATAAGATAGAAATATTTGACGATTTAGTCAGTCAATTCTTAGACCAATACAAGCACTTGTTCCAAGAGACAGTCAATCTCAACGATCTGATGGCGGCAAAGCAAGGTCCCAATGAAGAATTCACCGACTTCGTCGCCAGATGGAGGAAACTCGCTGTCAGGACCGACACTTCAATGAAAGAGAAATACTTGGTTGATATCATTATCGTCAATACTAGGGAACCATTAAAGAGTGCGCTTGTCATAAGTGCTTGCCCCTGTAGACACTCCCATTTTATCTTCTCAAAATATATTTTTTGTTCGGTCAACCTTTGACCCTTTTAACCCTGATATGAGAACCGTGCACTGAAACAATAATACATGGCTGAACACAAGCTGAAACAATAGCTCTGTGGCTCAGATCTCGACATGGGGAGACTATATACTGAAATAATAGTATATAGTCGGAATGCAGACTGAAATAATAGTCTTGCATTTCATTTTAGAGACCAGACTCGGACAACCCCGAATTAAGCGCATAAACACCTGCGCGTAATTCGATTGCACGCCACACCACAAACACACAATCAGTCTCCCTTTCAGACCAAACTTTCTTTCTCAGACCTATCCGAGGCTCGATCACGCGCTTGAAATCAAACGTGGGATTGGATTGAGCGCCACAAAACCAACGCGCAATTGGCCTACGCTCGACCTAGTCTCACTACCCTTAACCCTTACGTTTCCTTGATTAAGAGCTTCTGAAGAACCGCTTAATCAGATGGCGCACCTCCCATCACGCGTGCAATTAGCCCTAATTTCGTTAGGACTAGGAAACTCGCTGAGCAAATCAGCCGGTCACTCACTGAGTCGGTGACCAACTCAAAGCGATTAAGCGCCAGGAAACTGATGCGTAATTCAGTTAAACGCCTGAAAATGGTGCATAATTGAAGAAAAACCTATAAAAGAAATTTTTCCTAATTCACCCAGGAAGCTGGGCAATTTTTCGAGAGAATGGATTTTTTTTGGATTCTGAAATCACAGAACTCAGAGGACAAACCCATAGAGCAACCTAGTCATGATTTCGAGATTCAGGCTTCGAATCTTCCAAATTTCTCTCCACAGCCCCAATCCTAGGTAAGGATTTAATTTTTTATTTATGACCATAGCTTCTAATCTCTAGATCTATGAATTCTATTAATTTTTATTTTCAGACCGTAGCACCTTTTGCGGACCGAAATTCTATTTATCTGGTTTTAGTTCTCTGTTTTAAGAACCAGTCCTTAATCTATCAGTCCGATATACCGATTCTAGACTCTAATTTAGTTCTAAAATCTCGATCTACAATCCTATCATTAATTTCGGGTTCTAATCTTTTGATTTAGAACCAGTCCTTAATCATATGGCCTGATTTCCTGATTTTGGACCCGAATTTAGTCCGCAAAATTTAAATTATAGCTTTAATTCCCTATTTTTAATACCCTCAAAAATCCCAAATATTAATTCTAGTTTACAATCTAATTCATAATTATTATTCTGAAATCAACTATGAAAAGCCCAAAATACTATTTTATAGTTTAAAAATCAATTTATCTTTAGTCTCAGTCACCTGATTTGCCCAAGGGAGCTTACGAAGGGTACTCGAGAACGAGGCCAATCCTCCTTAGCATAGCGGGCCCAAACCCCCCGTTTTTTTTAAGAATTTAAGAATTAATTAATTACTTTTATTTTATTCCTTTAGTATAATTAATTAGTAGATTTATCTTATTTCAGCATATTTAATTGATTAAGTGCATTAAACCTTAGTATGACTGATTAATCTCTTTAAATCAGAATTTAGTTGATTAATTTCTTGCTTTAATTAGAATTTGGTATGATTGATTTCATTGCTTTAATTAGATTTTTAGTATAATTAATTCATTGCCTCAATTAGAATTCCAATAAAATTAGCTTACTTATTTCAATTAGATTCTTAATAAAAATCAGTTTATTTGTTTTAATTATAAAAAATTAATTCCTTTGCTTAAATTAGAGTTTTGGTAAAATTAGTCGTCTTTTATTTCAATTAAAATTCTAACAGGACTATTATAATTGCTGCAATTAGAATTTCAATAGAATTATTATACCTTATTCAATCAGAATTCTAGTACACTTGATATGCCTGAACAAATTAAAGTCTCACTATAACCATTATATATGAACTCCTTATACTAATAGGAGGCTGAAACTAATTGGACTTCTAGTAGTATTGAGAAACTAATATTAATTAAACTTCTAATAGAATTAGGAAATCAACATTAACTGGACTCTCAACTGGATTGGGATAAACCTATACAACTAAATTCATAGCAGAATCAGGGAAGTCTAAACTGACCAGAATTATAACTATAAAGGGGAATAAAAAATAAATTAAACTATTTAACCCAAAGAAACAAAACACTGCTGACATTCGCAGGCGGACGATCCAGTATAAAAGTAACCCATACCTGCTCCTAAGCGTGATCATTGACGTGTTGCAGCGTCGATAAATATCGGTAACGGGCAATCGCAATAAATTAGAAATCCTCCTAGAAAACCCCTGTTATTATTTATTTTTTCCTTTAATTATTTCAAACTTCGCATCGCTAAAGTCCATCAGGACAGAATTGGAAGCCACTGATTCAACGGAAACCGAGAGGAACCCAGAAAAACCGTGCACCAACAGCCCCGACTTCACTGCACTCCACTTCCGAGCACCCCGACTAGCGCGACACATTAAAGGCAGAGACCTCGCTTTATCCATAGTTATGTCGAAAGTAGGCTCTTCTAGTGAATCAAAATAAAAAAATAATAAGAAAGCTTTAGGAATCGAACATGTCAACACCGTTGTCAACCAAGGACAGAACTCTGGGAACAGAAACTTCCAATCAAGAAATTTTGGGCAAAATCAGAATCAGCAACGATACATGAACCAAAACCAAGGCACCAATCAACAAAGATATGCAAACCAAAACCAAGGCCAGAGCCAGAATCAGGGCCAACACCAGAACAGGAACCAATATCCCAACACCTACCAGAACCAAAATACGACACAGAATCGACCGGCCCACGCATCGAACTACAATAACGTACCCCCACAACAAAACTTCAACCCAGCTAGAGGCCCCTACAAGCCGAGGCAGGAACACTATCCCCCGTTACCTAATACGATCCCCAACATCTTTCGCCTCCTTAACACTGAGAATCTCCTCCAATTCTCGTAAGAAAGACCTCAACCATGGCCGACAAATCTAGACTATAGAAAATACTGTGCATTCCATCAATACGCGGGACACATCCTAGAAGACTGTTGGGTCCTCCTGGATGTGATCTATGGCATGAATGATCGAAATCAAATTGATTGGGAAGCGCTTAGGAATCCTAACCCTTACAATAACCAATCCCAACAAAATTTAGGGATCATTAATAATTCCTTGCCTAACCACAACCACTCAACACCGGCTCAGGTCACCACCGTAGATCTCTCCAGTCGATCCTCCTTTCAGCCTTCCACCTTAATCACTCATATCCAACCCTCCAACACTTCTGCTTCCCCTGTGAGAGTTCCTTCACCCCCGCACCCCTCAGCCTTGATCACTCAAATCGCCCCGCCGAGTCCACCTCCTCACCCGAAATTCACTCAGATACAAGTCCACTCATTTACGGCCCAAAGACCATTCCTCCATAGTCACCCACCAGAACCTTCAACCCCTCCAAATCCTTAGTCAACACTATTATCACTCCCTTCGTCTGATTCTGAGCCCGAGTATGGAGACCATGTTCTTCAAACTGCAGCCCAAATTACCGCATGGGTAGAAAGTGTCACCCGAAAGACTCCGAACCTAGAAAATGAAATAAAGACTGAGTGTTCACTAAACATAGAAGAGAGTGAGTAAGAAAAACATCCCGACCCGTGCGAGACGATGGTCTCTTCTTTCTTAGAAGAAGAGGATTACACACAATACCTCCCACCTTGGAGTGGCCCAACGCAAGTACGTGCTCCAATCTCAAATTTCATTCACTTCATAAACACATCAGCATCGAGCCACATCGGGTTCAGTCAATAATCGACTTGCCCAATTCTTAAATCAGGAACCAACTATCCACCTCCACCCTTCCCTCAAAATAAGGATTTCACGAACGCACAACCACCAGAGGAGAACGTGAGAGAAAGAGAAGTTAACTTGCCTCCCCCACCTTACATTATTCCTCCACCAATCCTTATACCTCAACCACTCCAACACTTGCACCCAAGGCTCATCAATCAGGCAAGGAAATTACACGCGAGCCAGGGCAAGAATATGAACTTCTGCAGGATCTTCAAAAGATCTCAGCCCAGATATCTATACTAAAACTCATCAAGAAATCGCCTGACCATCACCGATTGTTGATAAGGACACTTGAAGACACACAAGTAGATGAGGACACAACATTAGATGAGCTACACCAAATCACCTCGGTCATGGCGCAACCCCCAACACTCACTTTCACAGATGTAGACATGCCTAAAGAGTCACTCCACGGAAGTGCAGCTCTCATATATCTTACAGTCATAATTAAAAGATTCTCCGTACCTCATGCGTTGGTCGATACAGGACCAAAGCCTCAATATCTTTCCTATCACAATATTAAAAACGCTCGAGTACACGGAGCAGGATGTCAGGCCCTCGACACTATCACTCATAACTTATGATGGCTCGCGTCACTTTATCAAAGGAACTATCAAACTCCAGGTTCACCTTGGACCTGTAACAAAAGATGTCACCTTCCATATTTCTGAATCTGTTAGTACGTATAATCTTATCTTAGGAAGAAAATGATTAGAGTCAATGAAGGTCGTCGCGTCAACATACCATTAATGCATCAAATTCTCATACGAGGACTCTATCGTCCATATATACGCTGATGCACACCTCCAGGAGATGGATACTGATTATCCTGCGAGTATTCCGACAACCCATGATTCCGTATTAAATACAGGCCATATTCAAAAGGCTCAAATCCCTAATGAAACGATCATTGTGGAAGTCCATCCCCTTATCCCTCCTAGTTCTCCCCCAACGCGTCAATAAAAATTAATGAGAAGAGAGGTTGGCCCATACCTCGCCAAACTCTACGACATCAAATGGGTGGGACCTTATGTATCAACTCTGGTACATTCCCCACACCGGACTCGATAAAAATAAGCAAGGTTGTATAGGGATTATCGTCCTAACGAAAATACGTAAACACATAGAGTTAGGTTATCAATCGGACGGCCCACAAGCTGACTTATTCTCTACCTCGCCAAAATGGTCTCTATATAACCACTTCGTTTACGGGACCACGGAGAAAGCGAATGTACCAAAGCAAAAGGAAGTGTCCTTCACTAAATCCCAAGAAGCGTAAATCGAACGAATGGCTAAAGCATTCAACGATTTGACGAATCTAAATGACGATATTGATGAACCGCTCGAAGGAGTCAAACCTTTGTTTGACACTAAGGAGCTTACAGAAGAGAGAAAGGGAGAACCTCCCAGACTCGAGCAACAAGTAGAAGATTGGGAATCCACTGACGACGAGGATTATCACATAGCAACCTTGCAAGATGATGAAGAGTACTTACACTCAACATGGGAAGAGGATGACACCCTAGAAGAAAACCTTGATTCGCATAGCATTCTCCTCGATCTTAGCCTTGGAGGATGGGAATGCCTATGGGACTCCCCGTGTATCACACATTCATACCAACCCCGTTGTAGGACATGCACCAGTATATTAGAATGCTTCGCTAGCTGGGTCCGACATTCCGCAACAACAGAATCGAACGACTCCAACCTCATAACAATAGAAGTAAGTAATGACCCACCAACTCAGCTACCAGCATAAGAAGCAGAAAATCTCAACAGTCATCTGGTTGACCCAGGGGAAATACCCACCTTGCCCCCATTGACTTTAAAGAGGAACTCGAACTAGACACTCTTCCATCCCCAAACACGCCACAACTCCAAATATTTTAGAAATCTCTCGAGAAAGAGTGGCAACCCCCTCCAAGTGATGATGTGGACTACTGGATAGATCTCCCTGCACTCAAGTTAGCAGAGCAGACTAACCTAGGACTTCAAGCACTGTCAGATCAAAAAGACGAGTTTGATGCCAGCCTCGACTCTAACTCAGAAGGATGGGAATGCCCTTGGTGATCTCCCTGTATTTTTTACCATTACCAGCCTCACTGCCGAGCATGTATGCTCATCCTAACATACTATGAAGTTCAAGGGAAAGAACTCACTATCCCTGAGGATCCCTTATGAGATCACTCTCGACAGGAAGAACAACCACATTATAACTCAAAGGATGATAGTTCGACCAATTACGATCTCCAGAGCTTCTTCGAAGAGGAGACAATCAATGTGATAGAGGAAATCCAAACGTCAATGTCGCTATTATCGGCGTCGCTTATTCAAAAGGTCTCATTGATGGGGACTTTAAAAAAATGCCAAATTCAGAACAAATTCACATTTCTCGAAGAATCACTTGAACGGCTCCAGCAGCCGTCTCGCTCCCTCAATTAGAGGAAGCAACTCCCCTGGTCCCTTTTGAGGCGACCGACCTTGTACCATATTTATTATCCAAAATCAAAAAAATAGAACACACTAAAAATTCAGAAATATGAAACTCAAAAAAATCAGAAAACCTCATAAAAGAAAGGGAACCCTTTATCCCGAATCAACTTTGCGACCAACAAGGAGACTTTTCTCCTAAGACTGCTATCCCATCTCCCGCATGAGGATGCAAGGCATCCAGGCTAAACAACAAGCCAGTGATCATACCAGATGAGATACTTCATGACTTTGAGAAAAGGATCAATAGTCTTGACCTTTACCTTACCAAAGATCTCTCAGTCATAAATTATATCGATAAAGGGTTACCTTTCACAAAATCGAATCTCCAGTGTAACAATTTTACAGTATATGAGCTTATCGAAGATGAAGAAGGAACACCGGTCGCCGAAGAGGTGCCAGTTCCAACGGGTTATCAAACATTTTGATGAGCAAACTCGAGCTGCAGCGGAACCTACAGAAGAAATTAACTTTGACACTGAAGAGAAACCCAAAAGGCTACTAATTAGTGCAACGCTTAATTCTAATGAACGTCAATAAATAGCACAGGTCTTACAAGAGCACCTCTACTCCTTTGCATGGTTTTATGAGGACATGCCTGGTTTAGACTCAAGTTTAGTAGAACATCGTATCGTCTTGGAACCCAATTCAAGTTAAAGAGGAAGTTGACAAATTATGCAAAGCCAAATTCATCCAAGTCATCCTCTAGCCCAAGTGGGTTGCCAATATAGTACCCGTCGCTTACAAAGATGGTAGAGTACAGGTCTGCATTGACTTCCAAAACCTCAACCAGGCATGCCTGAAAGATGACTTCCCACTTTTGCACATTAACACTCTAGTCGACAACGCCGCTGGACATGAGATGTTATCCTTTATGGATGATTTCTTTGGGTATAATCAGATCAAATTAGCAGAGTCTGACTAAGAAAAGACTTCTTTCACCACACCATGGAGAACTTACTATTACGTCGTCATGTCTTTTGGGCTCAAAAGTGCAGGAGCCACGTATCAACGTGCCATGATGGCTATTTTTCACGATATGATGTATAAATATGTAGAAGTCTACATCAATGACATACTAGTAAAGTCCCAATCTCGGGCAGGACATGTTGAAGCACTTCGCTTGGTGTTATAAAGAGCTAAGAAATATCAGCTAAAAATGAACCCAAAGAAATGTGTCTTCGGAGTCACCTCCAGAAAATTACTCGATTTCATAGTCAGCAAGCGAGGGATCGAAGTCGACCCTGTAAAAGTAAGAGCCATCCTTGAGATGCCACCTCCCAGTAATATCAAGGAATTACGAGGCCTGAGAGGAAGATTATAATTTATCAGGAGATTTATCTCTCAGCATTCAGACAGATGCGATCCTTTCTACAGACTACTTAAAGGAGGAGCTGAGTACAAATGAGATGACCAGTGTCAACAAGCCTTCAATAATATCAAAAAGTACCTCCTTAACCCGCTAATACTATCACCACCAGTTCCCGAAAGACCCTTAATCCTATACCTCTCAGCGAATGACAAAGCAATGGGAGTGATTCTGGGATAATATGAAGAAGACGGTAAGAGAGAGAAAGCTATCTACTACCTCAGTAGGACGATGGTCGAGTACGATCGGAAATACACTTTGATGGAGAAGACCTGCCTCATGTTGGTGTGGGCCTCAACCAAATTACGGCACTACTTCGGAACACACAAGATACTAGTACTAGCCCGAATGGATCCTCTGAAGTACGCATTCGAAAAGCCCGCAATATCAGAAAAGATCGCTCGCTGGCATATGCTATTACAAGAATTTAATATCACTTATGTCACACAGAAGTCAATCAAAGGGCAAGCAATCGTCGATTACCTCACAGATCTCCCACTCTCGAGTGATGAACTTATACACGCCAATTTCCCCGATGAAGACCTACTCACGATTCATAATGAAGAGCCCGATAAGACCTCATGGACCCTTTACTTCGACAGTGCTCTAAATCATAAAGGAAAAGGCATCGGGATAGTCCTCCTAACCCCGAAAGGAGTCGTCATACCTAAGGCCTTTCAATTAGACTTTTCTGTCACTAATAATATCGCAGAATACAAAGCTTTCATAGCTGGACTGCGAGTAGCATTACAATTAGGCGTTAAACAATTAAAAACTATTGGTGATTCTAAGCTCGTAATCTCGCAAGTTATAAGAGAATGGAAAACCAAGAAAAAAAGACTAATGGCATACCTAGAGACCGCTCAATATTTAATAAAGAAATTTGAGAGAACCTCTTTCACACACATCCCTAGATTAGGAAACAAGCTCACAGACTCCCTAGCCACACTAGCCTTGATCATCCAAATACCCATCGGACAGAGTACCAAGACCTTCTTTATCGAAAAGCTGACAGTACCCGCCCATGGGCTAGTATGGACTATCAAGAGAGAATTACCAACCCTCCCATGAGTACAGGACCAAAAGAAGCAATCACTCCGAAAAATTACGTCAAGACAATAACTGAAGTTGCTATGTTCAGATTTGAAAGATCACCAACCGACGACAGGCAGCCATGGTATTTCGACATCTGGAACTTCTTAAAGCATCAATACGCCCCTCCATACACCACAAAGATCAAACGAAAAACTATAAGAAATCGATCCGCCCAATTTTACATACTAGACAAAACATTATACAAAGAAGCCTTCATCAAAGGAGTACTGTTACGATGCGTCACAACCGCCGAAGGACAATACATCATCCGAGAAGCACACGCTAGTGCCTACGGTGCCCACGCCGGTAGTCAGAGACTCGCCGATCAAATCACACGACAAAGCTACTTCTGGCCGACAATGATTAGAGATTGCCACCTTTACGTCCAACTCTGCAAGCAATGCCAAAAACATGTCGCACTTATCAAAGCTCCATCAGTTACATTGAACACTATGACTTCAATATGGCCATTTTTTATGTGGGCCTTCAATGTCATCAGACCTTTCACAGACACAGTTGGGAATACTCACATGCACGCGTTCATACTTACAACAACCAAATACTACACCAAATGGGCAGAAGCTGAATCCTATGTCAGAATCACCGCTTCGACGCTTGTGAGGTTTATTGTTCGGAATATCATCACCAGGTTTGGAATACTCAGGATGTTTGTCACCGACAATGGACCATAGTTCATCGCAGAGAAGATGAAGAAATTATGCAAGAAGTTCGGGATCGATCTACACCACTCATCACCGTTCTACCCTCAAAGAAATGGATAAGCGGAAGCTACGAACAAAATGTTGATTCAATTTTTGAAACGCACAGTAGAAACAAGCAATAGAGCTGACTGGCCTGAATGACTATCAGAAGAACTCTGGGCCTATTGGACCTCTATTCGTACGGCTACTGGCCAAATTCCCTACCTCCTTACCTACGGGATGGAGGCAGTCTTATCATATGAGATATAAGTACCATCTTTACGGATTCAACTCGATGATGAGCTATCCTTAGATGAGAGGAGAATTGCCCTACTCACGCATCTAGAACAACTTGATGAAATACGTCTAAGGGTGTAGCTGATCATGCTCAGGTATATCAGAGGAGAGTAGCCAGAACGTACGATAAGAAAGTCCTCGAATGAACCTTTAATATTAGAGAATTAGTCTTGAAGAAAATCATGCCTTCCAAGCACGCCCATCCGAAAGAAAAGCTGAAATCGAATTGGGAAGGCCCTTACGTTATAACAGTCGCATACCCTGGGAATGCATACAAACTAGCGAACCAAGGCGGAAAGAACTCCCTAACCATTGGAACACCATGTACCTTAGAAAATATTATCCGTAGCCCTGTGATCATCACATCCCGTGATTAAATATTTATACTTATCACCCTCGTAGTCGTCACGACCCATTCATTGGTCGTACGTCATCAATTCCCAGAATATCCTTAAGACCTCTAGTTTATCGCCCATTTTCTCACTCGAGCAAATTGATCGAAGGACTAGTGACCTACCTAACCTCTTTGAAACGCATAAGTAACACATGATCCTCATTTTTCTTTTCCCGCCATTAGAGGAGACGTTAGAGCAAAAAAAATAAAGATGCTAGGTTCAATCAAAACTTATTATTCTTACACTAGTAGGATGCTTTCAAATATATTTATATATCAAAATTTTGAGTGAGAGTATTACGACGAATGAATAAGTTAATGAGCTCAGGGAAGTATAAGCAGGCCGTGAGGACATCTCTGGTACTTTATTAGAAGTGTATAAACAAGTTGTGAGGGAACCCTGATGTCCCCTTCTACTAGATGTCGTCGTAAGGTGGCGGGTGATGTGAATTTTAATTGTAATGTTTTACTCGCAAGCGCACGAATCAGATTGAATATAGTGGGTGCAGAGTACGAGATCGTTCCCACGAGGACTAATTTTTGAAAGATCTAAAAGGACAAGACAGTGATTCAGGAAATCTACTAAGATCTAACAGTATTCTACCAGTCTTATGATTTAAGCGGTTTGATGAGATGATAATTACTGACTACAAACTGAAATTTAATTGATAATTCAAAAATAAAGATAAAGATGAAGATACTAAATCCTCCCATCTTTGGTCCGTTCTTCCTATAATATAAATCTAAGGATTAAATTATGAGATATACCATTAAAAATAAACATCTTTTATGGAAGATAAATGGTCAAAACCCCGATAGGTTCTACGTTGCATCCCTGCAATTAGGACTTAGATGATTTTCATATATAGATCTGGGATCAAGGGCATGGCTCGGCACACTTGATCTCAGGTTCAAATAAAAATCATCCCCAAAGTGGGTGAAAATTCTAACAAGAATACCACCATAGATCTGAAATCAAGGGCATGGCTCGTCACACTTGATTTCAGATTAGGGAGTAATTAAGATAAAATTACAATTACAGATCCAAGATCCAGGGCATGGCTCGACACACTCGATCCCAGATCATAATCGTAATTAGATCCACATGATGAAAGCAAAAAGACCATATAACAATGATTGGGTAAAATTACCGTCACAGATCTGAGATCCCGGGCATGGCTCGGCACACGCGATCCCAGTTAGTGGCGGGGATTTTATTCGTTCATGATAGCACAACAATCATAAAATAAGATCTTATATTTTAATCCTAAATTTATATTATTAAAAGTACATCCCTCGGATGGGAATCATTAGATCCCCATCCTTATGAATTTAGCCGCATATATTGTAATTAAATGACATAAATAAATAAGGAAGGGAAAATAACATAAATTTAATAAATTAAAAATACCTCAACTTCAAAAGAAATTACTTTGATCCAAAAGTACGATGGTCTTCAGAAACGAAATTAATGCAGGAATAAACTTGAACAAAAATAATAAAAACTGGAGGAATGAGTACTGAAAAATTAAAGGAACAAAGCTCTCAAAAAGGAATAATAAAAACTCCCTATTTCTATGTCTAACTATTGAAAAATAAAGACTAAAAACTAAAAAAAACTCTCTCTTCTATCTCTAATTCTAATTATTTATATCTCTCGAAGTGTTTGAGTCGGCTTTAAATTAGATTCCCGGTCGTGTAAGTCTCCCAACTCGACAATTTAGGGTCGATTAATCGACCCAATAGGATCGATGCATCGACCCTACAAAAGAGGCTCATAATCAGCTTTAAAGTGTCAGTTCCATGTCTGACACTATTTTCTCCTCGATTAATCGACCAAAAGGGTCAATGCATCGAGCTCCCAGAAATCCATGAATTCCAGCCTACTTTTTGCATCAGATACTGCTTCGGTATTATGGCCATAACTTTCTGTCTTGAACTCGGATTGAGATAATTCTTGTGCCGTTAGAAAGCTGACAGAAATATCTACAACTTTTGTGTTTTGACAATTTCATAATTCGGCCGTCTTGAAGGTCCAAATTTAGCCGTAAGTAGCACCAAGTTCTCGATGACCCAATGTTGCAGTGTTTTGACATTATTTTCAGAATTCTTGGGCTGTTTTCCACACTTGGCTTGTATTTACCTGAAACACTTCAAATCTAATAATTCTTATTAGATAACCTTCATCGGATAGCTAAATATAGGTATTTAGGGGTAAAATATCATCATATTTCAGTACTCATCAGCGGGAGGAGGACAAACTCCTGGTAATCATAGAATGTGAGATTTTGATGGTACCAAAATGTGACAAAGAGCTCGATCATGGCACCTCGTATCCCTCTGAGAAAAATATTGTTACTCATCCCTTTTGGAAAGTGTTAGTTACAAACTACTCTCCACATCACTGAGCCTTACCCCCCCCCCCCCCCCCCTCTTCTATTTTTATTTCGGACAATAAATCAGAAGCCTTACAAGATGCACCTAAGAATGAAACTGAAAATTGATGAATGATGACTAATGTAATCACTCACTATACCTTCCATATTTCTCTCTAATAACCACGGGATAGGATGGCCACCACCCTAAGATAAACCCCGTATCCAACTGACCTAATTGAAGAGACCTCTCCCCGATTCAACACAGTACTGATGAACTTTTCTCTAAAATTAACTCACCAAATACCCATGACTGCTTATAGACCCAAAGTGCACATCCAAAGCCTTGAAAAGCTCCATTACATCTACACATTGGGGCATCTTTTTAGATCAGAAGGAGAATCACATTAGAAGCACTGACTCGTCCATAAAGAAGATGAGGAATAACGAAGTTACCATTCAAAGAATGCCACCGAAGATACTATACTGCCAACACTACCAGACTTCTACACTTGGGCATTTTTGTTTATTGTTTTTATTATTTCTATATTAGTTATTTGTTTTCCCTATTGCATTACTTTCAAAAAAAAAAAGAGCACATAGCCATCCTTTTCTATCAGACCACGATCTGAGATACCTACCCCTTTGACAACTAGCAAGGGGAAGAAAAAAAACTACTGATAGCGTTACCTTTATATGTGTAGATACAAAGTGACCTTTAACCATCACCGGGCCAGCTTAGGAAGCATCCAAGTCTCAATGACGGTCGGCAGCGCTAAAGAAACTGAAAAGCGAAAGACAAACGTAAGAGGTAACTAAAGGAAAAGGAGCCGAACAAGTACATTTAAACCAAAAAATCTCTCCATATATATATATATATATATATATCAAAGTTTTGTTTTCTTTTTACACTTGTCACCAGGGGGGGCATCCCCCCTATACATTACAATGCACACACAATGGACAAAATAAACACACACCTACTCCCTACGCTGTCGCTGTGATGGACGAGCACCGCTGTCCCCAGTATCATCGGCTCGGAGGTCTGTAGACTGGTCATTCGAAAATACAATTCCGACACCTGGAGTCCTCGGAACCTCTAGACGACGAGGCCCTACCACAAAACCCCTCACTCGTCTGGCTAAGATATTGCCTCGATCGAGAATGAGGAGGATACCCAGTGAGAATCTCACGAATGACAGAATCCTCATGAGCATCACCCCTGACATGATCACGTGACATGTGACAAGATTGCTCGGCTGAGGAACCCGTGGCCCTCAATTATGATCCATCAAGTTGACTAGCCAGCCTATGTACCCCCCGCTCACTCCTCGTCAGACAATACTGCAACTGATCTAGGGACACCTACATCTCGGCCTGCATCGTCCGACGCGCAGCCTCCAATGCCTCAGCCTGAGTCTTCTGTGCAACCATCATCTCAACGAATAGGTCGTTACGACTCTGCGTCTCTCGAAGGATCCGTCTTGCCTCAGGAGTGGCGCACGCTCGTATCGCATCTAGATGCGCCTCCTCAAGCTGACAAACCTACGTAACCACACCAAGTCAAGGAAAACCAATGTATATATATATATATATATATATATATGAACTTAAAAAAAAAAAAAAAAAAAACTTTGAAAAGGAAAGAATCATACCAGATCCAGCCTCTCCTCCAAAAGTTGCTCAACCGTCTTAGCAGTCACTGGATCAGCAGGAGGCATGAAAGGGACAGCAAACGTAGGCGGTTGTAACAAGAATAAATAAATACATTAGATAACATTGTAATGACAAATAAACTATGAACACAATAACTAAAATATACCTGAGTAAAGATAGGAACAGACCCTGAGGGGGAGCCTCAGGAGTAGAGTCCGAAACAGTCTGCACAACACCAAACAAGCCAACACAAGATATGTCAGAACAAATAAGATGAAATAACCTCAGCTGAAGTACACCAAACCAAAAACTATACCTGACTCTCCGGGCGTAGAGAGGCAGCAGTCGCCTCCCTCGTCTAAAGATCGTTGGCAACCTGGAGCTAAAATACCACGTAATGTTAGTAAATATTAAGAAAGCAAAACAATAATACCTGACAAACTAATACAATTATACAAACGAGACAAAAGATTGAATGGAACTTATCCAATGCTCTAGCTCGACCCGAAGCTGAGCCATCACTGGATCCTCCCGAGTGAAGGAAGCAACTGAAGATGGATCAAACGCTGGAACGGGACCTCTAACAATGAGCTCGGCTCTCTATGAATAACAATAGACACATCAGTTGGCAAGCTCACAACGCTAACAATTAACAAAACCAAATTCATATAGACACTTACCAATCGATCAATCTCAGATCACAAACTAGCCTCCACCTCTCGGCCGGCCTGCTGCTGACCGCATAACAAACCTATCATCGCTACATGACTAGCGACCTCGGCCTCCCTCTCAAACTGTCCAAAATAAAATGAGACACCACAACCATGTCAAAACAACCGAAAGACCAAGTCAATATAATACATAAACAATTAAACTAATAAATCAACTCACCAGGAGTCGTCGAGTCTCCGCCAGCCGAACCCCCAACTCATCCTCCGCTCCCCTAGCCTAAGCAACCAAGAGGGCTAAGGAGTGCAGCATCTCCTCATCTGGACGAGGAGCACACCCCATCTGCTCCATTTCTCTACGGAGAGCATCTAACGCCCCCCGCACGCTCGCGACGAGATGGCCATGCTCCAATGCAGCCAGCCTCTCCCTCAATGCCAATGCCGACTCCGGCCCGCCAATCTCGAAAGAGCCGCTCCCATGGAAGGAACGTGTGAAGAGGGGCCCACCACCCAATGCACTAAACCATCTCCTATACTCTCGGACATCCGCCCCAGCTGTCGCACTGCTCGAGATAGGTGGATCCTTTCCACCTTCTCAAAACAATGGACCCATATGTCCACGTCAAAGAAGGGCTGGCCAGACTGGATCACCGGCACACCCGCATCCTCCTAGGCCGCATATGACCTCTAAATCACCTACAACCAAACAAGCAAGCCAACCCATCAATGAATACTTAGAGCTTGAAAACTCAAAACAAAAAAAAATAAAATGAATGCATAGTAGTATATGCCTGCCCCGCATGCATATCCCTGTGCAGTCTGAAGATCAAAAGACCAACGACGACCCTGTATCGCTGCCCTCCACACATGCATTTGCCGAAACGTGAACCTCACCTCCAGCGGAACCCTCGGACGAAGAAAAGCAAAATGATCATACGCCCAAAATTAAAAACAAACAATAAAAGAAATGCTAAATATCCGCTATGACCAAAAAAAAATAAAGATGTCATGACACCAATTAACTGAAACTCACCTTGAGGAAGAGAAGGAAACCTCCAATCATCGCAATGCCTCGTCCCCAATGATAAAGTTGCTCATAGAGATGCACCAATGCCACCGCACCCCACACATAGGTAGGGACCCGATCCAAGTCCCTAAGAACCATAAAAAATAATCCGGTGATGCATCCCCGAGTCGAAAAACAAAAGAGTATCGCACGAAGAAAGTACATCAAGAATGCTCAAAGCACCCTATCCGCAACCAACCCCAGCTCAACCATGGGCTCCCGACCCGCCAACACCACGCACTGTACCTCATAAGACGCCCTCGCCTCCGAATGATGCCTCGGAGGGACGAAGCCACTCACAAACATATCAAAAAACCAAGTGACTCGAACTACACCTGGCCCCAATCCACTCGACCTATATGGTACACCCAAAATCTCCTCACACACCTCTAGATAATCTCCTGCCATCCGCCCCATGATCAGTTCGCCCTCAAAACGAAGACCGATAATGCGGATCCAGTCCTCTAAAGTCGACAACATCATACCCACTAGAAAGATAAGCACCTGATGCTCCTCCCTCCACCTCTTTAAGATCGCTGCAATTAGACCACGATTGACCCGAAAGGTCTCCAGCTTCAGGATCAGCCCGAAACCGAAAGACACCAACTGCGCCAGCTGAAACTCCGGCAAGGCATGATATCAAGTATGGGACTCGGTCCACTTCGAGCTGATAGCCAGCTGCGGAGGCTTATATCGAACGAAACACAAGTAGAAAAATAAGACTAACACATATCTATGATAAAAGATAAACAGATCTAGAGCTAAAAGTAAATAAAATATGCCCCAAACACAATAACGACTCATAACGAACAAACAAAATATGATAAGAACAACTGAATAGAAACGTGACCTACCTCTAGATGCCGTCAAGATGCATGAGTGAGCACACAATCAATGATCAATGCAGGTTCGACATAAATTAAAAAGGGATTTCCAGATCCTAATAAGTCTATGTCATAACCTAAATGCCTATGATGATGAAGGAACTCTTGCTCATGGGTACCTACCCAGTCTCGAGCGAAGAAATCCTCCAGCGGGAAGTGTCTGCGATCTCGACGCTCCACACCCTGGTGCTCCTCAGCCTCGTCCTCAGCTCTCTCCTCCTCAGATCTCTCACCCTCAGCTCTCTCACCCTCATCCTCAACTACCCCCTCCTTAATCTCAAGTACCTCCTCCCTGATCTCCACCTGGTCACCCTCTGGTACCTCCTCTCTAGCTACCTCCTCGACATCCGTCTCCCTGACAATGGCATCGGTTCGAGCCTCAGAGGTCTCACCTATCTCCCCCATCATCATCCTCTCTAACTTAGAAATAGTAAGATCGTGCCTACCAATACCCTTAGACTCCATCCTAGAACAAAGAGCTCGAAAAACTCAAGAAAACAGAAGAAACGATGCCTGAAACGGACGACCAAATCGCGAGATATCACGAAAACACGAAAATTAGAGCGCAACGAAACAAGGAAATCAAGAATCAAAGACCAAAACGGATAGCACGGGAAAATGAAAATTTTTGAACTATATATAGAACATACCCAAATCGCGCGCATGAACTCACGTGCTCAGCCCAATTACGCACCACGGTCTTTGCACTTAATTCGGATCAAACAATCAGTTTTGAGCGCATAAACAGATTATCACCCACTCAAACTAACCCGACCATCTGGTTGCGCGCCACCTACCAAGTGCGTAATCACCTCAAATGCCCGAACCGGTGCACGCGAATGCCAACAGTCACTTTAATAGTGGCCAGCCACCGCATTAATCCTGCACTCAATACCGTACATTTAACTCGGTTAAACGGCCGGACACCGGCGTGTAATGACCTGCCGACCCTCTGAAACGTGCGCTCCCATTCCGATGCGCAATTAGTTTATGTGCTCGGAGTGAAGCGCGAAATTTCCCAAAAATATGAAATATGTGCCCAGGACAGCAGGTTCACAAGACCAAGTTAGGAGACTTTCGACACTGATTACCAACCTAAATTACGCCCTTGTTAAGGCCAATCCAAAAACACTTCTGACGAAGAACATATACACCCCAAACTAAAATTAAAAAAAAATACCCCCCAACATCGTTCATACACTCCAACTAAGACCAAACTAAACAAAAAAAAATAAAAAAAAATGCCCCCCATCATTCATGCACTTGAACCTAAACTAAACTAAACCAAAAACTGCTCCCAACACACCCCAGATCAAAATAAATACACAAGATCAGACCAAACCTAAATAAATAAGCATCACACTCAAAACAAGTCGAAGCAAGCTACCAAATAAACCAAACCAAAATTTACTAAATAGAAATTACCACAAATGAAATAAAAACATAATCACTTCATAAATTAAAAAAATGATTACAAAACACACCGAGGGCATACCGTCTAAATATACAACTTAAAACAAGAAATTTAAAATTCGCCCGTTCAGGCAATGCCCGAATCCGAATTTATTCGGGAAACCACTTCGAGTTGGATTGATAGCACCAACCCTAGTGTCACCTCGCATTCCCAATCCTGTTCATTCCCAATAATCCACTCATTGAACACAATTCTTCGGGTTCAATACCCGGGATCCAAAATAAAAAGGAAGAAAAGATATTAATGAATCAAAGAAAAAAATGCCCAAAATCATGAATAAAAAATACCCCAAAACTTATAATTCTAAACTTGAAATGAAATTCAAAACAACGAGAACCCAAAGCCTTTAGCTCTCACATTTATAAACTATACCTCTTAAATTACAAG
This sequence comes from Chloranthus sessilifolius, assembly GCA_021018995.1. Classification (NCBI taxonomy): domain Eukaryota; kingdom Viridiplantae; phylum Streptophyta; class Magnoliopsida; order Chloranthales; family Chloranthaceae; genus Chloranthus; species Chloranthus sessilifolius. The sequence goes on along the minus strand of CM037595.1, from coordinate 104,559,526 downwards.
TGTCACACCTTTAAACCCTTCCAATCTAATTAAATCCAAAACCAAACACATATCCCCCTTGAAAGACCACAATCCATGACAACCTAGATAAACCAATAATTATGCAACACTTGCCCCTCCAAGAGAACACAAATTCAAAAGCAAAATAGATAAGCCAATGGGATTCAAACACTTAACACCCATCTAAACTCTTTGAAAACTCATACACTTCTAACAAGTGTCATCTCGAATTAAATAAAAAGAATAAAACAAAATACACTAAACCTTAAACAAAACAAACAACAAGAAAACTCTGAAAGCAAATCTTGACTTGTTCAAGACCAAAAAATGCCCCCAACAAACCCATCAGAATCGAGTGAACTCTCTAAACAAAACTCAATAAAGCGAACTAATCTCGGGATAAACTTTGAATAAATCTGAAATGAATCCCGAAACTCTAAGCTAAATTAAATCCTAAACTAAAATCAAACAAACCGAATATGCCTAACTAATCCATTAAACAAGTTAAAAGAAATAAATAAACACAATAAACAAAAAAAATATAATACTTCTTTATTTATAAAAAAATAATAATAATAATAAATAAATAAATAAATATTTACAAGTACCACCGAAGGCATACCTCCTGAACTTATAACCCAAAACGAAAACCTAGAACCTAACTTACAACCCAAAATAAAAATCGGAGACCCGAAATCAACACAAAGCGAGAAGCGGAGCTTCCAATCGGAGGCTTCAGGAAGGATTGGTTGGGGAATACATCCCTCCACTTGTAACACCTTCCTTTTCCGCCGTCTTCATCTCCTCCACCGCCTCCTCAACGCAGCCTTCACCGCTCCTTAAAAGGGATCGATGTGAAGACTAGCGCCCTCATTCTCAATACCAGCCATTCCCTAAATAACACCATCCCCAAGCATCACCTCGAGACGAAGATCACGTGAAATCACAAACATAGGAAGAAACGGTATCCCAATCGGCCGGTTAGATCACCCGATATCGCTAAAACACGAATTTTAGAACACAAAATATCCCAAAAAAATAAAACTCGAGAATAAATCAGATAATGCAAAACAAATGAAGGCTCCCTTGCTTATATAGAGTACGAACCTAATCACGCACCCGAACACATGCGCTTAACTCAGTCACGTGCATCACACAACGCGCACAATCCAAAACACGCGCCTTAACCAAAGCGCTCAATAAAACTATCGCCCGCGCCAATGGCGCGACACTCCGATCACGCATAATACATGAACCGCGCAACCTTATCAAATGACACACTTCATATAGGCAATACGAAAGGTTGCCCGCACAATGACCTGGTGATGCCTCAATCACGCGCTACGATTAGAGCGCATAATATAATCACACGCACACTTAGACATGCGTAAACAGCCCTTCGAACCTATGATCGCAAGCCCGGAAATAGGCACGCAATCATATTGAGTGGCATGTGCCAAGTGCGCAATATCCGAACTAATCGACCCTCACACCTTTTCACCCCATCTTGACCAAAATGCTCATGTCCCATCATGTGGCCTCACACGTTGTTCAAAAAGAATGACACAGCCACTTGCCCCCCTCCCATCACGATCCCACCAGAAAGAAAGAACCCCGTCACACACGTCCCGTCACGACAAGATGCGCACACATGACACCACTTCAATATCCAGCCCCATCGCAATAAATTAGGCATGCCCTCATGGCCCATCGCGAAAAGCCAAAAGCAAATCTCCCGAAAATGCGGGCACATCACCCAAAGACGAAGCCAATCACTATGCAACCACAACGGGATCTCTTATGGCTCAAGATCTGCCACAGAAAAAACAAGACACACCTATCGCACAAATATCTTATCAGCGTCCCATTGCTAATTACGCTCACCCAATATCCCATTGCAAACATCACTACCTAAAAAAAGCTTAGACAATACCTGCCACGTCATATGACAAAAAAGGAAGAAAGCTCGATCGCGCCCCATCGCTAAAGCAAAGAGCCCTCTTCCCGAATTGCCTACTACGTAACAATCACCAGACGCCACTACCACAACAGAAATGCATGAAGATTCGAGACTCCTCCCATGTCCCATCGCATCCGACCAATGCCAAGTTCCAGCGTGAATATCTTGTCAAAATCCTCATAGTCGCCAGGACTCATCCAGCACACAGCCAAAGAAAGGGAGAACCCCCAAGTTCCATCGCGACATCATTTTTCCAAGACATCACATCACATTGGCAACCGCCAAGCTCTGCCACAGCGGACACAAAAATGAGAAGAATCCCTAAAGTCCCATCGCGGTATCACCCCAACAACCGATCACGGACCACATAAGCTACGCATAACACAGGTAAGTATCGCCCTCAGGTGAGTACTACCCACTTTTCAATTACTCGATATTACTTATAAATACAGTTAACTATGATTAAGCCAAAATATTTTCAAAACTCATCTCTCTCGACTCGCGAATCACTATAGTCTTCCCATAACAGACAATTATTAGTATTCACCGAGAAGGTTAGATGGAGTAATCGGCATGCCAAGTGTCATCTTGACAACCACACAAACGGTCGGGTCCACAAATCATGTACCGGTGGATCTGCTCAGCGACATCTCTGAAGCCACGTTTTCCAAATATTTACCACCGAATTGATCTTACTCCCAAAATTTCAAAATCCCCGTACTTACTTCCAAAAGAAAAAAAATCTTTTATGTCCAAAAAAAAAAATCTCTTACTTCTTAAACCAAATCTTTTACTCTAAAACCAAATATTTTTTTCTCTTACTTTCAAAACCAAAAGAAAATAATCAAACTACCAAAAGAAGAAACCAAGCAAAGAAAATAGAGAGACTCACTTACCAAAATTCACCTTAATTACCAGCCCAAATCGGCCATTCCCCTAGGAAACCGAACAATGAGTATATTTTATCTAAGAACTTACAAATGCTTATTAGAAAAGGAGCATCTGACGTGCATTGGTGGAGCAATGACGCGCCCGGTCTAACATGACTTGCGAAAGCCTTCGACATTATATTACATTTTTATTATCAGTCCCTAGACCTATTAATGGATATTTGTATGACGCCCCTCGGTACCTCGACTACGTCATACCCCTCTGTTTGACTACCCCTTGCAATAGGTCGCGACATGCGACAGGATGCCCTTTGCACCCACAAATTAGGATATGGTGATTCTCCTTTCCGTTTGATTGTCACTCGCAGCAGGTCGCGCCACACAACGGGATGCCCCTTGCACCCGCAAAATAGGATACACTAACTTCCCTCGTCGACTATGACAGCGGGTCGCGATACACGACGAGATTGCCCCTGGGCATCCACGACATAAAACACGCCTTTCGACAGCTACCACTGGGCCCCCGAATGCTCCATTTTAGCTTACGCTGATATATAAGAAAGCCAAGCATGTCATGTCAGCATTCCCAGTTCATATTTGTGATTTATCAAGAGAAACGAGAAGACACCTCGAATGAGGGGTGTCTACTTCTTCGACGCGTTCTTACTTCGCAAGAGCGCGCCGAAGAGGGGAATCTGTAGACACCCCATTTTACCCTCTCAAAATATACAAATCTATTTGGTCAACCTTTGACCTCATAACCCCAATTGGGACCATATGCTAAAACAATAGTATATGGCGGACATAGGCTAAAATAATAGCTCTGTGGCTCAGACCCCATGACCCTAACGTAGGGACCATACACTGAAATAATAGTATATGACTGAACGTAGACTGAAACAATAGCTCTGTGGCTCAAATCTTGACATAGGAAGACTATGTACTGAAATAATAGTATATAGTTAAAATACAAACTGAAATAATAGTTTGACATTTCAAACCCCCTAACCCTAACGTAGGGATCATGCACTGAAATAATAGTACATGGTTGAACATAGACTGAAACAATAGCTCTGTGGCTCAAATCCCGACGTAGGGAGACTATATACTGAAACAATAGTATATAGTCGAAATATAGGCTGAAACAATAGTCTGGCATTTCAGACCCGAACCCAACAACCCCGAATTACGCACCTAAAACCACGCGCGTAATTCAATTGCAATCCAAACCACACACGTGCAATCAGTTCTCTTCAGACCAGATTTCCTTTCCCAGACTACCTCGAGACTCTATTATGCGCACCACATGGCACACGCTATCGAATTAAGCGCCCCACCACCGGCGCGCAATCGGCCTACTCCCGACCAAGTCTTATCGTCCTTGACCCCTAAGCTTCCTCGATCAAGCGCTTTAAATGAGACGCTTAATCGGATTGCGCACTCCATATTGGGCGCGCAATTAGTTCTAACGTGATCAGAACTGGGAAACTCGCTTAGCAAGTTAGTCGGTCGTTCACTGAGTTAGTGACCGACTCAAAGCAATTAAGCACCAAAAAATCAGCGCGCAATCCAGTTAAACCCCTGAAACATGGCGTTTAATTGGAGAAAAACCTATAAATGATTTTTTTCAAAACTAAAGAACTCCGATAACGAACCCATAGAGGAACACATCCATGATTTCAAGAGTCAAGCTTCGAATCTTCGAGATTTCTCTCCGTAGCCTCGACCTTAGGTAAGAATTTAATTTTTAATTTTCGACCATAGTTCTTAGTCCTTAGACTTAGGATTTTTCTTAGTCTTAATTATTAATATTAATTCAATTTTAGACCGTAGCACCCTTTCTCGGACCGTAATTTTAATATTTTGTTCTTGTTCTTAATTTTTAGAACCAGTCTTTAATCTGATGGCCTAATTCACCGACCATAGACTCAATTCCGTTCTAAAATTTTAATCTCCAGTCCTATCATTAATCTCTGGTTCTAGTTCATAGTTTCTAAAACCAGTCCTTATTCATACGGCTTGATTTTCTGATTTCGGACCCGAATTTAGTCCTCGAATTTTAAACTTCTAGTCTTAATTCCTTAATTTAATATTTCTAAAATCCCAAATATTAGTTTAGTCTCTTATAACCCTAGCTTCATAATTTAATTCATAATTATAATCCTGAAAACGACTCCAAAAATCTAAAAATACTATTTTATAATCTAAAATTAGATTTATTTTAATCTCAGCCACCTGATTTGCCCAATGAAGCTTACGGAGGGTACTCGAGAATGAGGCCAATCCTCCTTAGCATAGCGGGCCCAAAACCCTTTTTTTAGAATTATTTTATTGCTTTAATTAGAATTAGAAAATCAAGTCCATAATTTTCTTAGATTTTTAGTATAATGAATTTACATGCTTTATTTTAATTAGATCCTTAGAATAATTACTTTGATTAGAATTCTAATAAAATTAGTTCCTCTATTTTAATTAGATAATTCTAGCATAGTTAATTCGTTGCTTTATTAGATTTCAGTATAGTTAATTCCTTTTTTTATTAATTAAAGTTTTAGTATAATTAATTCATTGCTTTAATTCTAATTCTAGAAAAAAATTAGTTCCTTTATTTTAATTGGATTTTAGTAAAGTTAATTCATTCCTTTAATTAGAGTTTTAGTAAAATCAGTCTTCTATTCTAATTAGAATTTTAGTCAAATTAGTATACTCGCTTCAGGTAGAATTGCAGTATAACTAGTATACTTACTTTGAATTTCAGTATAATTAGCATGCTTGATTTAATCAGAGTTTCATTAAAATTAACATATTTGCATTCCTAGTACAATTAATTGGACTTCTAGTAGTATTAAGACACTAAATTAATTAGAATTCTAATAGGATTAGGAAACTAAATTAATTAGACTCCTAATAGAATTATAATATTAGATCAAATCACTATAATAAATCCACACCTCTAGACTCTCAATAGAATTAGAAAATTTAAATCAATTAGAATTACAATAATAACAGAGAAAGAAAAGGAAAACTGAATTATTTAAACTATAAGGAAGAGTCATAGCTGCTGACGTTTACAAGCGGACGATTTAGTAAAGAAATAACCCACACCCACTCTAAAGCATGATCATTGACGTGTTGCAGCGTCGTTAAATATCTACAGCTGGCGATCACAATAAATTATGAACCTTCTTAGAAATCTCCCTTTTTTTATTTTATTTCTAACATTTCAAATGTCACATCGCTAGAGTCCACTTTGACATAATTGGTCCACTGATTCAACAGGGACCGAGAGGAACCAAGAAAAAGCACACACCAATAGATTTGAGAATGAAATAGGGGTTTTTTTTATAAGTATACGAGTAATTGCGTGCATGAGGATATGTGTGCAATTATCCAATTGCACGCATGGAGCCATGCTCATAATTGAATTGCACACATGAGATCATGCGCTTAATTGCCCGAAAGTTGGTCACCGACTTCAGAATGACCGGTTGACTGGCTCAACCGGGAATTAAAATTCTAGTCCAACTAGGTTAATTACGCGCATGAAGTCATGTGCATAATCAAATTGCGTGCATGGAGTCATATGCGTAATATGAAACTTCGGGCGGTTTTGGGTATCATAGTCCTAGTCCAAGTCTGGACCAACTGCGGGCACCAAGTGATGTGTGCAATCTAATTACACGCATATTGTCATGCACATAATTCGATGGGCAAATTGCGCACAACCAGTGCTACACACATTTGAATTATGCGCATGATGTCATGCGCATAATTTGGTGGGCCAATTGCGTACAACCACTGTCACGCACAATCTAATTACGCGCATGCTATCATGTGCATAATTCAGTCTGTGAACTGAAATTTCAGGATAAACAGGCAAGTCAGGACAAACATGCATATATATTTATATGTAATATCATATAAATGTCATAACTCTTTTCTTTTCATTTACTTAAGATATTACATGTAAATAACAAAATACCTCCCATTTGAATTCAATAAAAATAGTCTCGGATCAAAAATCTCAAAGAATAAAAAGTCAACTTTTCAGGTCAAGAACAAAATTTAATTTTTTACAATTTGGTCAAATTTCTGACTTTCAAATGACAAGCCTTTTTGCGAAACTTTAAAACCCATAAATTCTATCATAACAAAGTATCGCTAAAATATCAATGCCCAGTAAAAAAAAGTTCACATTTTGGGCTTCCAAACGGGGAATACATTGTCAGGGTTCTAACTCGACCTTTGACCTTTGGTCAACAAGGCCTGGGGTTTACTATATACTATTATTATGGTGCATAATTCCCATAAATGTAAGACTTTTAGGGTTTTAGGACTCGTAGAGAGGGTTGGTCCCTTTCCAAAAGTCATGGGCAAGGTCAATGATTGACCAAACAGGTTAGTATATTCTGAGAGGGCGAAAATGGGGTGTCTACCCATACGCCTATACAACATACTTCGTATCTTTCTTATCTTATTTAAACGACATGTGTCAGGGTCGCTGCTCGAGCCTACCACACGAGATTCACGTGTAGATAATCACTGAACCTCCATATCATAACATAAACTATCATCCAGCCAAATGAGGTTGCACGTATCAGTAACAATAGTGTCTCCTTAGTTCGAGACAAAGCTAACATAATGTCCTTAAGATCCATCTCGACTGTAGATGTTGGACCCTTACAGTGGCTCGTAAGGTACGACACGTATATAACTTAATTTATATTCAGCTGACCTTCATAGCATGTCTTATCATATCATATCATTATTCGGTCATGGGCTTAGGTCATCGCCCTGATTTTATATTGACGTGAGCTTAAGTCTCCACTTTCTTAACATATCTGTATCTTAACATATTCATTTCTTCTCTTTTTCCTCATAACTTAATTGGAATGGGCCATTTTGCGATAGGGTTCACTAACCACACTTTTCAAGAGACGAATTTCGTAGTAACCTAAATGTACTTTATGTGACAGCCCATACTCCCATAGACGTGTTGCATCTATACATGGATGCCTACATTCTAAATTACACGTGACCGTGAAAGAAATCCCACTGTGGCGAAGGCTTATGTCATGTCTCATATCTTAATTCTTAACTTATCATGCTCATGCCCTATCACGATTTTCTACATGATGAATATCATATGATGATGATGAAACATATATTAGAAAGACACTAAAGCATACACCACAAATATTTCATATTCATAAAGAAAATCAACATAGAGCATAAAATATGGACTTGAGTAAAAATAGAGAATAAGAAAATTTTAACTATATTTAACTCTATGTTTAAGTCTAATTACTCTTCATTGGTGCTTGTTGTGTCTAAAGTGTTTGCTGATTTGATCGGTAAAGCAATCGAACATGTTTCATATCCTAAAGAGACATTCGTTTCGATACAAGGACTGTAGGAGCCTTAAAAGAGGTAACAAACATTCTCATTGTGTCTAGAAGGTATAAAAAATTGTAAGGTCGAGACTTGTTTCACTTAAATCAGATGTCCTAATAAAAAGAAACTCACAATTTGGTCGAAATGCACATTCGACCAGTCGAGATTCTATTCTTCAGCTTCTTCTCTGATCTCGACCGAACGAGGTTAGAGAAGAAGCTGAAGAATAGAAACTCGACTGGTTGAATGTGCATTTCGATCGGTCGAATTGACTGAAATAAATCAAAATGGATTCAATCTCAACTGGTCGAATTAGATTTCAATCGGTTGAGATGAGCGAAGGAAGTTCTGAAGAATACATAAATCAATTGGGCGAATTTGATTTTCGACCTGTCGAGTTGTCTGAACAGAAAATAATCCAAGTATATGAACTTCGATGGATCGAATTTAGATTTTCGATCAATCAATTTTTCTGCATTATATGAACTCGATCTATCGATTTTGAATTTTCGATCAACCGATTTTCTTGAAGGGCTAGAGAGAAAAATCTAACCTCGACTGGTAGAAAAAGGGTTTCAACCAGTCGAGCTCAACCAGAAAATAAGGCTCCTTATAAAAAATAGGGATTTTTGTATTTCGCCCCCTATATTATTGCGAAATTACACTTCGCCCCCATATTATGCATATTTATTTTTCGCCCCTTTGACTGGTGTTTTCTGTATATATGGCCCATTACCGTGACGGATCGTTAAAATTTGTTTCCTGCCGTTACACTTATTCATTTAACGGTGGTTAAGTGGTATGAAATACTATTTATACCCTTCATTATTCACCAACTCACATCATCTTCAACCTCTTGACTTGTAGATTCCAACAACTTAGGAACTCCATTAAAATAGGAAGAAGGGCTCACCCATCACAATCTCTATCTCTTCTCAACCTCCTCCTCCTGCACCTCCCAAGTTGTGACGCTGGAATCCCCGATCAAGATCTCAACAACTCGATCACTGCCCGAAGATCCCACGGCTACCATCTCTTCGGCTCACTTGGAATTACAGTTATTGCCACCAAACGTTAGCGCTAAATCTAGTCCATCCAAATCGGCACCATCTAACCTTGAAAAAATCCACTAATAAAGAACATTATAAAAGAACAAAATTTAGAAACATTGCCACTCTCTGAAAAAAAATCCATTCTTTACAAGTTAAAGTTCAATCAAAACCCATCACCCAATCAAAGGGCATCAATACACTTCAATCAAAATTCGAAACGCTAAAGCCTAATCCACCTAAAAAAAACACACCAAATCATTGACATCAAACACCCAAACCTTCCGAAACCCAAGCCCTAAACCCCGTTCCTGGGATCAAAACCCGATTGTAGCCAGACTTGTTCTCATCCAAAAACAACCCATCTGGATTCCTAAAAACCCTGTGAACGGCCGAGAAAGCGACACCTGTCACGATCCCGATTGACGATCACCTCGGTGAGGGCATGAGTGGGGAGATTGAGCGACGTCTTGGAAGGGATTTTAAGAGTCCTATAATCCAATATCACCGTCCATCCATTTCCATCTTCAACCAACCTTGTCTTCGCCTCTTTATAGAATCTCTTTCAAACAATCGAACCAGTTATAAAAGACATCGGTATTGTTGCCGATTTCGAATCACGACCTTTTACATATATGCTTTCATTCTCCCCTTGGCTTTCGCCTTTTTGGGTTTCAATGGCGGCCATGGTGAGGAGGCGACGCTGGTGGTTGGAGGGGGTGAGAGAAGAGGAGGCAAGAGATCTATGGAAGCCATGGTGAGGAGGAAACGCTGGTGGGTAGAGGGGGTGAGAGAAGAGGAGGCACGAGATCTAGTGAGAAGAAAGTTGATAATTTTTTGGGTTTTCTTTGCAAGAGAAGCCATTAATTTTTTTGGGTACAAGTATGTGAAACCCATTACTGATATTGAGTAATGGATTTTGGGGAAGAAGAAAGCTTGCACGACAACTTTGCATCAGACGACCTGCTTGGGGAAGAAGATGAAGTGGAACTGCGATGGATTTTTGGAGAGAAGATGAGGACAGTTGTAGCTTCAAATTATAATTTTCACTGAGTCATAAGGGTAAGAATGTTTGTACACAATTCCATTAACGCCTGTCTAGCAATCAGTACCAATCAAAGCTGGTCAACTAACGATAAGATGTTTCTACACAAATGCCGCCAGTCAAAGGAGAGGAAATAAATATGCATAATACGAGGGGCGGAGTGTAATTTTGCAATAACATAGGGGGCTAAATGCAAAAATCCCTAAAAAATTTAATTTCGATCAGTCGACTTTGAATTTTGACCAATCGAGTTTGCAATTTCATGCATAGGTCGAGTTTTTCGACGCAACTAAAAATTCTTTTCTCCCCCGATGGATTTGAGGGTTTATTTAGGGTTCCATTATTTGAAAATAGGCTAATTAATTTAAGATGGATTTAAAGGCACCTATATGTTGAAGCGTGAATCGATTCTTGCGGCGATTTGGGTTGACAGAGACTGGATTCGAGCGACGATTTACTCGAGTTCCTTCCGCAATAAATCTTTTCTTACGATAGATCGATCGCAGTGATGAGAAGCTTCGATGGAGGAGATTAAGTTCCATAACATGATGCACAGGTCACCGATATGAATTGAAACCCGCGGTGTTGTTCCATCGTGAAACCCGAAGGAGATCCGGTGTGGAGGTGTAAATGATGGAGTTGCTGGAGCTTTTGCAGAGAAGAGAAGACTAGAAAGAGAGGATTTCTCATTCTCTCTAGGTTTCTGAATTATATAGAAGGGTGATTAGAGAAAGAGTCTCAAACAGCAAGTTCACTTTGCCAAAAATGAGCAAGAGTTCAAAGAAAGTAAGAGTCCCTCAAGGATTCTAATTGCTTACCAAAATAAATCTCATGAATAAGGAATTCAATTACTTGCCTTAATTGTTTAAGGTAACTGAACTCTTGAAAATTCGGTTATTATTTTTGTGTAACCGAATCATAGATAGAATTTCTAATTTTAAATTGTATGGGCCATGATAAGGTATGCGCACAAGCATCGGATCTTGATATTTCACCCATCTATTACCATTAAACAAGGTCAACATGATCCGAGTCATAACAAGTGGTAACATTTGCAGGTCACAATGGGTACGTTTGAAAGCTCGTTTTTGGGCCATCTTATGTGTTTTCGAGCCTTCACACGTGCTATTGAAGAATTTAAATTGTTTGATACCGATTATTATAAAAGGTGTTAAGAGTTTTTTAGGACGACGCGAAAGAGATAAGCGTTGCGAGCCTATCCCCTAGTAAGGGCTGGTGACGACGCATTTATTTCTAACATTCTCTTTTTCGAAGCTAGATTTATCTTTCTTCGGAGACTTCTCCTCTAGAGGGACTTTTTGTAAGAGATTCTCCACAGCGCTTTGCGGAGGCATCTTCTTTACAGACGATTCTCAAAGAGATTCTTAGCAATACTATGGAAGGTATTGCGCACTTTTCTCCTCCCCCCAAAGCCTCATAAAATTTGTAGATGCAAGTAGTGTAGGGTTTGTTGTAAAGGATCTTCAAGGGTAGGTTCATCCTCCATATAGCAGAGCAAACGGAGGAGAACCTCCACTGCTTGGGAGGGTTCCTTTTGGAAGTGCTAAAGAAACTTGGGGAGCAGCTGAGATATGCTCGATCTCTGTCCACTATCGAGTGCTTGAAGAGAATTGATGAACAGCTAAAGATCTCTAGATCTCCATCTTTTTCTTCTTTGTCTGTAAAATATCTTGCTTTCACTCTTGCTGCGTTTGTTCTGATTTAGGTGTGCCTTTTTTACAACCCATCTTATTTTTCCCTAATTTATATTCAACAATCGATTGATTTACCATTGCAATTGACGTTTACTTCCTTTGCTGACAAGTGATACACCCTCTAATCCCCATCCCAAACATGTTGATGAACAAATGTACAATTTTACTCGTTTTCAGAGGAGAATACACATTTGACAAAAGCCATTCAAACACACTATAAAAAGTACAAAACATTTACTAATAACGTGATATGCATCCTACCCTGCTTACGCATTAAGGTGCCCCCGAGTTATCGGATACGGGCATTCAAACGTCCCCAATATTAAAACATTTTACCTTCCTAGTTTGAATGGATTGTTGACTAGCAAAACGTGAAGCTAATGAATATACATAATTCAAACTTCAATCCCAAGGTGTTAGGTGTAACTTTGAATTTAAGATGTTTATGCTTAGAATCTTCTCTGTCAAATAAAAGAAGATTCTTCTTCTCAAGCTATTAAAACGGCTTTCAATATTTTATTTATTTAAAAACAGAAGTCAATAAAAAAGGACGGGGTAAACCCTTTGTTTTGTGAATTATGTCATGGCTTTTAACTTTTTCATTACCTCTTTAATTTACGGATTAATGGATTACCAATTGCAAATGATAGGGCCTGTTATATTACCACAGCTAGATTATTAGTAAGCACCACAATAGCTTCAATTTTAGACCACGTGATACATACTTTTTAACAATTCAAACCATTAAAGAGCTAACGTATTTATAAAATTCAAGTGAGGTCAAAATTTCAGGTTGTATAGGCATAGCTCTATGTTAGTTGCTGTGATAACGGAGTTCACTTGATTTAACAAGTTTTTATCCACTTTGTTAGCATCATGCCACTTGTTTTAGAAGATACCCTCTTCTTCTTAATAACTTTTTACATAGTAAAATTTTATACAAGATTTACTTGTATAATAGTTTTGTCCTCCTTTCTATTCATTCCTTATTAGAGCTGATTTTATTTATTTTAATAGAGAGTTAGTAGAGAACAGAGAGGTTGCTGTTAGAACAAGTAAATCTTTCTTTGCAAGAAGTTAGAAAATAAAATGAGATTCAATTAAAATAAGTGAACTCTGTTTTAACAGGGGCTAATAAAGAGCTACACCATATGCAACCGTAGTCAACGGGTCAGGACGAGTCCGAACAAAATTCATATTTGATCCGACCACTTAGTCGATCTGACCCCAACCAAAGGTAGAGTCCGATGCCATATACCTGATACGATTGGACGGTTTATGTGTCTAACCCGATAACAAAGAGGCAGTCCGGTCGACTCGACCATACCCGTTGACAACCCTAGCCCTAGCCCTAGCCCTGCTTGTGGCTTAGCAGGAGAAAACACATTGTTTGCTATACCATTGCAAAGTACAATCTGACCTAGGGTTTCCACACCACAAAGAAAACACGAGACGCCCACGTTAAAAGGGCCCACGGAATTTAACCTCGGGTGAAAAACAAAAAATTCACGGTTCCCCAAACAAAACCTAACTGCCGTTGGGTCCCACCCGTCCAACCCAACTCCCAAACCCCAAAACATAAAAATGGAAACCCACCACCAGTTACGATTGATTTCTACTCTCTCTCCCCCTCTCCCTTCTCTCTCCACTTTCGTTCGTCGTTTCTGACCCTTCGATCGAGTAAAGACGACGCGCCAGCTCAGACGCGGCCCACGTGAAGTACTCGTGGCGGGTCACGCGTCCCTAGGTGGGAGCCGCGATAAAAATAGACGCCCTTTCCACCCCCACCAGTACCCGATTAAACACGTGACCTCAATAAGGCCCCCCTGCCACGTAGATCCAGACGACAGCCAGCTGTACCTGAAAACGACGAGAGTACCAAATACGCCCCTATATTACGTGGCCAACCGACACCTCCCGTCTGACACGTGGAGTACGTCACCAATTATCTGTCTACAGGTTTTGCCATGGTACTGGGTACCAAAGTCAAAACGCCACGTGTCGGTGACCATATACTACCTGGCGGAAACGGTTGACGGTGTTCCGAGAAATATAAATTAAATAATTAATTAATACGTGTTGCATTGTCACCTTTCCCTCGTCCGTTATTAATTTATTATTTTATTTAATTAATCTATACCTATATTAAAAGAAACTTTGAGATCTTGTAAACTTCTGTTTTTCTTAAATTTATTATTTGCGTTTCCCGATTCAACGTCCCCGAGTTAACTTCTGTAGCACGTTTCCTCGGCCGACGAAACTCTTTAAAAAGGGGTGTTCCTCCAGCCCTATATCTTCCTTCTCTCGCTTCTCCTCTTTTCTGGTATCTTCCTACTGTTTTTAGGCTTTAAGTTTTCGTTTATTATCTGCATTCTTGGTGTTCGTAGCCGACGGAGCACTGGTTTTCCATTCATTCTACAGCAGGTATGCTACGAATGTGATTCGATTATCGTTGCTGCTTTTTTTTTATTTTATTATATTGTAGAACGTTATGGTTTCGTGTTGAGATTTATAAAAGTATAATGGAGAAACGAGGTATTGTTTTTATAGATTTCAATCGATTCTTGATAATCTTATTGCATGTCAAAGCATTTTTTTTATTGTTGCGGTTGATTTAATTGTAATTTTTAGTACGGTAGATAACTGTAGGCGATTTGAGATGATGTGAAATGATTTCTTGTTGATGCCTTTTTGGATTTGAAAAGGTTTAAAATCAAAAGGAAAAAATTAAATATTGCTGCAGTTTTAGTTTTAATATAGGCGCATGATAGCGAATTCACATGGGATTTGTTAATCTTGCCAAGAAAATCACACGTCCTTGGGGGAGAGCACCAAGGATGGTGTCATCTCATCGTTTTGGCCAATCTAGATCGTCCGCCTGGAGGACATGATGTGGATTGCTTGTTTGGCCACCAAGCATCATATCAATTGCACAGTCGTAACCATCTGATCAGTACACTTCTCGTGGTGAATATGAATGGCTGTTCATTTACAAGCTTGCGTATGGTATGTGTAGTTGGGTAGGATGGATTGGATTGCTTCTCCGGTTTAATGCTTTTGGGTTGAGCTGTCAATCCCCGTGGGGGTCCTTCCATTTGGACTAGCGGACGGTCAGGGATGACCGAACACAGACTTTGGTGCTTGAATCCGTGCGCATAATACTAACTTTGAAAGGTTTTTTTTTTTTTTTTTTTGATAACATGAGTATCCGGGCCTCTTAGAGCACCCGCCTAATCCTAATCCGAAGGCACATGCACACCCCAAATTCGGCACATGCCGGGTCAGCACAGGACATAAATCCCTAGGGTGGCCTTAAGGGAGGAGGGAGTTCGAACTCAAGTCTCCTGCTTTTGGAAGCAAGTACCTGGCCAGCTCGCCTAACCCCTTGAGGTTTAGGTTGTGCTTGGGTTAGCTCTTATAAGAGCAGAAGCATCTCTCTGCCTGTTCTATAGCAGCCAAAGACCAAAAGTGATGCTCTTTGCCCTGAAAGAGCTAACCCAAACGCAGCCTTAGTCAATAAGGGCGGCTCCATAGTGATTTACATTGATGTATAAATTGGGGTGATACCTCCAGTCTTGGTTTAATGGTGGTTCCTACTATTGACATAATGCCTCATAAACTATTAAAAAGCGTGCTTTTGTTCTCCCTTGGATGATCCAATTTAATGGTGGTCGACGAACAGGCTGTCACCATTATGCTATAAAAGGTGTAGATCATTAGGCAATGCTTAAGGTTACCAGAATTATGTTTGAATACTTATTTGACGATTAGATCTTTATCTTTCGTTATGTTTCAGAAGTGTCCCAGTGTGTTTTCTAGATGTTCTATGAATAAGAAACATTTCTCTTATATTTTCTCCCTTATAATATTTCTGTTTATCTATGTAGTTGTGTTGAATCCTGTTTTTTATATGCTTTATGTTACTTTTAAAAAAAATATAAGAAATCTAATAATAATTCGTTTATAACATACCTTTAGGTCCCATGAGTCACCAATTATTTGATGACCCTGTTCTCATATTTGTTGACGACATCTAGCTATTTGTAACCACCACGATCACATCCTTACCCCCTCTCCCCCAATGTTGCCCACCTTTAATTTTGGGTTACCATTTGAAACTAAACCAAGCACCGATGTTCTTGGTCGGATCACTTTTTGGAATGTATGATATGGAACGGTCATGAGTTCTGTAGACACTCATGATCTCAAGATCTACTGTACAAAAGATTGGAACGAAAAACAATCTCCATTGTCCAAGTCGTTGTGGTCAAACGTCATAACATTAAATGGTAGCCATTAATTTTAGATGGTGTTTGAATGCTTTGAATCAAACCACGGAGATCCTTTTTCGTTGCATTATTTTAAGCTAGACAGTTATAAAGTTTTGACATCATTTATCATGTTGTATGGAAAACAAGACTAGTAACAGAAATAATATTAGAAGGAGATTCTCATTAGGCTTTTAAGCTGTTCATAAAATAGTGGGATGTATTTATATCCTAGTGATTTTGGATTAATGCATGCCAAAGCCCATAACTATTTTTATGTAACTTTTGTTTTTTTAATTGAAAAAATTCAATATTAATTCTTATTTTACTTAATACACGGACATTGTCTTTGTTTGTGGGTTATTATGTATTCCCTTTCTTTGCATCCCTGACTCGTTATGCCATTTCCCTGCAACATTGATGGATTACAATATATCATAGGAATAATGAGTTGGAAGTTGGAGCAAGTTGATAAATATTTTAATCTTTTTCAGGTACTACAAGTCTTTGGTGAAAAGCTATAGCCTGCATCTTTTCACTCAAGCATCTGTGATCAAATGTTTGCTTACCAGACATAGATGCAGTGTATTATTGGAGATGAAAAGGTATGCGTGAAGTGAAACCTGGCATTTAGATTTTGCAAGCAATATTTTTTTGAGAATCCCCTTTTGTTCTGTTTGAGGAATTTTATTCTTTGATGTTCAAACTTGGGAAGTTAAATATAAATATTACAAACAAAATACAAATTTCCTTTTCATTTCATTAAAACCGATTTGTGATTGCCAGTTTTCAGGCATTCTGTGCTTAATGGCCTTCACCCACAGCAGCAGTGACAAGAAAACTTTGAAGAAGTGGTTTTTCATCGATAAAAGGGTTGGGTAGTGAAAATCTGACATCGTCATTTGTACCAGCTGTTAAATATTTAACTTCTCGTTGAACACAAACATAGCAAGTAATCTGGATCCAATGGATTTGAAACCAAAACCTGCTTCCCCTGTTGTCAGCGATCCTGTACAATTAAACAAATCGAGATTTGGCGTTTCTAATTTACCGGCTTACTCATCGCAGCCATCAGTTTTTTCTCCTGGTCTGTATCTAACAATTCCCAGGAAAAAACCTATACCTGGCAAAGTCGATGATGTCCGTGCTACGGGTTGGCTAGATTCCATGGAAGCCTCCTCCCCACCTCGCAAAAGGCTAAATAAGGATTTTAACATTGAGGTTGCACCAGATCAAACTGATGCTGCTTATCGTTCATGGGTGGTAAGATCCATTTGTTTTAAATGATATTCTAGATTGACAAAATTTGAGGTTCTTAATCTGAAAGCTGTGCGTAGAGTAAGCCAAATAATTCTGTTTTTGCAGCTGAAGTATCCATCAGCTCTCACATCATTTGACAAAATTACAAATTATGCAAAAGGCAAGCGGATAGCGCTTTTTCTAGATTATGATGGGACACTTTCACCAATTGTGGATGATCCTGACCGTGCTATTATGTCTAATGTGGTAAGGCCACTTATTACCTCTGAAGAATCTCCTGCCAAAAATTATATCAATTAGTTTTTATGTCGCTAAATTCAGTTAAATGCCTTTTCCAATAGTTGTAATATTCAATTGTAATTTGTTCCCAGATGCGCTCTGCTGTGAGGAATGTTGCAAAGTATTTTCCAACAGCAATAATTAGTGGAAGATCCCGTGATAAGGTATTGTTAAAAACGCCATTTAAAGTATATTTTAAGTATGCGAGTCCTTGTAGTTATTGTGTTGTACACATTGTTCTGTTTTACTTTTTTGGACACTCTTTCTGCATTTCGTTTTGTTTAAACTATTCTGTTTATCTTCCGACTCTATTATCTGATCTTCCACCAAAACTATTTTTTCCAGGTGCACGAATTTATAGGATTATCGGAACTCTATTATGCAGGTAGTCATGGAATGGACATAATGGGCCCGGTCACAGACTCTCTGTCTATTGATGACCATCCAAATTGTGTTAGGTCCACTGACAAGCAGGTGAGGGGGGATATGTAATTTCAATCTGGAACATTTAGCTTTTTTGTTAACTCATTTCAATATAAACTTCCATGTGTAGCAAATATTATAATCCTACTTTTTTTGCTTACTGTTCTCTATGATGGTGCAGGGTAAGGAGGTAAATCTCTTCCAGCCTGCTAGTGAGTTTTTACCGATGATTGGCAAGGTAAGAAATATCCTTGCAATATGAAGACGGAAATGATCCGGCCTTCCTTTTTCCTTCTAACTGTTGTTAATCTGATTTTGTTCTTGTATTGCAGGTTTTTAGAACTCTTGTTGATATTACTAGTGGTATTAAAGGTGCCAAAGTTGAGAATAACAAGTTTTGTGTGTCTGTACATTATCGGCTAGTAGATAAAATGGTGAGTGATAATCCATCACCATTTTGTATTGGTATTAATTGATTAAAATAAAAAAAGTGGTACTTGTATTGAACACTGCACCAGTGATTCATTTTTGAAGTTATATGTAACGAAATTGATCTGTTCTCTTCCCTTTGACAGAACTGGAATGCAATTGCGCACTGTGTTCATGACACAATAAAAGATTACCCACGTCTGCGATTAACTCATGGACGGAAGGTTAGATTGCCTCATCATTCCACTTGGGATTAGAGTAGTGTCTATTTGCTTAATTTGATCAATATGATTAATCTGAACTTCCTTCTATTTAGGTTTTAGAGATCCGTCCAGTGATTGATTGGGACAAAGGGAAAGCAGTGGAGTTCTTGCTCGAGTCTCTTGGTGAGTTACTTTTCCAGAATTGTGGTCATCTATAGCTAGTATGTTATCATTTTTTCTTATCTATGTACACAAATATGGTGCAGGACTAAGTAATTGTGATAATGTACTGCCCATATATGTTGGCGACGACCGTACTGATGAAGATGCATTTAAGGTACAAAATTGCTTCTAACTATGTGACACACCGATATAAATTTTTATATATAATAATATCTGTTGCTTTAATGTTTCTTAATTGTTTACCAGGTCTTGAGGGAGGGGAATCGTGGTTATGGCATCTTAGTTTCTTCGGTGCCTAAGGAATCCAACGCTTTCTACTCTTTGAGGGACCCATCTGAGGTATAGAAAATCCACATTATTATTATTATTATCAAAACTAGTATTTTGTGTGTTCATGGCAAGATGTAAAATATCCGGGCGTTTCAGGTAATGGATTTTCTCAAGTCGTTGGTGAGATGGAAGAAGTCGAGTGTGATGGGATGAGAAGAAAAGAGCGTACACTATCTTTGTGTCAAGGCAGTCTCACATACGCACAGTTTGTGTAACCAATAAGGGGAATGTGAGGATAGTAGGAGCAAAAGGGTAATATGAGTTTCAAAGATTATAGTAGGTGGTATCTCCTTTTCTGGATGTAATTGTTATTATTTTTTCTCGTCCAAAAGCTTCTCCTCCTTGTAAGGCAAGTGTTTTTCAAGTTAATTGCTAATGAAATGGGTCTCTCTCTCTCTCTCTCTCTCTCTCTCTCTCTCTCTCTCTCTCTCTCTCTCTCTTTAATTGCCACGTGTTCAGGAATTGGAGACGATGCCCTAATTTGGTTTCCTTCGAAGTTAATGAGTGAAGAGCGATTCTAAGTACCCTCAAGTTAGATGCTAAAATATTTGGAGACCTATTGACCCTTCTACCTAAAGTGAAAGGTCAACAACATGTGTCCCAACTCTTTAAGCAAAGTGAAAGGACGGATTGCAAGTGAAGAGCAGAATTCATACACGAAAATGGGGATAAAAAAGGCTTGGAAGACGGTCACACAGACGGGTGTAGACTAATTTCAAAATGATTGCAGCCATAAATCCATTTTTATCCTCATTTTGGTGGATCCGACTTTATGCAGTTACTCGAGACGTGTGGACTGCCTTATCGCCAATGATAGGTAAACAACATTTTATGATGATATTTGGTGATTGTCATAGTCGATTTTTTTTTTTTTTTTTAAATTTGTGGGAAAGAGATGGGGATTGTCATCCAGGCCCAAGATGTGATACATATGTATTGTCTGAACGTCGTTATTGGTAATATTTTAAGCCAATGATAACTGGGAGCCTGGGACTCTCTTCCAAACGAACCTATTGACTCTTTGTTGTTGCATTCTTTGGATAAAATAGGCTAAGATTTCAAACGATACCCCCAGCTTTACCAGCTAATTGTGCATATACCATTCCATCCAGAACCTGAAGCTCATGGTAGGGGCGGAGCTATGATTTTCTTCCAGCAGCACGGGCTAATTGTTTAGACTCTTCTGACCCGACCCATTTAAAAAACCCCTAATTTTTGTCTAGTCAGATGAAAATTTTCAAATTTTGGGTTGGTCTGTAGATATTTTTTTATTTTTTATTTATAATTGTGAGTGTCCAGGTCAGTTTGCACACACCTCAATTAATCCCACGGGATCCTGGAGCTAATGATTGGGTAATACTTCAGTGACTCATAAGGGGATTCGAACGGGTGATCAATGGGGAGCAAACCCCATGCCTGACCAACTGAACTACCACTTTGGATTAAAGCCTCTAACCAGTAGGAAACATTTTTAAATGGAGACATTTTTACCATTACACTACTCAAACATTTTCTCATCTACATAGGAAAGTGAGAAGCGTTGATCTGTAAAAACCCCTTTTAGAAAATTGAGGGAGCATCCGTCTCTCAACCTACTTGGCTCCGTACTGATTGAAAGGTCACGATAGCTTAAAGATACTTGGCTCGGGCACTGACTCAAGGCTCACCTCATAGGTGGACCAAGTTGGTCCCGCCCAATAGTTCCTCAAGTTCCTTGATGATGGTTGTTTGTATCCAATCAGTGAAATCTTTAGGTGTGGCCCATGAACCATTTACTCAGTGAGCTAAATTACCTTTTATAGTGTTAGCTGAGGGCACTCTTTCAAGTTTCAAGACAACAAAGCTTTATTCTCGATGAAAACAATGCACCAACCGGTACATTGTTTAGGTGTTCCATCGTTGCTAATGATGGTTTATAAGTCCTATTACATAACATAAATTATTAAAGCAAAAAAAATTATGTTATAAATATATTCTTTATAATGGATGATCATTTAGTTTTTAACTTTTAAAATTCTTAAGCACAATTATATTGTCTCTTGAAATTATTATCTATAATTATATAACTCTTTTAGAATTATGACAATGTGCATATATTCTCCTAATCTTTCATCTTCCCCCAACTTTTTACATTCTCACATTATAATTCTACGTAAAGAGGTCTTGTAGAAGTATGAAATAACTCAAAAAGAGTGAATGATATATAGTTTTTGAAGAACTAGTTTTATATTTTGTAGTCTCTTTATTTTCTTTTAATTTTATAACACGTTATCAGCACGAAGTTCCGATCAATTGTTGAGTCTCTCATTTTTGGCATCAAAAGCTACCAGTGTAATATTATTTGTTGGTGGTATGTTTCTTTATAATTTAGCAATCTATTTTGTTGATTATTTTATATTTTTTATTATTTAAAGTATTGAGAATTATATCATAACATGTGAGATAATATGACGTAGAAAATCATCATATTAGTGTGAGGAATATTTGATAGTTTTAATTTGTTATATTTTATATGATTTATCTAATTCTCAATATATTTTTGTCATAAATAATGTCAAATCTTACAAAACTTAAGTTTACCGCTCTTGATGTTTCTGGCAATAATTATTTATCTTAGATCATTGATGCTGAGATTCATCTTAAGACTAAGAACCTTGTAAACACTCTTAAGGAAGGAAATCAAGCATCCCAGCAAGATCGCACTAAAGTCATAATTTTTATTCGTCATCATCTACTTGAAGAGTTAAAAGCTGAGCACCTTATTATAAAATATTCTTTCACTTGGTGGAATAGTTTAAGGGAGAGATACAACCACCAGAAGACCGTAATCCTCTCAAAAGCTCGTTATGATTGGATGCACTTAAGGTTGTAAGATTTTAAGACTGTTAGCGAGTACAACTCCATACTCTTTAAAATCAGCTCACAATTAAAATTATGTAGAGAAAAAGTCACTCAAGAAGATATGTTAGAAAAAATATATACTACTATTTATGCCTCGAATGTGTTCTTGCAGCAGCAATATCGTGAGCGTAAGTTTACAAAATACTCTAAATTAATATCTTGTCTTTTAGTGATTGAACAAAACAACGAGCTTTTAATGAAAAATCATCAATCCTGACCAATCGGTTCTATACTAATTCTTGAAGCGAATGGAACCTCATTTCATTGTTTTAAGAAAAATCGAGGTCGAAGACGTGGACACAAACGTGATAGGAAGAATTATCAATTTCAAGGGATGCGTACTCATAATTCTTCAAATAAAAATATATCATATCACCAGAAGTGAAACCACAATGAGAAAAAATAAGGTAAACACAAAGGTTTACAGAATAAGCCTACAAAAAGCTATGAAGATAATAACATTGATTGCGTACCTGTCGTACGCCTAGATATTTGATAGAAGTATACCAAGCCTTTATTAAAGAAAAAGAAAAGAGAATTGAAATGAATTTTGCTAATCACCATAATCTAATAGATCATAATGCTTGCCTTGATAATCAAAATGGAGTGGATATAACTCATCTTGATGTCTCTGATTTCTTTACAGATCATAACTAGAAAGCTTATCTTTTAGTTTATAATAGATGCGTTTACAAATTTGTCTTTTTGGATTCTATTATATTTACATGTATTTCATTTTTAAATAATAAAATTTAATATCTAAGTTTTTTTTGTATGTAAGGTGGTATGGTACTGATTAATTGATTAAATTCTAAGATAGTTGATGAAGATATTTGTTTAATAGACAATTGTACAACTCACACAATTATTAAAGATAAGAAATATTTTCAATATTTGACATTAAATAAAGCTAATGTCAATACATATCGGGTTCATCAAACTTAATTAAAGGATACGAAAGAACATTTATCATATTACCACGAGGCATAAAAGTTTCCAAATCTCGAAGAAATTTATTAAGTTTTAAGAATATTCATTGTAATGATTATTACGTTGAGACCATAAATGAAAATAAAAAGGAATGTCTTTATATTACTTCAACAAATTTAGGTCAAAAGTTTATATTAGAAAAATTATCTGCTTTCTCTTCTAGGCTATATTATATGACCATGAGAATAATTGAATCACACGTTGTGATGCACCAGAAATGCTCTGATCCAAAAATCTTTATACTTTAGCATAATCGTCTTGGTCATTCGGGATCAATTATGGTGCGTCGAATCATTGATAACTCACATGGACATCCTTTAAAGAACCAGAAGATTCTTTTACCAAGTGATTCTTTATGTGTCGTTTGTTCACAAGGTAAACTAATTGTGAAACCATTTCTTTCTAAAGTAATTATCGAATCACCATCATTTTGAGAAATAATTCATGGGGATATATGTGGACCAATACATCCATCATGTTAATAATTTAGATATTTTATGGTCTTAATAGATGCATCAATAAGGTGGTCACATGTTTGTCTTCTTTCTACTCATAATATTGCATTTGCTAGACTTTTCGCCCAAATAATTAGGCTATGAGCACAATTTCTTAATTATTCAATTAAGTCTATTCGTTTAGATAATACCAGTGAATTTTTGTCCCAAGCTTTTAATGAATATTATATGTCAACATACTCATACTCATAATGGTTTAGCTGAGTCATTTATTAAATGACTTCAACTTATTGCTAGACCTTTGTTTAAGAGAACAAAACGACCTATTTCTGCTTGGGAACATGCGATATTATATGTTGCATCATTAGTTCGAATCAAACCAACTGCTTACCATAAATACTCTCCATTACAACCTGCATTTGATCAACCCCCAAATATTATTCATCTTCGCATATTTGGTTGTGATGTTTATGTTCCTATTGCACCTCCCCAATGCACTAAGATGAGTCATTAATGTAGACTTGATATTTATGTTAGTTTTGATTCTCCCTCTATTATTAGGTATATTGAGCCTTTAACTGACGATATTTTTAAGACACGTTTTGAAGATTGTCATTTTAATGAAACAAACTTTCCACTATTAGTGGGAGAAAAGTTGTTGCCTGAAGCACGACGAGAAATTACTTAGAATACATCGACGTTATCTCATCTTGATCATCAAACAAACCAATGTGAATTGGAAATTCAATGGATAATTTATTTGCAGAATATTACAAATTAATTACCGAATGCATTTACTAACAATTGGAAAATAGTAAAGTCTCATATCTCAACTATTAATACTCTAGCAAAGATTAAAGTTTTTGTAGGATAACCAGTCAGTATAAAAGTAAATGAATTAAATGCACAACTAAAGCGTGGAAGACCTATTGGTGCAAAAGATAAGGTCCCCCGAAAGAGAAAAGCACAAGCAAATGAAATTGATGCTCCTGCAGAGGTCATACCCACAAATGATGCAACAGAAATGTTAGATCCATCCAAACTTTCAACACAATATTCTTCTGAAAAAGAATCTCCTGAAGAGTTTTCCCCTGAAGAGAAACAGATACCTGAAAATAATAAGATCTCAATAAATTATGTAAGTATAGAAGAAATATTAGAAAGAAATAAAATTATTGTCGAGGATATTTTTTCATTTAAAGTTGCTCTTGACATTATCGGAAGTAATGATGAAATTGAACCATGAACCATCGAAGAATATCGACGTAGAAATGATTGGCAAATGTGGAAAGATGTAATTTAGACAAAATTGAATTCCTTAGCAAAGCGTGAAGTATTTGGACATGTAATTTGATGTGCAGTGGAATATAATGATATTTCACCCCTAAAGACCTACATCTAGCTATCCGATGAAAGCCATTTAACATGTTTTATATAGTTTTAGTGATTTACAGGTCGGGAGATGCGTTGAGCATGAAATAACCAAAAAGCGTGAAGTATTTGGACATGTAATTTGATGTGCAGTGGAATATAATGATATTTCACCCCTAAAGACCTACATCTAGCTATCCGATGAAAGCCATTTAACATGTTTTATATAGTTTTAGTGATTTACAGGTCGGGAAATGCGTTGAGCATGAAATAACCAAAAAGTTCAGAATATAATGTCAAATTCGTGCTACCTTGGATCATTCGGAACTTATCCCAACTTGGAGCTCAATTTGAACCTTCAAGACGTTAGATTCAGAAAATTGTCAAAACACAAAAGTTGTAGAGCTCGTCGTCAGATTTCCTACGCTATAAGAATCGCCTCAATCCGACTTCGAGATAGAAAGTTATGGCTAAAATACCGAGGCAGTGTCTGATGCAAAGTGTAGCGAGAGTTCACGAAAATCTGGGAGGTTGATTGATCGACCCTTTTTGGTCGATCGATCGACCTAATCCGGAAGATTTGGAATTTCAAAAATAGAATCTGATATGGTCGATCGATAGACCATCTTTAGTCGATCAATTGACCAAGTTTGGATTTGAGTTCGGAATTGTCTTTGGCCGCGAGAATCTCGGTACTCTTTTCACGGAATAAAATCTTGGATTCAAGGAGGAAAAAGCGGCTTCTGTTTTGGCAATTAGGGGGAAATATATTCTTAGAGATATATTCATTCTGAGAGCCTTCTGTTTTTGGAGAGTTTTATTATTTATTTTTTCTGCATTCTTCTGTTTGAGCTTCTCTGCGTTTTAAAGTGTAAGGGCATTGAGTCCCAATTTCTTAAACTATCTTTTTAATATTTATTTTGAGAAGAAGATAAGTCTTAGTTTTTCTGATTTTGATCCACTTTCAAGAAGGAAGTGTACGTACTTTGGATTAAAACTTTTGTGGATTTTTGTAGATAATTCTTTACGGTATTTTAATGGTATTTTCAACTTCTGTATTTATTTTATTACTTATTTCAATTATGTGTAGCTAGTTTCATTAAGGATGGGGATCTAATGAACCCCATCCGAGGTATTCATTTATATTAATATAAATCTGTGTGATTGAGATGCCAGATACTTTTTAAGACCCTAATATTCATTAAAAAGGGTGAAATCATTATTTCAGTTTGAGATCTAGGAGCTAATCATGCCCTATAATTTCAGATCTGCAATAATTATTTTATCATAATTATACCCATCTCGGGGTGAAGTTTTACTGTCATCTGAGGTGTGAGTGTTAATCACACACTCATGGGGTGTTAATCATATATCTCCTTGACCTTGGATTGATGGTGTGACTTTATTCCAGTGGTGAGTTCCAATCACTATCTGAAGTGTAGGTGTTAATCACACACTCATGGGGTGTTAATCATACATCTCCTTGATCTTAGATCGTACTGTGGAAATTACCCTGGAGATTGGGTTCTAAATGTTTTCCGAGGCGTGAGTGTTAATCATACACTCATGGGATGTTAATCATACATCTCCGTGATCTCAGATTTATATTTTAGAACTCACATGTGTATGGGACAGTGCTTCTTTTGAGAAATCTGTTAAAGATCTCACATCTCAATCCACAGATTGGTATTCTGTAAATGATAAACCTACGATGGGAGGATTTAGCATCCCAATCCTTATCTTTCATTAATTGTTAAATTCCGTTAGTATTTATCTCATTTATCATAAGCTCTCAAAATTCTAGGTTGTTGGTTACTGTGATAGATCTGTGAAAATTCTTTCAGTTAATTGCTATTTTTGATTTAAATTTTCTAACCAATCCTCGTGGGAACGATCTCGTACTTTGCACCCACTGACTACATCACGATTCGTGCACTTGCGAGTACAACTTAATCAACACATCATAATTCAAACATTTGAAAGTATAACGCTTGTTGGATACAAGTGGGTATTTGTATAAAAATATAATGAGAATAATGAAATTGTGAGATATAAAGCACGACTTGTTGTACAAGGTTTCTCGCAGAAACTTAATATTAATTATGAAGAAACATATTCCTTAGTAATGGATGCAACTATATTCAGATTTTTTATTAGCTTGGTAGTTACAGAAAGTTTGGATATGCGTTTAATAGACGTGATTACCGCATATTTATATGAATCACTAGATAATGATATATACATAAAAATTCTCGAAGGATACAAAATGCCTGAAGTATATAATTCAAAATTTTG
Source organism: Chloranthus sessilifolius (assembly GCA_021018995.1). Classification (NCBI taxonomy): domain Eukaryota; kingdom Viridiplantae; phylum Streptophyta; class Magnoliopsida; order Chloranthales; family Chloranthaceae; genus Chloranthus; species Chloranthus sessilifolius. Next base: position 104,532,086 of record CM037595.1, on the reverse strand, counting down.
AAGTATTTATTCTATCAAGCTTCAAAGATCTTTATATGGGTTAAAGCAATCCGATCGCATATGGTACAATCATCTCAGTCAATATTTATTGAAAGAAAGATTTAAGAATAATCCAATTTATCCATGCATTTTCATTAAAAAGTCTGAATCCATATTTGCTATTATTACAATATATGTTGATGATTTAAATCTTATTGGAATTTCAGAAGAGCTTTAAAAAACTATTACTTATTTAAAGAATGAATTTGAGATGAAAGATATTAGGAAAACTAAATTTTGCTTGGGGTTTACAAATTGAACATTTTCCAAATGAAATTTTTGTTCATTAATCAACATATATTGAAAAGGTCCCGAAGCACTTTTATATGGATAAAACTCATCCATTAAACACTCCAATGGTTGTACGTTCACTTGATATAAAAAATGATTATTTTTATCCTTAAAAGAATGACGAAGAAATTCTTAGTCCTGAAGTATCATATCTTAGTGCAATCGGAGCTTTAATATACTTTACAAATTTTACTCAACCTGATATAGCATTTTCAGTCAACTTACTAGCAAGATACAGTTCTGCACCGACTCGAAGGCATTGGAATGTAGCCAAACATGTTCTACGCTATCTTCGCGGAACAACTGATATGAGATTATTTTATCAAAGTAGATCAAATTTATAATTAGTTGGATATGCAAACGCAGGTTATCTCTCTGATCTACATAAATGTAGATCACAAACGGGATATATATTTACATGTGGTGATACAATTATCTCATAAAAATCTGTCAAACAAACACTAACTGCTACTTCTTCAAATCATTCAGAGATCATTGCAATCCATGATGCAAGTCGGGAATGTATTTGGCTAAGATTGATTATTCAACACATTCAAGAAAAATGTGGTTTATCTATAATTAAAGATAGCCCAACAATATTATATGAAGATAATGGTGCTTATATAATACAAATTAGAAGAGGTTATATCAAATGTGATAGAACCAAACATATTTCACCAAAATTCTTTTATATACATGAGCTCCAGAAGAGTGAGGATATTGATATTAAGCAAATACGATCATGTGATAATTTGACGGATTTGTTCACTAAAGCATTACCAATTACAACATTCAAGAAGATGGTGCACAATATTAGAGTGCGTCGACTCAAAGATTTTTGTTCATAAATATTAGAGATTTGAGTTCTTTGAGGGGGAGTAAATGATTAAGCGGATTGCACTCTTTTTTCTTCGTTAAGGTTTTATCATACAAAGTTTTCCTTTGCAAGGTTTTATTGAGTTAATCTTAAAAGTTAAAAAGTTATCTATGACATAAGAATAATGTACTATTTTTCCTTCGCCACAAATTTTTTTTCCACGGAGTTTTTCTTGACAAGGTTTTAACGAAGCATTTATTCTTTGTGTATGGCCATCCAAGAGAGTGTAATAAATATATTTTTTATGATGGATGGCCATTTAGTTTCTAACTTTTAAAATTCTTAACCACATTTATGTTGTCCCTTGGAATTCTTATCCATTACTATGTACTCTTTTAGAATTATGATAATGTGCATGTATTTCCCTAATATTTCATCTTCTCTCAATCTTTCACATTCTTACATTGTAATTCTATATAAATGGGTCTTGTGAAAGTATAAAACAACTCAAGAAAAGTGAATGATATATAATTCTTTAAGAACTAGTTTTATATTTTGTAGTCTCTTTATTTTCTCTTTATTTTCTTTTAATTTTATAACAAATTATATATTAACCTAATTAAAGTTAGAGTAACGTCTTAAAATAATAAACTAGTGTTTGGTATAATCCATATGCATTAACAATTTATAATCATACAAATAAATGATATTAAGTATGATTAAAGAATCTATCACAATGTTAAATATTTAATAAATTTAAGAAATTCATTAAATTTGAAAAACAATCAGAGAATCCATAAATCAAGAAAATATTAAAAGTTTGGTTGACCACCTATTCAAATGATTTTTTCAAAATTTTGGTTAATTCAGAGAAATTTGTGATAGAGCTTATAAGAACCTACCATGGTATCATAAGATTATCAAGCTAATGAAGAGATTTTTTACCTAATCACATTGCCGAAGATTAAGCAAAGAGATGTCAGGACTGCTAAAAATCCATGGAAGTCACGAGATTCAATGGCTAAAATGTTATTGAGTTTGATTATCTCTGAATGATGGAGGAATAAATCTTAACTTTTAACACTCTAAGTTGTCCAAGTGGGAGAACATCTTATGAAAAAAACATTATTCATTTGAAGATTCATATCATCATATCTAAACACTTCAATATGACCAATGGTTCAGATAAAAAATTCATAGATGGATGGCTCGAACCCTTGATGCGAAAATAGTTTTGGATGGGTGATCTTCGTATGATGTTTAGTCACATGGCCAATTTAATTTGGTCAAAAAAGTCTGCCATGAGACTCAAAAAGTGAGACTCTAAGCATTTTATCATAGAGTAGCTTTAAAAGTACCCATAGAATCTTCTAGGGCACCTATGCCTAAAATCATTGAGTGCTTCGGATAAGATGTTGGAAATCTCTTTTCACTCCAATCTTCCACAAAAGGGATCTTGAGATCATGGCGCACCTATCAAACGATCATTTTCCGATTCCACATGGCACATATCCCAAAAATGTAGTCCTAAAGTCACGTTTGAGCGTGATGTGTGTCATGTGATTTTATGGCTACTTTTTTCGGGATATGTGCAACGTGGAATCTAAAACTGACCATCTAATAGGTGCGTCACGATCTCAAGATCCTTTGTGTGGAAGATCTGGATTAAACATGATCTCCATCATCTAATTAGAAGCGATCAATGGTTTTGGGCATAGGTGCCCTGGAAGATTCAGTGGTTGCCTTTATCATAGGCTTAGGTGATCTTACTTTCATTGTTCTAAATATTGAGTGTATCAGTTAAGACTGATATGTATCATGTTAGCCCCCACCTCGATACGATTGATGTGCAGTGAAATAAGATGATATTTCACTCCTGAAGACTTACATTTAGCCACCCGATGAAAGCTATTTAATATGTTTTATATAGTTTTAGTGATTTACAGGTCTGGAGATGTGTTGAGCATAAAATAACCCAAGAGTTTAGAAAATAACGTCAAATTTGTGTAACCTTTGATTATCTAGAACTTATCCCGACTTGCAGCTCAATTTTGACCTTTAATATATCGGATTCACAAAATGGTTAAAACATCAAAGTTGTAGATCTCGTCGTCTTCTTTCCAACGCCATAAGAATCGTCTCAATCTAACTTCGAGAAAAAAAGTTATGACCAAAATACTGAGGCTGTATCTGTTGAAGAGTTGGACCGAGTTTCACGAAAATTTGGGAAGGTCGATTGATCGACCTAAACCCTCGATCAATTGACTTTGGACCGAATCTTTATGTTTTTAAAGCTCAAAATGAGGGAAAAAAGTAGGGTTTCGAAATTAGACCCTATATAAGGGAGAATTAGAATTAGGGTTAGAGATATATCTCCCTTTGGGGAGCCTTTTATTTTTCAAGCATTGTTCTTTTCATTTCCTAGTTTTTGGTTTTAAATTAGTTTAATTTCGACATTTGAAGAAGGATTGTATCGGGTTAGATTAAAGCTTTCGTGGATTTTTGTGGATCATTCCTTACGGTATTTTAATGTTGTTTTCAATTTCTGCATTTATTGAGTTATTCATTTTAATTATGTGTGGCTAGTTTTATTAAGGATGGGGATCTAATGAACCCCATCAGAGGGAGTCATTTATATTAATACAAATCTGTGATTGAGATGTCAGATGCTTTTAAAGGCCCTAATGCTGTTATTGAAAATGATAAAATCTGATTTCAATCTGAGATCTAGGAGCTAATCATGCCCTATGATTTCAGAGCTGTAATAATGATTTTATCCTAATTATTACCCATCTCGGGGTGAAGTTTTACTGCCATCTGAGGTGTGAGTGTTAATCACACACTCATGGGGTGTTAATCATACATCTCCTTGATCTCAGATTGATAGTATGACTTTATCCCAGTGGTGAGTTTCAATCATTATCTGAGGTGTGGGTGTTAATCACTCATAGGGTGTTAATCATACATCTCCTTGATCTTAGATTGTACTTTGGAAATTACCTAGAGATTGGGTTCTGGGTATTGTCCGAGGTGTGAGTGTTAATCATACACTCATGAGATGTTAATCATACATCTCCATGATCTCAGATCTATACTTTAGAACTCACGTGTATTTGGGGCGGTGTTTCTTTTTAGATATCTGTTAAAGATCTCACATCTCAATCCACAGATCTGTATTACATAAATGATAAACCTACGATGGGAGGATTTAGTATCCCAATCCTTACCTTTCATAATCTGTTTAAATTTCAATTAGTGGTTAGTGTTTATCTCATTTTCCAAGTTCTTAAGTTTTTAATTTAGAAAATACTGTGATAGATATGTGGAAATTCTTTTGGTTAATTGTTATTTTTTATTTTAAATTTTCTAACCAATCCTCGTGGGAACGATCTCGTACTCTGCACCCACTGACTACATTACAATTCGTGCACTTGCGAGTACAACTTAATTTACACAAATATTGAGTGTATCAGTTAGGATTGATATGTATTGAGTGCAACTTAGGTGATCTTACTTTCATTGTTCTAAATATTGAGTGTATCAGTTAGGACTGATATGTATCATGTTAGCCCCCACCTTGATACGATCATACCATTGATTCGATATACGATCAAATATCACGTAAACTAGGTTAAATATTAGGCTGTATCCAATCATATCGGCCAATATGCGTTCGATATGAGCCAAACATAATACCAAATATATTTTAAAATTATTATTATTATTTAAATTATTTAAATTTCTAATATTTTAAAGCAAAAAAAAGTTACTATAGTATTGGCCAATTTGGTCAATACATACATGATATATAAGTATCATTTATACTGATATGCGGACATATGTCAATTTTTAAGGCTGCGCATGGTATAACTCTTTGCTAGCCTTTGCCACAGCAGAGTTTGCCTGCTTTAGTTATTTCTCATTCTCTTTTCTAACTGTATGCAAAGGAAGATTTACTTGCTCTCTACTAACTTCCTACAAGAGTAAATAAAATTTGCTTTGACAAGGGTGAGTAGAGAGGAGGGAACTACTCTCTTGCTATGCAAAAAGTTATTAAGGAAAAGGGATACCTGCTAAAGCAAGTAGCAGGATGTTAGCAAAGAGGATGGGAGCCTGCTAAAGCAGATGAAGTCTGTTATGACAGGGGCTAGCAGAGAGCTATACCATACACAACCTAAATCTTCAAACTCATTAACCCCTTAGATTATATTGAGGAATTTGTCTAAGATATATTTTTATGCTCTCTAAAATTTGCTCATCTCTCTAGTTTTACCTACACAACCTATCTCTAATAATGAGGTCTTTGCTCTTTGTAGGCAAATTCTATCAAATAATTTTGAAGTACTTGCAAGTTGTACCTATTAGAATTAGTGGCTTTAGACAACCTATTATAAAGCCAATGGGCCGAGCTAAGCCCGTTCGGCTCTCATATATAATATGTATATTAAATTTCACTTATAAAATTTAAAAAAAACTTCAAAAATTATAAGTCTTCTATTTTTTAAACTAGGCTTTTTTGGAAATAATTAATTTTTTATTAGGTAGTTGTAAATTTGTAATATATTAATTTTTTGATTTTTATTAAAATGGAGATAATTTTTACAAATTAATAAGTAATTTATAAATATACCAGCCGGATGGGATCTGGGCTTTGAAAGAATATTAGAGGCTACGCTCGGCTTGGAGTTTCAAGCCCCTCATCACGGGCTTGGGCCAACTTCAAATAGGCCTGGCTAGAATTGGGTTCACCCTAATCCGACTCAAGCCCGGCTCATTGCCAACCTTGTCCAGTTGTCTATAAGCGACGCATACGAGGACATGTCGTTATCAACAATTTCCAGTTTAACCATCGAAGATATCGAAGCAAAGTACGAAAGCAAGCCGTGCTGTCTCTCAAAATACCCTTTTACTTTCCCAAAATCTCAACCCTACCCTTCCATGCATTAATCATCAAAATCAGTCGATGCCTTCTCCCAACCTGTTGGGACATATTGGCCAATCTCACCACCCCTGTGGACATTGTCGTCATCTTATTCGTAGGAACTAAAACGATCGCCTGTAGCTCCCGTATAAAACTCGTAAAATATTCTTTCATGTACAGACAACTAAAACAACAAATCCTGGCCGCTCATTGTCATGGTTCCCTTTAAACTGTCAGAATTTGTGTACGCAAATCCCATTGAGATTCAACGTTGTATGCGTTTTACAAGTGATCTTCCTTAGTCCACTGTTATCAATAAAGAGAACCGATTTCAGGGCACTCAGCAAACCCGGAGTGAAGGGCACAATGTCTCTCTCCCTCTCTTCCTCGTCTCTCTTCACTTCTCTTCCTCTTCAGGTTTCCCATTATGCCCTTCACATGTCCTGCTTATTCCTCACAGCTCCATCTTCCTTCACTCGTTTCTGATCAGTTTCTCTGTTGATCAATTTCGAACAGGAGACGCGATGCGCAGTTTCACCTCGATCGCCGCAGCATTTGATCTTCAGGTCCCAAAGATCACCTTCCAGAATCTGCGCCTCGTCTCTCGAAATCGGTAATTCGCTCGTTTTCTCTCAGTCCAAAGCTTCGATTCGTTTAGGGTTTGCTCTGATCTCCATTTTAATTTACAGATTCAAGCACCGAACTCGATTCCGTGTCGAGATTTAGTGAGATCGTCCCTGATACTGTCGTTTTCGACGATTTTGAAAAGTAAATAATCTAAATTTATCACTCATCATCATCATCAATCATCATTATCATCATCATGATCAGAGTTTTTTCAAATGTAGGTTCCCGCCGACAGCTGCGACCGTTTCTAATTCACTTCTTCTAGGTATTTGCAGTCTCCCTGATACGAGGTTCAGGGTGAGTAACGGCTAGGAGTTTAAATTACTATTCAATTTAATTGTTTGTTTACTGGAATCAGTGATCAGGACTATAAATTATTGGAATTTGCTTTTCTGTGGCGTAGAGTGCCATTGAAACAGCTCTGGCGGATGGGGAATGTTATGAGCTAGAGAATTCTAGTGCCCGGCTCTCTTGTTTCTGTAATAAGGTTCATTTTTGGATTAACTATATCACCATATATTGTATATAAAAGTATATTAAATGGTAATTTAGATAATTATGCGAGAAATCAATGCTAAAGGGTCGAGATGAGGCTATGATGATAATGAAATCATGGTTCCAAAAGCCGGAACACATTGCAATATATCGACTCCTTCATGTGCCTGCCAAATGATCGGCCGGTACTTTGAAATTATCGTTCTTATCGGACGATAATATGAAATTGTAGTTCAAAAATTGGAAATTTTGATTTTTTCTTAAAAACAAAGTATCGATCGGCCGACACATTCAATGTGTCAGATGATACGAAAGATACGTATCGGTCTGGGGGCAGATCGATACGTACCGGATCTCTGAGATTTTGACCCATGGGTGAAATGAATGATAAATCATGGATTCACAGGCTCTAGTGAATGTTGGAGGTGATCTGGCGAGATTAGTACCCGGCTGTGTGTCGACTGAAGTGGATGCTCGTTTGGCTTATGATACGCACGGCATCATTAGGAAGGTATTGCTCCAAGTAGTACCTTTAATAGGCAAGTAGCATTATTGAAAGACTTCTATACTGTTTATTTTGTGAGCTGATAGTGTTATTAAGGTGTACTTTGGTAATTGACATATGAAGTTTCATCAAATTTTTCTTGGGCTATGTTGACTTATGCAACAAATCCATGCCACTTGCCTTGCTTAATACTGAATATATGACTTTCTTTTTAGTACTGGTAGGTGATGATGTTTACTTTAGAAAATGATAATTGCATGTGTATTGCTTCATCTGTATCTGATGTTTTGAGCTATATCATTTTATTGATAGGTTTTGAGCCACGTCTTGTCAATTGTTGCGTTAGTAATACCAAAAAATATAGTTATGGGTTGTTCAAATTCCACTCTACCTAGCATTCCATTAATGAAAACATTCATTCTATCGTGGAATCTTCATAGTATCACATTTTTCTATTGATAACTATGAATTGATTAAACAAAGACAAATTCGAAGAAAGCAAAGAAGTACAGACAAGGTTGTTGCAGCCCCAGAAAAAGATAATATACTGAAAAATAAAATAAAATTGTAGCATATCCCAAAGGAGGAAGAAGATGTCCTTTTGTGAAAGCTGGCCGAACCTCTCCTCCTTGGTATTAGCTTCTGATTATAGATGATGGAATTGGAGCTCCAGGAATTACATATGTTGTTATCTTTTTTAAAAAGGTTGGCCAGGTCTTTAAGAAAAATAATTTTCATCGTCAGCCAATATACTTTGGACGAATCATCTTTAACAAGCAATGAACCTGAGAGATAAGTCTGTAAGTGACAATTCCATGAAGAATTACATACACTTCCTCATCGTTAGAATCACGCACACACACATTTTGTTAGAACAGCAAATGCCAAGAGGAGTGAGAATCCAATTTCAACGCTCCATAACGATCTCGAAACAAGCCCCCAGAACCTTCTTGACCAAGGTTCTCTTTGTTTCCATAATCAAGATATGACTATAATCTGATAAAAAAAAGTTTGAGATAGTTTATGAGGGGAGGCCTCCGCTTCTTCTATTTTCACCATATCTCTCCATATAAAGAGATATGGTGAAAATGATCTGATACCACTTGGTGCAGTATACAAATGCTCTGATACCACTTGGATAGTATAAAAAAGAAGAATCAAACCAAAAAGGGGCATTGGTTAATAACTGGTGAAACTTTGGTAAAAAATATGGTCAAGGTGGAATTACTCACACCGGGCGGAATCATTCACGCCAATACTAGGGACTCACTCATCTTGATTAGGAAATCACCCTCCTAATTAAAGGAATCACTCACTCTATAATGGAGGCTTCAAGCTCTCAACCCAAAATAATCCCAATCTTTTTTATTTCCATCCATGCATTAGGTGCCCAATTTAGAGAAAATAGACTTACTATCATAATTAGATAATTAAACTAACATATAAACTTACATACCTCCAAATGACTTTTCAACTCCCAATATTACCTTTTAAAATTCCCCATGTAACAAACTCTAATTTCCAAAGTTGAGATTTGAACAGCATAAGTTCCTAACTACTATTTCTTAATACACATAACTAACCTAGTCCCAACACTAACTTAAGACTCCATAATCACTAATGACAAAAAGCTCACAAAACATTAAATATGTGCCACATAAGGATGTCTTGTGGACAAATAAAATTGTGCCATATGGACAAATCAGATTGTGCCACATGAACGCTCCAAGTGGACTATTTCATCCTGCATCAATCTCCACGCCCAAAAGTCAATCTCGAGTTCATCCATTGAGACCCAATCTCGCCGTTGAGTTCATTGCGACCTTTGAAATCCTTTTCCTAGAAGAGTGTTTAATTTCAGGAATTTTCCAAAGAGGAGTACTCATCCTGAAAATAGTTTGAACTACTAACAAATCAAGCTTGTTGTAATTTGGTTCTAGTGCTTGGCAATGCCCGCATCACTGTGCATAAATCTCAAGAAGAACATCCTTTGATCAACTATTGTCGGATTGGTAGCCAAAAAATGCCCATTTGACTAGGTTGTGTAGAAAATTGTGAATTTGCTAGTTTTTGTGAGTATCTAGAAATCCTAAGAAGTAATGGACGGGAGGACAAAAAAAATCTAGAAAAATACAAGAAAAATACAAGAAAATCCGAGAAATTGGAAGCTACTAAAATATGTTCTTCATTTTGTAGAGTCAACCTATTGACCTAGGGATGACATTAGCAATTGAATATGTTGACGTCGGGAACAAATTGAATTGATTGTGTGTTAACGTTAGCAACAAAGGAAGTCAATGCAAGGGTTCACCCTCTGTAGGCTCTGTTACCAAGAAGATTTTAAGGTGAGGATGAGATTAGGTTTGGATTAGAGTATTAGAGTCAGGTTGGTAGTATTAGGTTTTGTGTGTGTGTGTGTGTGTGTGAGAGAGAGAGAGAGAGAGCCTTTAAATTATATGAGAGACCAAAAATTTTAAATTTTGTTTATCAAGGTACATTGCAATCAGGCTTTTTGGATGAAGTCACGCTGGTATTGAAGTGACTAATAAAATAAATACTACAACAAAACTCATTGCCCATGCCATAAATCAGACAGATAAGTAATAAATCTCTCACTTAAACTACCAAAACATATCTATCTCTGTTGGGGAATATTTTATAGCTAACACCACGAATACCATGTGCTTTCCTTAATTAATCTTATAGTTGAGGTCAGATAACAGAGCAGATAGTAATTCACAACCTGGCCAAGGTGTTAGAATTGTCCCATCATAGGCACCATCTCATTGCCTTTCAGAAATTATATATTTAGATCCAATGCATAAATATCATAAAATAGGGACCGATTTATATTCTTAAGAAAATTCGCACTGAGAAATGATACAAATAACCTGTTAAAATCAGAATTTCAGAATTAATCCAGATTCAAAGATTAATATTTAGGTAAACTGAGTAATTATATTAAATACGGTGCTTTTGCAAATATTCAGGTTCAACAAAATATATATGCAGAATTCAGATTGCAAGGTAGTGGTTTCAATATATGATCTAATATGATATTCAAATTATTTCAAGCAAACGTGACAAAAATTTAAAATATATTCTATACCTAAAAATCTGAATTTATAAGGCTGAATAATATACCCATATAATTTTGTATCCAAAAATTCAGATTCTAACATAGTGTTTTTGGAAAATCCCCAAATTCTTGTCAATTAAAGCATATACCCATTAACAAAGAAAATCCCAATTCATGAATGTATCAGATTAGAAAGGAATTTCAATTTATTCAAGCATGTATTGAGTTCATAACTAATCAAAAATCAAAATTTTCATAATTTTGAGAAAACCCACAAAATATATACAAGTTGCAATAATTAGCTTAAAAAAAAATATCAGATTGAATCAAGATATATTAGAATAGGAAACTTGCCACAAAATTCTAGATTTAGGGTTCGTCTCTCTCAAGTCCTCTTCTTCTTTTCCAACTCTTATCTCTCTATAGGTCTCTTTCTCTCTCTTGATCTCTCTCTCACTACCTCTCTCAGTCTCTATCTTTGACTTTAGCTCTGTCTCTTCTTTTTCTCTTTGTTTTTTATACAACCACACAAGGACCTCAATCTCGCCCCATATAGCCTTCTCGCAAACCCTCTTCTCAATCTCTCGCATCATCTCCCCCTTTCTAGCAAGGGATATGATCAAAATTTCGGATTTCGTTTCAGTTTTGGGCTCGATCGAAATTGAAATTTGAACTGAAAATTCGGCCGAAAACTTCAATCCCATACAATTTTAACTGAAATTATGGGTTTTCAATTTCGTTTCGGTGAGGACCGAAATCGAAACATTTCGATCGAAATTTTAAACCATGGTACAGATATCCAAATGACATTACTACGAACTTGTACTGGCCATAGCGGATATGGAAAGCAATGATAGGAATATCTTCTTTTCGAATTCTCAACTGATGATACCCAGATCTCAGATCAATTTTTCAAAATACAGACACATTTTGTAGTTGGTCAAACAATTCATCAATTCTAGGGAGAGGATACTTATTCTTAATTGTAGCTTGATTGAACTGCCTATAATCTATACACAACTGCAAAGATCCATCATTCTTTTTCAATTCTTCCAATTCCACCTTAAGCTCCTTGAGCTCAACAGGTGCCATTCTATATGGTGCCTTCGAAATTGGAGCAGTTTCCAGTTTCAAATCAATGGTAAAATTTGTTTCTCGCTGTGGAGGTAAACCGAACAATTCATTCGGAAACACATTAGCAAATTCTTTAACTATTGAAATAGCTTCATCCCTCAATTTATCCTTTGGCTCATCAACAATGTAGGCTAAATAGCCTTGACACCATTTTCGTAATAGACGATTAACTTTTATAAAAGAAATCAAACTAGGTCTAGAAGAATTTTCTATCCCTCGAAAATGAAATTTCTGTAGACCAGGAATATGAAAAGTAACAACTTGGGAGCGAGAAAAAGTGAGAAAAGTATTCACAATTGTTTGATAGCTAATCTTAAATTTCGAGGACGAATTTTATGAGGGGAGGATGTAAGGACCCGATTTGAAACCAGGTCAAATATTTAATTTAATTTATTTATTTAATGCATTTTGGATTTTGCATATTGTATTAAGGGGTTTCTTGGTAAATAGATGGGTATTTGGGTTGATATTAGGGATTTCTAGGTAATTTAATAATACCAAAGGCTTACTAGACATTTAAGTAAAAGTTCAGTTAAATTAATATTTTATTATATTAAAAACTTAAAAGAACTTGATAGAAAGGGAAGATGATATGAGAGATTGAGAAGAGTTTGCGAGAAGGCTATATGGGGCGACGTTGAGGTCCTCGTGTGGGTGTTTGTATAAAAAATAAAGAGAAAAAGAAGAGACAGAGCTAGAGAGTCAGAGATAGAGAGACTGAGAGAGAGGTAGTGAGAGAGAGAGATCTAGAGAGAGAAAGAGACCCAGAGAGATAGAGTTGGAGAAGAAGCGGGCTTGAGAAAGACGAACCCTAAATCCAGAATTCTGTGGCAAGTTCCCTATTCTAATAGATCTTGATTCAGTCTGATATTTTTTTAAGCTAATTATTGTAACTTGCATATATTTTGTGGGTTTTTTCAAAATTATGGAGAAATTTGATTTTTGGTTAGTTATGAACTCAATACATGCTTGAATAAGTTGGAATTCCTTTTTGATTTGATATATTCATGAATTGGGATGAAACCCATTGTTAATGGGTATATGCTTTAAATGATAAGAATTTGGGGATTTCCCCAAAACACTGCTAGAATTTGAATTTTTGGATACAAAATTATATATTATTCAGCCCTGTAAATTCAGATTTTTAGGTATGGAGTGTATTTTTAATTTTTGTCACGTTTGTTTGAAATAATCCCGAAGATCATATTAGATGATATATTGAAACCTCTACCCTGCAATCTGAATTCTGCATATATATTTTGTTGAACCAGAATATTTGCAAGAACACTGTATTTAATATAATTACTTGTTTGACCTAAATATTAATCTTTGAATCTGGATTAAATTTGAAAATTTGATTTTAACGGGTTATTTGTATCATTTTTGAGTGCGAATTTTTTTGGGAATATAAATCCTTGTTTTATGATATTTATGCATTGGATCCGAATACATAAATATCTGAAAGGCAATGAAATGGTGTCTATGGGTTGTGATGGGACAGTTTTAATACTCTGATCAGGTTGCGAATCTGCTATTTGCTCTATTATCTGACCTCAACTAGAAGATTAGTTGAGGAAAACACATGGTATTCGTGCTATTAGCTATAAAATATTCTCCAATAGAAATAAATATGTTTTGGTAGTTTAAGTGAGATTTATTACTTATCTGTCTGATTTATGGCATGGGCAATGAGCTTTGCTGTAGTATTATTTTATTAGTCACTTTAATACCAGCCTGACTTCATCTAAAAACCCTAATTGTAATGTACCTTGATAAACAAAATTTAAATTTTGTTGTTAGTGGTTTAGTCAATATTTATTAGAATTGATTACTTGCGGAACATGTGGATTAACTCTTACTGTGGTTTAACCACCCTGCAGATTAAAGGAAGAGCTGCAAACGGAGTTCTTGGCTAGTGTTGATTGGTGAAAGTTTCAGTGACTGGTATAGATAGTTTGTTATCAGTGAGTGACTGCTTGTAGTAGTGTCGGAACAATGTTATAAATATAGTTGTTTGGCCCTATTGTACAAAGGAGCTGTGAAATTAAATGTAGTGTGTTGGTCTAACTAGATATATATAATTAAAGGAAAAGTTTCTTTTGTTTTTATGAAATATGGTTATTTAGATATCTATATTATATCCCTTGTTAGAATTTTTTTTTATTACAGATTTCTTCCGACCTGACTGAGTCGTAACTCGAGATCTAGGTGCGTGGATTTTAGGTCGTGACAGTTGTGGTATCAAAGCTAGAGTTGAGTTATGACAACGTTGTTGTGCTTAAGGCACGACCGTTGTGGTCTTAGGAGTATAGTTATTAAGTTGGAGTCTTTTGAGGAATCTAATTATAATATTATATATCCGTCTCCATGTAGGACGGTATGTCGAAGAAGAGAGACAAAAGAAAAGGAAAAGCTGGTGATATAGCTTAAGAGGAAACTCTCTAGTCGTTTGCTAGTGGATTTAAGAAGAGAGAAAGATCAAAGGGTAAGGAAAGCGAGAAGAGGCAATCATTTCAGGATTTCTATGAATATATAAGACGCCAAGTGTAGAGCAGTATGGTGCAAGGTCTACTTCTCATGATGCTTTAGTCTGGAATGTTTAAAAAACTGGAGCACCAAGCGTTTTCTCCATTGCTAATTAATCTTTCCCTTATGCTAATTTAGTCTTTCTCCATTGACCAGCTTTTCCTCTATTGCCACACCTCTGGGTAAATCATTGATCACCTATAAAGTGTATAAGTCTTGTGTTGTATACATTAGTGGTCACGATTTATTAACAAATTTGGTCTAGAAATGATTGATTTTGATGTGTTTTTGGGCATGGATCGGCTCTCTGCTTATCATGCTATTGTTGACTGTTTTGAGAAGATTCTTACCTCTCATATTCCTGGTCTGCGAGAATTTCATTATCGAGGGATAGAAAATTCTCCTAGACCTAGTTTGATTTCTTTTATAAAAGCCAATCGTCTGTTATGAAAAGGGTGTCGAGGCTATTTAGCGTACATTGCTGATGCGCCAAAGGATAAATTGAGGGTTGAAGATATTTCGATAGTTAGAGAATTTGCTGATGTGTTGCCGAATGAATTTCCCAGTTTACCTCCACAACAAGAAACTTATTTTACCATTGATTTGAATCCGATGACTACTCCAATTTCGACGGTACTGTATAGATTGGCACCTGTCGAGCTCTGGGAGCTTAAGGTGCCATTGAAAGAATTGTTGGAGGAAAGTTTCATTTGGTCGAGTATATTCCCATGAGGTTCTCCAGTGTTGTTTGTAAAAAAAAAGGATGCATCTCTGAGGTTGTATATAGATTATAGGCAGTTGAATTAGACTACTATTAAGAATAAGTATCCGCTCCCTAGAATTGATGAATTGTTTGACCAACTGCAAAATGCGTCTGTATTTTCAAAAATTGATATGAGATCTGGGTATTCCTATTACTACTTTCTGTACTCGTTATGGTGACTATGAGTTCGTAGTAATGCTGTTTGGATTGACCAATGCACCTGCCGCGTTCATGGACCTTATGAATCAGATTTTTAAACTATTTTTAGACCAGTTTATTGTTGTTTTTATAAATAATATCCTCGTTTATTCCCTATCCCATATCGATCTTGAACAACATCTGAGATTAGCATTACAAGTGTTGCAGGAAAATAAATTATTTGGAAAATATAGTTAGTGTGAGTTTTGGCCTGAAAAAGTTACTTTCTTAGGTCAGGTGATATCAAAAGAGGATGTAACTGTTGATCCGTCTAAAGTAGAAGCTGTTAGGAATTGGGATAGACCATGTTCATTAACAGAGATCAGAAGTTTTCTGGGATTGGCAGGTTACTATAGAAGATTTGTTGAGGGCTTTTCTAGCATTGTAGCTCCTTTAACTCAATTGACTCGGAAAAATGTGAAATTTTTTTGGAGCGATCGACGTGAAGCACGTTTTCAGGAGTTGAAGAATAGATTGACTTCTGCTTCAGTGTTAGCCATTCCTTCGGGGAGCGAGGGATTCATTATCTGTTGTGATGCATCTCGAATTGGGTTAGGGTGTGTGCTGATGCAGTTTCGTAATGTTATCGCTTATGTTTCCAGACAACTCAAAGTTCATGAGTAGAACTATCCAACACATGACTTACAATTGGCTGCAATTGTGCTTGCCTTAAAATTTTGGAGGCATTATTTGTATG
This sequence comes from Chloranthus sessilifolius, assembly GCA_021018995.1. NCBI lineage: Eukaryota > Viridiplantae > Streptophyta > Magnoliopsida > Chloranthales > Chloranthaceae > Chloranthus > Chloranthus sessilifolius. The sequence goes on along the minus strand of CM037595.1, from coordinate 104,515,994 downwards.
GGGTTCAATTTGAAGTTTATACTGATCATTAAACTTTGAAATATTTTTTTGACCATAAACAGTTGAATATGTGACAGCAAAGATGGATTGGATTTATGAAAGATTATGATTTTTCAATCAGTTATCATTATGAAAAAGCTAATGTTGTAGCAGATGCTTTAAGTCGAAAATCTTCTAAATTGATTGTTCGATTAATGATTTCTGAATGGAGAATGTTAAAGAAATTGACAGATTGGGACTCTGGAATTCAAATAAGGCTAGAATTCTTTTTGTAAATCTGACTGTTCAACATACCATTCTTCAAGAAATTAAAGAGGCTCAACATGAGGATCCTAAACTAAAGGCTATCATAGAAGAAGTGGCTGCAGGAGTTAAGCCGAATTTTAAAATTTATGAGGATGACAGTCTGAGAATCAATGGTAGATTGTGAGTACCTGACATTCTTGAATTGAAGAAGCAGATTTGAACGAAGCCCATCGATCCAAATACACCGTTTATCCAGGTGCAACTAAAATGTATCAAAATTTGACGAAAAACTTATGGTGGCACAATATGAGAAGAGAAATTGCTCAGCATATTATTTAATTTTTCAGCAAATTAAGATAAAGCACCAGAAACCTACAGGTAAATTACAACCCCTAGATATTTCGGAATGGAAGTGGAATGATATTACTATGAATTTTGTTATGGAACTTCCTCGAACCAAGAATAATCTTGATACTATTTGAGTTGTAGATGTTCGATTAACGAAGTCTACCCATTTCTTGGCCATCAGGAAGAATGACCCATTGACCAAGAAATGGGTCAATTTGGTCAATGGGTCATTCTTCCTGATGGCCAAGAAATGGGTAGACTTTGTGAGGTTACATGGGACCTCGAAATCGATTGTTTCTGATTGAGACTCACGTTACACATCGGAGTATTGGGACAGTCTGATGAAAGCTTTGGGAACGATTTTAAAGTTTAGTACAACTTATCACCCCAAAACTGATGGGCAGTGGGAAAGAGTTATTCAGATCCTCGAAGACATGTTACAGGCTTGTGTGATGGGGTTTAAGGGAAGTTGGGATCAATTCTTGCCTTTGATTGAATTTGCATATAATAATAGCTTTTAGGCTAGTATTCAGATGACGCCGTATGAAGTTTTGTCGTTCGCCTCTTTGTTGGGACCAAGATGGTGAAAGAAAGTTGTTAAGTCCATAATTAGTGCAGGAAATAACAGCAAAAATTAAATTTATTAAAGATGGACTTCAGATGGCTCAGAGCAGACATAAAAGTTACTCAGATGCCAAGAGGAGAGATTTGGAGTTTGAGAAGGGTGATCATGTATTTTTGAAGGTATCTCCAGCTAAAGGTGTGATGCGATTTAGAAAGAAAGGTAAACTGAGCACAAAGTTTATTGGTCATTTTGAGCTTCTGAATCGAATTGGGAAAGTTGCCTATAGACTAGCATTGCCTCCGCATATGTCAGCCATCCGCAACGTATTTCCATATTACGAAGATATGTTCGAGATCGTACTCATATATTGGAGTACGAACCGATACCAATTCGCGAGGACTAGTCTTATATTGAACAACCTATTCGAGTTGTAGACAACAAAGAACAAGTACTTTGCAATAAGAAGATTTCACTGGTCAAGATTCAATGACAAAATCATCAATGAGTCATTCTTCCTAATGGCCAAAAAATGGGCAGACTTTGTTAATCGATCAACTACAACCCAAATAGTATTATGATTATTCATGGTTCGTGGAAGTCTCATTATAAAATTCATAGTAATATCATTGCACTTTCATTCCGGAATATCTAGGCGCTGCAATTTGCCTCAAGGTTTCTGGTGCTTCGTTTTAATCTGCTGACAGATTAAACATTTTGAAATATATTAAGCAATTTCTCATCTCATATTGTGCCACCAGAAAATTTTGATACATTTTAATTATAACTGGATGGACGGTGTATTTGGATTGATGGGCTTCGTCCAAAATTTGCTTATTCAATTCAGGAATGTCAGGTCATTGATTCTCAGAGTGCAATCCTCATAGATTTTAAAATTCGACTTAAATCCTGCAACCACATCTTCCATTATAGCCTTCAGTCTAGGATCCTCATGTTGAGCCTCTTTAATTTCTTGAAGAATGGTTGGTCGAACAGTCAGATTTGCAAAATGAATTGTAGACTTATTTGAACTTCAGAGTCTCAATTTGTCAATTTCTTTAACATTCGCCATTCAGATATCATTAGTCGAGCAACCAATCTAGAAAATTTTCAACTTAAAGCATCTACTATAGCATTGACTTTTCTAGAGTGATAATTGATGCAAAGATCATAGTCTTTCAGAAATTCAATCCATTTCCGTTGTCACATGTTTAACTCTTTTTGGTTAAACAAATGTTTCAGATATAAACTTCAAACTACACCCCATACATTTTGATGATCAGTATAAACATTAAACTGCACCACATACAAATAATGCCTCCAAAATATTAAGGCAAACACTATCGCTGATAGTTCTATATCATGCATTTGATAATTCTGCTTATGAACTTTGAGTTGTTTGGAACCATAAGCGACAACATTACGAAATTGTATCACTATAAATAATAAACCCCTCGCTTCTTGAAAGAATGGTTAATACTGGTGTGGAAGTCAATCTATCCTTTTAACTCTTGAAAATTTGCTTCACATAGATTGTTCCAAAGAAATTTCACATTTTCCCGAGTCAACTGAGTTAAAGGAGTTGCAATGCTAGAAAAGCCCTCAACAAATCTTTCTATAATAACCTGTCAATCCTAGAAAACTTTTGATCTCTGTTACTGTACTTGACGTTTCCCAATTCCTAATAGCTTCTACTTCAGATAGTTCAATAACTACACCCTCTTTTGATATCACATGACCTAAGAAAGTAACTTTTTCAAGCCAAAACTCACACTTACTCAATTTACCAAATAATTTATTTTCCTACAACACTTATAAGGCTAATCTTAGATGTTGTTCATGATCGATATGGGACGGGGAATAAATAAGGATATCATCTATAAAAACAATAATAAATTGGTCTAGAAATGGTTTAAAAATTTGATTTATAAAGTTCATGAACGCGACAGGTGCATTGGTTAATCCAAACGGCATTCCTGCGAACTCGTAGTGACCATAGCGGGTACAGAAAGCAGTAATAGGAATATCTTTATTCCGAATTCCCAACTTGTAATACTAAGATCTCAGATCAAAATTTGAAAATACAGATGCATTTTGCAGTTGGTCAAACAAATCATTAATTATAGGAAGAAGATACTTATTCTTAATTGTAGCCTGATTCAACTGCCTATAATCTGTACATAGTCTCAGAGATCTATCTTACTTTTTCACGAACAACACTGGAGCACCCCATGGGAATACACCCGGCCTAACGAAAGCTTTTTCTAACAATTCGTCCAATTGCACTTTAAGCTCCTTGAGCTCAGCAGGTGCCATTCTATATTGTGCCTTCAAAATTGGTGCAGATCTCGAAACTAAATGATGGTAAAATCAGTTTCTCGCTGTGGAGGTAAATCGGGCAATTCATTCGAAAACACATAAGCAAATTCTCTAACTATCAAAATATTTTCAACCCCCAATTATCCTTTGGCTCATCAACAATGTAGGCTAATAGCCTTGACACCTTTTCGTAACAGACGATTAACTTTTTTAGAAGAAATCAAACTAGGTCTAGAAGAATTTTCTATCACTCGATAATGAAATTCACATAGACCAGAAATATGAAAAGTAACATCTTCTCAAAATAGTCAATAGTAGCATGAATAAATCGTGACCGCTAATGCATGCCCAACAATATATCAAATCTATCATTTCTAATAAGACCAAATCTGTTAATAAATCGCGACCGCTAATGCATATAACACAATATTTAAACACTTTATAGGTGATCAATGATTTACCCAAAGGTGTGGCAACATGCAAGACATTCTAATTCAGCGGGTTCAAGTTCTAGGTGACATGCAAAGCTTGAAGTTACGAATGAATAAGTGAATTCAATTCCAAGATCAATTAAATTTTTTGCCATATGTTGATAAATAGTTAAAGTACCTTCCACCATGGAATTTGAAGCCTTTGCATCCTGTTTCGTGATGGCAAACACTCCTCCCGGTACGTTAGGCTTTTGATCTTTGTCCCCTCTTCTACGTTATGGTGGTTGCTGCGGCCTGAGAGGTAATGGACACTCCTTAATTTGATGCCCAAACTGATCGCATTGAAAACAAGTCCAGTCTCACGTCGGTAGGGTTGATTACCATGAAATTTTCCACACTTGCTTCAAACTGATGTTGATTATGTAGGAAGTTCTATCTGACGACGAGCCTCAAAACGCGACTTCTTTTCTTCTCTCCATTACTGTTTACCTTTCTGTCGGTCCATAAATGATAATTTAGTCTTTCCCTTATGCTATCAAATCCGTTGTATATCTGCATCTAAGCTTCAACGAACAAAGCCCTCTCAACAACATCCGCAAACGTCCTCTGTTTTAACTGCGATAACTTCTCTCGTATTGATGGCCTTAATCCTCGAGCAAATTTCTTTTCTCTAGCAGCCTCCTCCATGGGTTGCATGATGAATCTTTTTAACTCTATAAACTTTGTTTCATACCGAGTTACTGACTTATTGCCTTGGTACAACTCAACAAACTCAACTTGTTTCTGGTCACGTATATGCTCAGGAAAGTACTTCTCATAGAAAAATTCTACTAACCTTTCCCAGGATATCTTCTCTCCAGGTGTTAGGCATGCCCTTTTTATCATTTTCCACTACATATCAGCTTCGCTTTAGAACATAAATGTAACTAACATGACCTTTCGTTCTCCATGACATTCCATACCATCCAATATTTTCTCCACCTCCATAAACTAAATAATATTATAACTAGATTCCTCAAAAGACTCTCCAACTTAATAGCTATCCTCCTAGGACTACAATGGTCGTGCCTTCAGCACAACAATGTTGTCACAACTCAACTTACTCTGGTACCACAACTGTCACATCCCAAAATCCACGCACCTAGATCTCGAGTCGCGACTCAGTTTGGTTAGAAGAAACTTGTAATAAAAAAAATATTCTAGCAAGGGATATAATACAAATATTCAAATAACCATATTTTAGAAAAATAGAAGAAACTTTTCCTTTCATTATATATTTATCTAGTCAGAACAACTCACTACATTTAATTACACAGTTCCTCTGTACAACAAGGCCCAAACAACTATATTTACAAAATTGTTCCAGCACTACTACAAGCAGTCACTCTCTGATAACAAACTATATATAAATTCACCCGTCAACACTAGCCAAGAACTCCGTCTGTAGCTCTTCTTTTAACTTGCAGGGTGGTTAAACCACTATAAGAGCTAATCCACATGCTCCGCAAGTAATCCATTAATTTTAAATTTTGTTTATCAATGTACATTACATTCAAGTTTTTAAGATGAAGTCAGGCTGGTATTAAAGTGACTAATAAAATAATACTATAGCAAAACTCATTGCCAATGTCATAAATTAGACAGATAAATAATAAATTTCTCACTTAATCACCAGCCAACGCTAGCCAAGAACTCCGTCTGCAACTCTTCCTTTAACTTGCAGGGCAGTTAAACCACCATAAGAGCTAATCTACATGCTCCACAAGCAACCCATTAATTTAAATTTTGTTTATCAAGGTACATTACATTCAGACTTTTTAGATGAAGTCAAGCTGGTATTAAAGTGACTAATAAAATAATACTATAGCAAAACTCATTGCCCATGCCATAAATCAAACAGATAAGTAATAAATCCCTTACTTAAACTACCAAAACAGATTTATCTCTGTTGGGGAATATTTTATAGCTAACAACACGAATACCATGTGTTTTCCTCAACTAATCTTCTAGTTGAGGTCAGATAATAGAGAAGATAGCAGATTCACAACTTGACCAGAGTGTTAGAATTGTCCCATCAGGACCAATAGGCACCATCTCATTGCCTTTAAGAAATTATGTATTCAGATCCAATGCATAAATATTAGAAAACATGGTTTTATATTCCCAAAAAAATCTGCACTCAGAAATGATACAAATAACCTGTTAAAATCAGAGTTTCAGATTTAATCCAGATTCAAAGATTAATATTTAGGTCAACCGAGTAATTATACTAAATACGGTGCTTTCGCAAATATTCAGGTTCAACAAAATATGTATGCAGAATTCAGATTGCAGGGTAGAGGTTTCAATATATGATATGTTGTGATCTTCAGATTATTTCAAGCAAACGTGACAAAAATTAAAAATATACTTCATACCTAAAAATCTTAATTTACAGGGCTGATTAATATACCCATATAATTCACGAGAGATTGATAAGTTGTTAAGAGAAGGTTGAGCCTGCGTGGATTGTAAAGAGAAAAAAAAGAAAAGAAGGAATAGAGAAAGAGACTGAGGGAGAGGGAGATGAAAGCGTGAGAGAGATATCTAGAGAGAGAAAGTGATCTAGAGAGAGTTAAAGAAGGAGAATTTGAAGAAGAAATTGAAGTATAAGAAAGGGGTTTTGTTAGGGATTGAAACCCTAACTTGGAACTTAATCAGGAGATGAAAGCGTGAGAGAGATATCTAGAGAGAGAAAGTGATCTAGAGAGAGTTAAAGAAGGAGAATTTGAAGAAGAAATTGAAGTATAAGAAAGGGGTTTTGTTAGGGATTGAAACCCTAACCTGGAACTTTTGATTAACCCTAATTTATTATATTTTGATTAACCCTAATTTGAATATGATGTAATTATTTTGCGGAATCCATCAATGCGTAAATCAATTCTTTTTGAACTCGATTTACATATGTTGGAATCTGAACTTTTTTTTTTTCTGAATTTAGTTTACATGTGAATCTGGATTTAATATTTTGCTTTCTTTTGTTATTATTTTTTTTCTTTTAGGAATCTGATTCTAGCCCTATTCATGAAATCTTTCAAATTGGAACCTGAAAATCTGCACCCAGTCATTTGAGAGTAGACAATTTCCGTATTTTATCTTCTTTGAAATATGAAATTTACAAGGACAACTTTATATTTGTAATATGCAAATCAGATTTTAACACTTTACTAGTTATACCATATCAAGATCGTTGACATAAGTGGGTAACTCGTGTCATATAAATTTGATTTTTTTTTTTATAAAAAAAAAAAACTATTCTGATTATTTATGATATTTATGTATTGAATCTGAATACCATAATTTTTGAGGCAATGAGATGGTGCGGGTCCTAATGGGACATTTCTAACACTCTAGTAAGTGGTGATTCTGTTATCTTATTTGAATCTGTTATCTGTTCTTTGTTCTCAACTAAAAAGTAGTTGAGAACAATGATAAAAAATTCGGATTTCGTTTTGGTTTCGGGCTAGACCGAAACTGAAATTTTGAACCGAAATTTCGGCCGAAAACTTCAATCCCATACATTAATAACCGAAATATTTAGGTTTCGGTTTTGTTTCGGTGGGGGCCGATATCGAACATTTCGCTCGAAATCTTCAAATTTCGGCCGAAATTTTGAACCATGGTTGATAAAAGCACTTAGTAGTCGTGCTGTTAACTAGAAAGTAACCTCACAGTTATATATCTGTTCAAGTATTTAAAATAATGATCAATATCTGTATATTAATTTACTTGTGTACGAGATTTGTTTTCAACCACTTACAGTAATGATTGCAAATGAATTATTTGATTAGTTTGAAAAATAAAAAGAAACGTTATAATAACATTTTGATAATTTGAAACTATCAGCTTGGTAGTGGTTTGGTTATTAGATTTGGATACTTGCGGAGCATGTGGATTAGCCCTTACGGTGTTAAAGGAAGAGCTGCATACGGAGTTCTTGGCTAGTGTTGACTCGTGAAAAATCAAACAATTATTGTAAGAACTGTATAGAGTATCAACAACGGTTTAAAGGGATGTAATGTAGGCACCTGGCTACATGTTGGAAGCTTGGAATACTCTGGCTATTATTCTTGCTTAGTATAATTTGATTGGAAAATTAGGTCCAATGTGTAGGGAGAATTCTGATACACCTGAAGAGATTTTATATGGATGTGAGTTTTATTAGATAAACTCCCGGATTTTTTATTTTGATAGAATGCATGTTACCTGAATTTTGTAGGTTCATGAATTATTGAAGCTATACGATGAAATAGAGGTGCCTCCAGAGCGTGTCCTCTTCAAAATTCCTTCAACATGGCAAGTACGTACCTAAGTGCAGATGTCTGAGCTACTTACGTAGTTATGTTCTTAATTCTTATCAATTTTAGGGCCAAGCAGAAACTCTAATTAGATTCAATAAATAGTGCTGCCACTTAGTGAAAATATCCAGAGTAGTGCTAACCTATGTTATTTATAGTGAACAGTTTGTCTGCCATCATGATTACTGGTATTTCTAGTAAGACTTGAAACAACGGTGTGGGGCAGCGCCGTTTGGATATTTTCACTTAGGATAGCACTAGTTTGGATATTTTCACTCAGTGGTAGCACCATATTTCCAACCTCTTGGATTTTCTGTCCTAACTGGCCCTTAAAAATCGAAAGATATGATGCCCTGCAGTTTGATGCCTGTTATATATAATCCCTTTTGTTCCATTATGTCTTCTTATTTATTTTTTATTCAGGGCATAGAGGCTTCAAGGTTGCTGGAATCTGAAGGCATACAGACACACTTGACATTTGTTTACAGGTATTTTTCGTATGATTTCTATCATTTGTTGTCTCCTTGTTTTGGTTGAAAAAAAAAATATCACTATGGGAATGATAGCTTATGAAATTAGTCTGGATCTTGCCAGGGTGTCCCAAAGGTTTTCCCTAAGATATTCTCTTAAGAATATTATATAATCATCTATGCTTTCACAACCTAAGACTAACTTTCATTATTATGTGCTTTTAGGGAATGAATATTGAATGATGAAGAAACTAGGACTCTGGATCACCTAAAGTGAATGCTGTTAAATTAAGGGGTGAATAGATGAATGTTTTGTTAAATCTATTTGATCGATGAGAAATCATCTTTTCACATGTAAATATTATAATCATAAGAGCGCTTACCTTGCGCCATTCGATAGAGATCGGATGGTACGGATTTGTTTGATGAGTGGCTGACGATTGGCAGTCCTCGACTCACCGTCTTCCTTTTCACCCAAGCTTTCAAGAGTTTGTCTTAGATGAGTTTAACAAAATATATACTCTCTATTTATAGGCAAAGAAAGAGGGCCGAGAGAAACTCCCTAGTTGTAATCCTATCCTATCAAGGATTACTAGCGTATATAATTTCTTTTTGATTTCCCATGCTTTTCTAATTAGATGAGGACTTCATAATTTGATTGGGTTAACTTAATAAGAATCCAAGTTCACTTAAATACAAAATTAGAAAATCTAGGACATGTGGACACAAGTTAAAGATTAATTCTAACGTTCTCTCACTTGTCCATATGACCGATTTTATTTTATAAAAAAATATTTTCTTAAAAAAAAAAACACTTATTGGATTCAACATTTAAAACATCAGCCACGTGCGCATTTTTGAAAACATCCCAATCAATCCTTTCTTTGTAGCCATCATAAAATCTTATCAAATAAATTACTAATATGAGTTATGGCTGTCATCTATCAGTATGTGACATACTTTCCTTCCATGTACAGTGTATATAGTTTCTTTATGATTTCCCATGCTTTTCTAATTAGATGAGGATTTCATAATTTGATTGGGTTAACTTAACAAGAATTTAAGTTCACTTAAATTCAAAAATAGAAAATCTAGGACATGTGGACACTTTAAGTTAAAGATTAATTCTAACATTCTCTCAATTGTCCATATGACTGATTTTGTTTTATAAAAAAATATTTTCTTAAAAAAAAAAAAAAACTTATGATTCAACATTTAAAACATCAGCCACGCGCGCGTTTTTGAAAACATCCCAATCAATCCTTTCTAAGTAGCCATCATAAAATCTTATCAAATAAATTACTAATATGAGTTATAGTTGTCATCTATTAGTATGTGACATATTTTCCTTCCATGTACTACAATACTAATGATTCATTCAACTCAATTCATAAGCATTAAATGTAGGTTAACACCTACTTGCATAATGGTCAACGATAATGTGACGTAGGACAACGACCCTAAAATGCGGAATATGATTTTTTATGCAGATTTTGCCGAAATTAATGAAATTAAATCAAATTTAATCGTAAAATTATCTTTGATACCTTTAGGGTTTTGCAGAATTTTGATGGGTATACCACATGCGATCCAGGTAGGGTCCAGTCCGATGCACAAGTACTTTTCGAGTCGAGGCGAGATCGGCCTAGAGATAGAATTCTAGCTCTTTCCAGGCCTAGGCGCTCGTCTTCGGTCCAATGTAGATTCACGGATTCCAAGTTGGGTTGTGAAAGGGATTTGCAGTTTGCAATAGGCTTATGGTTTTCGGATCGGTTTATGGTTTGGAACGGGTGTTGGCTATGTTGAATTAGGGTTTCAAAAGGGTTTAGGGTTTTGGGAAAGCAAGGAAACAATTAGGCTAAGGTTTTAGAAAGCAATCACAAATCGAAAATAAAAAATAGAATAGAGAAGATAATAACGGCTTGTGGGAATCACTCCCTTGGCCTCACACCAAACCCATCTCAGGCAAAGATTACTCAAGAATAAAAGTATTTAAATAATCAATCAACTAATAAAAAGTCTTTATCAGCCTCTATATATAGACCACTAATAATTAATTTCGAAATAAAAGAGTTCTAATACTAATAAAATACAAAGAAGGAAGTTTCGCATAAAATCCCGTTTGAAGTGCTCGCTCGCACGAGTATTATCATCGCTCGAGCGAGTTTAAGTTCTCGCTCGCACGTCTGAAGTCGTCGTCGTAGCTCGCGCGCGCGAAGATTATCATTGCTCGAGCGACTTTAAGTGCTCGCTCGCGCGAGGGTTTTCTGCAGCGTTGTTCTCCTCGCGGTTGTGTCCGTTCCTCCTCTGAGGCCACGTTACTCGGACTTCCTCTACGCTTCTTCCGACGCCAATAGAACCGGTGCGGTCCGAATCCAATGTCTATGTAAGTGGCGTCCTCGTCAATTCCCCTGGACTAAAATTGTTTCATCACCGATGAAACACGCTCGTGGTAGATGTCTAGCAGGTCGGGGTTCATGCGCCGAACTTCATCCTCGTGGACCCAAGTGTTTTCGGACTCCGATTTTCCGACCCATTTGACCAAGTACTTCTGGAATCTCCCGTCATGTGTAGAGACGGCATGATCGTTGCTTATATTCTCTATCTCATCTGATCTCTGCTTGCTTGGGGAAGGAAGAGGTATAGGTTGCAAGGTTGGATTGGGGCTGGGAGTAGGTGGCTGGAGTAGGTTTTCAGAAGGTGGGGCGAAACCCAAGTAAGGAACCAAGTTCTCCACATTGAGCATTGAACTAACCCCCGTACTTGGAGGAAGCTCGAGCACGTATGCATTAGGACTACTCTTAGCCAAAATTCTAAAAGGCCCAGTGCCTCGAGATTGGAGCTTCTTTGCGGATCCCGATGGGAACCGCTCAGGCCTAACCCGAACTATCACATAAGCACCCACATTAAATTCTTTAGAACGCCTGTGAGCATCTGTAGATAATTTATATTGATTGTTGCTTGAATTAATTTTCTGTTTAATTTCGGCATGCAAGCTATGAATATGTTGTGCAAATGCATCGGCAGACTCTGATACTCTATGGGATGCAGACATGAGGAGCAAATCTAATGGGGTCCTAGGCCTATGACCATGCACTACCTCAAAAGGACTCATGCCTATGGACCTATTGACAGAATTATTATAGGCAAACTCTGCTGTGGGTAAGATGGTATCTCAGGTCCTAACATGATCGCCGACAAGATTACGAAGGAGATTCCCAAGGCTCCTATTGGTGCTTTAGGTTTGGCCATCCGCTTGAGGGTGGTAAGCTGTTGAGAATTGGAGCAACGTGCCCATCATGTGCCAAAGGGTCTTCCAAAAATAACTAGTGAATTTAACATCCCTATCAGACACAATGGTCTTAGGCAAACTATGAAGACGCACTACCTCTGCGAAAAATAATTTAGCAATATGAGATGCGTCAGAGGTTTTGGAACAAGGAATGAAGTGGGCCATTTTGGAAAATCGGTTCACTACGACATAGATGGAGTCGTGCTTCCTAGGGTCTTAGGAAGTCCAAGCACGAAATTCATAGAGAGGTCTTGCCACGGTGTGTGTGGCACGGGTAACGGGGTGTACAAGCCGGTATTTTGTTTGGTCTGTTTTGACACTTGGCAAGTACGACAATGCTTAACGACCCGAGCGACATCTCTCATTAGGCTAGGCCAAAAGAACCTATCATCTACGAGTGCAACAGTTTTATTACGCCAGAAATGTCCGGCCATCCCTCCAGCATATAACTCCCAAATGAGAAAGTCATGCAATGAAGTGCAAGGGATGCAAAGGCGATTGCCTTTGAACAAGTACCCATCCTGGACGGTGTCCACGGAGTGTGTGCCAGTCAGGTTACTAAGGAGAGCAGTGCACTCAACCCCAAAATCTGGGCACTCGGGGTACTCATCATTTAACTTTTCGAACCCGACGACCTCGGTGCTCATTATTGCACAAAGTCACCACTCGCCGACTAAGTGCATCAGCGGGTCTATTTTCAGCACCGGCCTTATGCTTGAATACGACTGTGAACCCTTGAAGGTACTCAACCAACTTCGCATGCCTTGGGTTCAACTTCTTCTGTGAAGCAAGAAAGCGTAAGGCTTCATGGTCAGAGAACAGTACAAATTCCTACGGTCTAAGGTAATGTTTCTAATACCAAAGAGATCGGACGACCGTATAGAACTCCTTGTCATAAGTGGAGTATTTTTGCTTTGCCTCGTTAAGTTTTTTACTAAAATAGGCTATGCGGTGACCCTCTTGGTTAAGCACTCCTCCTATGCCTACACTCGATGCGTCGCATGCGACTTCAAAGACTTTAGGAAAGTTTGGCAATCGCATGACGGGTGTATTACTCATTCGTTGTTTGATTTCAGCAAAGGCTTTTGTCGCCGCTTTGCCCCATTTAAAGTCCCCCCTTTTCATGCAATCTGTAATTGGGGCCATAATGGTGTTAAAGCTTCTGATGAAGCGAAGATAGAAAGTAGCCAATCCATGGAAGCTGCGGACATCGTGTATGTTCTTAGGCTTGGGCTACTCCACAATAGCTCTAACCTTTTCGGGGTCCGCGATCATTCCATCGGCCGAGATAATAAATCCCAAGAAAACAACAGAACGTTGCATGAAGGTGCATTTCTTGAGATTTGCAAACAACCTCTCGCCCTTGAGGGTTTTACAAACCAGCCTAAGGTGGGTCAAGTGTTGTTCCTTGTTATGACTGTAAATCAGGATGTCATCGAAATAAGGAATTTGCTTAGAAACTGCCTCAACACTTTGGTCATGAGTCGCATGAAAGTACTCGGGGCGTTAGAAAGCCTGAATGGCATGACCATCCACTCATAAAGACCATCTTTAGTCTTAAAGGCGGTTTTCCACTCATCACCGGGCAGGATGCGGACTTGATGGTAGCCACTCTTAAGGTCTATCTTTGAAAAGATAGTGGCACCAACCATCATGTCAAGCATATCATCGAGCCTTGGTATGAGAATCCGATACTTAATCGTAATCTTATTGATTGCACGGCTATCCACACACATGCGCTACGTACCATCTTTCTTAGGAGTGAGTAGGGCAGGTACGGCACACGGGCTCATACTCTCTTGGATGAACCCCTTCTGAAGGAGCTCATTGACTTGCTGAGTCAATTCGGTGTGCTCAACCGGATTCAACCTGTAGTTGGGCAGGTTTGGTAAGGTAGATCCGAGAACCAAGTCTATTGCGTGTTGGATATCACGCAGGGGAGGGAGTTCGTTTGGTAAGTCTTCAGGGAAGACATCCATAAACTCTTTTAAAATCGGCTCAACCTCCTTGGGACACGCACTCTCTGATTCGTGTGCACTCTCAACAGTGACAGCTACGTACACCACACTCATCTAATGATGCTTTTTCGAACTCAGAAGGACTCACAATATTAACGGCTTTAGAAGATTCACGATTCTTTTCGACGCTGTTGGTCGATGGTGTTTTGGGAGGCAAAGGGTGTAAAGTGATCTTTTTGCCCTTAATGCCTGAACGTGCATATGTTTGATCGACCAGAAAGAGTCACGTCCATGTCGTAGAGACACGGTCTTCCCAAAATGATATGACCCACATCGCAACATAAGGTGTCCGAATAAGAACCCAATTGAATCGATACATGACACCTTTTCGACACGGGAATGGATGAAGAATTGACCCATGCAACTTTATAAGGTCTCGGGTGGGCTTCAAGTGTAATCCCTAAGCGGCGCACAACATGAGTTGATATTACGTTAGTGCAACTACCGCTATCCACGACCCTACAATTCTTTTCACAAAATCTGGCAAAGGTGTGGAAGATGTTCTCCCTTCGCCAGTCATCCTTTTCATCCCATTGAGGCTGTGCAAGGGCACACCGCACAACTAAAGCATAACCAATAGCATCACCCTCCTCATCACTGGGTGTGCTAACCGGTTCAATGACTTCCTCTTCAACCACTATCTCATCATCATCCTCCTTTCCCTCAATGAAGAGAGTCCTTTGGGGTTCTTTCGTAGGGCATTGGGCGGTAAAGTGTCCTATCCCATGACATTTATAGCACTTTACTTGAGAATTAACCCCTGAGGATTCTCCAGCTACACCTTTTCCCTTTCAAACCTCGAATTGGTAGGGGCGGGTTGTGTAGGCTTGGGAGGAGGATTAAATCGTCCCTCACCGGATCGTTGACCGTTATATTGTGGCTTGGCCATCTTCACCACCGTAGTTTTCAAGTACCGTTCAAGATCTTGCACAATAGCATAGCATCTTTCAAGAGTTTTTACGAGGTGAGAAATCAACTCTTTTTGCAAATCAAGTCGCAATCTAGTGCGAAATCTAGAGAGAGTGATTTCAGGGTCTTCCGATACTTTCGCCCTCATCATGAACTCTTCGAATTTGGCAATGTAGTTGGTCACGGGCATACCACCTTGACGTAAATTTTGCCATTGGTCGAGGAGGCGTTGGTGGTATGATAAAGGAACATACTTCTTAGTAAGTCGTTCCTTCATGTCGTCCCAACGGGTAATGGGAGGACAACCCGCATTTACCCTAATGCGCTCGACGTTGAGCTAGAAAAGTCAAGCTTGACCAACTAATTTCATCTTAGCGAGTCTAACGCAACGGTCGTCATTCATGGCATACCAATCAAAGTGTTGGTCCATGTTAGAAAGCCAATCGAGGAAGACGGTAGAGTCCATTCTTCCATCGAAAGTTGGAATCTCAACTCGGATGTTCTTAAGGTGTTGAACTTCGGGGTCATAGTCATCTCTACGATGATCCCTACGGTTCCGGTTGTCTTGGCGACCATTACGTTCAAAGTGAGGACACTCACGCTCTTGGTGTTGATTTTCCAGCCCACCCATCGTTTCCAGTTGGTTGATTCGATCACGTAATCTATCATTACCAACTCCTAGGGATGTTTGGGCTTGTTCTATGGTATTCAGACGTGCATTAATCGCACCCAATTCCTCTCGCATAGCTCTAAGAGTATTAGGAACCTCATCCGAAGCCATGGTGATCACAAAGTTTATTAGGGTTCTAATATGGAATGCAATATGGACTCAAAAAGGAAAAACAATGCAAAAAATAAATATGACAAGCAAAGATGCCCTAACCTAGAAAACCTAGGGCTCTGATACCAAAACTAACATGGGACAACGACCCTAAAATGCAGAATATGATTTTTTATGCAGGTTTTGCCGAAATTATGAAATTAAATCAAGTTTAATCACAAAATTATCTTTGATACGTTTAGGGTTTTGCAGAATTTTGATGGGTAGATCACACGCGATCCAGGTAGGGTCCAGTCCGATGAGCAAGTACTTTTCGAGTCGAGACGAGACGAGATCGGCCTAGAGATAGAACTCTAGCTTTTTCCAGGCTTAGGCGCTTGTCTTCGGTCCGATGTATATTCACGGATTCCAAGTTGGGTTGTGAAAGGGATTTGCGGTTTGCAATAGGCTTATGGTTTTTAGATCGGTTTATGATTTGGAACGGGTGTTGGCTATGTTTGAATTAGGGTTTCAAAAGGGTTTAGGGTTTTGGGAAAGCAAGGAAACAATTAGGCTAAGGTTTTAGAAAACAATCACAGATCGAAAATAGAAAATAGAATAGAGAAGATAACAACGGCTTGTGGGAATCACTCCCTTGGCCTCACACCAAACCCATCTTAGGCAAAAATTACTCAAGCATAAAAGTATTCAAATAATCAATCAACTAATAAAAAGTCTTTACAAGCCTCTATATATAGGCCACCAATAATTAATTTCGAAATAAAAGAGTTCTAATATTAATAAAACACAAAGAAGGAAGTTTCGTATAAAATCCTGTCTGAAGTGCTCGCTCGCGCGAGTATTATCATCACTCGAGCGAGTTTAAGTTCTCACTCGCGCGTCTGAGGTTGTCGTTGTAGCTCGCGCGCGCGAAGATTATCATCGCTCAAGCGACTTTAAGTGCTCGCTCGTGCGAGGGTTCTCTGCAGCGTTGTTCTCCTCGCGGTTTGTGTCCGTTCCTCCTCTGAGGCTACGATACTCGGGCTTCCTTTACGCTTCTTTCGACGCCGATAGAACCCGTGCGGTCTGAATCCAATGTCCATATAAGTGGCATCCCCGTCATAATGTCTTGTCAAGACTCATTCCTGTGATTAAACATTCACATAATTTGTGCGCATACATTAATGAAATAAGAAAAATAGAAACGTCGCATTATAAGTTCTTAAATAGTGTCTAAAAGTATAAGCAATTAATTCACATTGCCCAAAATTACAGACTCTTAATAAGATCTATACTTTCAACATGTTCTTTGTAGGTCTTCGACGACATTCCTTGGGTTAGTGGATCAACATTGAATTATGTTCTGATCTCTTCTATAGACACTCGACGTTCCTCAACATCCTCCTTTAACGAACAATATTTAATTTTCATATGCTTTATACCATTACAATACTTGTCGTTCTTTGAAAAGGAGACTGCTGCTGAGGAATTATCACAATAAATTGTAAGCGACCTAGTAATGGGGTCGACAACCCTAAGCCCTGAAATTAAATTCCGTAGTCATAAAGCATAATTTGTGGCTTCGTAACAAGCCACAAACTCGGCTTCCATAGTGTGTCCTGCAGTAGTAGTCTGTTTTGCACTCTTCCATGATATAGCCCCTTCAGCCAATATAAAAATATAACTAGATGTTGATTTTCGGCTATTGAGACAACCAACATAATCTGAATCCGAGTATCCAACCACCCCCAAGTGATTAGATTTGCAATAAGTAAACATATAATCCTTCGTTCCTTGTACATACCGCATCACTTTCTTCGCAACTTTCCAAAGATCCATCGCTGGATCACTTTAATATCTACCGAACATCCCAACGACAAAACTAATGTCAGGTCTTGTGCAAGTATGAGCATACATCAAACTTCCCACAACGGAAGCTTGGGAAGTTTAATATCTACTGAACATCCCAACGACAAAACTAATGTTGGGTCTTGTGCAAGTATGAGCATACATCAAACTTCCCAGAGCGGAAGTGTAAGGTATTTTCTTCATCTCTTCCCTCTCAAAATCACTTTTTGGGCATTGCAACTTATTGAGCTTATCACCTTTTACAGTTGGTGCATTAGTAGTTGAACAATAGTTCATATTGTATCTCTTAGTAACTCTTTTTATATAGGCTTTCTGAGACAAACCTAACATACCTCGAGGTTGGTCTCTACTAATCTCGATTCCAATCACATAGGCTGCCTCACCCATATATTTCATTTCAAAGTTTTAGGGGGATAACGCTTAGTCTTGTGCAAAAAATCATGATCGCTACTAGCGAGCAAGATATCATCCACATATAGAACCAAAAATATAAACTTGCTCCCACGAACCTTCAAATATATACATCGATCAACAATGTTCTCTTTAAATCCGAAGGTAGTAATGATACTATTAAACTTAAGGTACCATTGTCGAGAAGCTTGTTTAAGTCCATAAATGGATTTTTTAAGCTTGCACACTAGATGCTCATTCTCATTATCTTGAGAACCCTTCAAGTTGTTCCATGTAGACCTCTTCATCTAAGCTCCCATTAAGGAAAACAATTTTCATATCCATCTGATGTACCTCTAGATCAAAATGAGCTACCAATGCCATAATGATTCTAAATAAGTCTTTCTTAGATACATGAGAGAAAGTCTCTTTATAATCAATTCCCTCTTTTTGAGTAAAACCCTTGGCCACAAGTCTGGCTTTATATCGTTCGATATTACCTTTGGAGTCAACTTTGGTCTTAAAGACCCATTTACAACCGACTTTCTTGCATCCATTAGGCAATTCAACGAGATCCCAGGTTTCATTCTGGTCCATTTATTTTAACTCATCTTTCAAGGCATCAATCCATTTATTAGACAACAGTTTCCATGGTTTGTGAAAATGAAACCGGATCCTTATTTATCCCTAAATCAGATTCCTGTAGATACACCACATAATCACTTGGTATAACAGACCTCTTTGTTCTTTCAGGTCGTCTTAATGCTAATAGTGGTGTTGTTTCTATTTGTGGTGCTTCAACAATTAATTCATTTTAGTTGAGTTCATTCTTGGGAGGAGGTTCATTTATTTGTTGTTCATTTGTGATAGCATTATCACTAACATGAGGGACAACAACCCCATAAGAAGTTATGGGTAAAGGGATATCTACCCTAACTTCTTCAACAACCACTTTATGTGGTTGTACACTCCCACTAATCTCGCCATTTTTAAGGAATCTGGCATTACTGGTTTTAACTATTCTCGTACTATGTGTAGCGCCATAAGACTTGTACCCTTTGAATTTCTCTAGATAACCTATAAAATATCAACTAACAGTTCTGAAATCCAATTTCCTTTCATGTGGGTTATAAATTCTATCTTCTGATGGGCACCCGCACCCCATACATGTAGGTGTGCTAAACTTGGTTTCTTATTCCTTCCGGTCCACAACTCAAAAGGAGTTTTAAGAACAAACTTACTAGGAACTTGAGTTAGTATATACATAGCGGTCTTAAGGGCTTCGGCCCACAATGATTCGAGTAACGTGGAATCACTTATCATACTCCTAACTATATCCATTAGAGTACGATTACGCCTCTCTGTCGATAAAAGTAATGCAATATCTTTCTCCACTAAAACAAGGTGTAGAGAATGATCCACATATATCAGTGTGAATAATTTCAAGAAGTCCTGAACTCATTGTGGCACCTTTCTTAGTATGTTTGGTTGTTTTCCCTTGATACAATCCACACACACTGTGAAATCGGTAAAGTCTAGGTTCGAAAGGATCCTATCCTTCACTAATATCTGAAGTCTTTCTTTGGAGATGTGCCCTAGTCATCTGTGCCACAACATAGAGGAGTTCTCATTCATCATGTTACGTTTTGTTCCAACTTTAGAATTCGAATGCAGGGTCATAAGAGTTTGAGCAAACATGGTTTCAAGATTTAATTTATACAAACCATCACATAGAATACCAGAACCAACAAGCCGGGAGTAAAGAAATAAACTTAAATTACCATTTTCAAAACTAAAACAATATCCATCAGAATCAAGTCTAGATAAGGAAATTAAATTGCGAGAAATAGAAGGAACATAAAATGTGTTGGGTAAATCCAACACATAACCAGGGTCTAAAAATAAACGATAAATTCCTACGGCAACTACTTTAGCTTCTAGATGATTTCTCGTAAGGATGGATCTTTCTGTTTGGTTTGGACTTCGACTTGTAGGGAATCCCTACATTGAATTAGAAACATGAACCGTAGCACCCAAGTCAATCCACCCACCAAGTGTTAGAAGGAACTTCAGCAAGATTTAATTCAAAACATACGAGAGATATATTATTACCTTTCTTTTCGAACCAAGTCTTGTGCTTAAGACAATCTTTCTGTAAATGTCCATTCTTTCTACAGAAGAAACACTTCACACTGTTTGTGTCCATCTGATGAGTCTTAGAACCTGAACCAGACCCTTTTCCTTTCTTTGGTGATCGTCCCTTGCCTTTTCCAGGCTTTCTACTTTCCCTTCTCTACTTTTGAGCCACATAATTCACGGAATAAGATTTATCTTGACTCAATCTTCCTTCTTGTACACACATATTGGTCAATTGATCCACATTCCATTTATCTTTAGTGGTGTTATAGTGGATCTGAAACAGATCATACTGAGGAGGGAGAGAGTTCAAGATAAATTACAGTAGGAATGATTCATTCACATCCATTCCCAAACAAAGTCTTTAGTTTTGCAGCTATATTGGTCATGTCGAGAATGTAGTTTTGCATTCTTCTAACTCCGTCATACTTCATGGTGGTAAGTTGGGCCATAAGGGTACCCGCAAGTGATTTGTCCGAAGAACGAAAATGGTCTTCAAGAGATTTCAGAAATTCTTTTGCATCAAGTGTTTTGGGAAGTGATGATTTGATGTTGCTCGCCACAGTCATCCTCATGAACATAAGGCTCAGATGGTTCGATCTTTTCCAAGTAGTGTGTAAGGATTTATCATCCTTACTACTGGAATCGGACAATTCAAGGGGTTTTTCAATGTGGAATGCAAGATCAAGGTCAAGAACACCAAGGGTGAACTGGACCTGTTCATTCTAATCTGAAAAATTTGCTCCAATGAAGATCGGAGCACTTGAAGCGTGAGAGTGTAACGAAACGGGAACAGAAATTGAAAGTAAGATTAACAGTGTAATTAATAACATAATTTCAGAATATGGTACAAAAACAATAATAATATTCTGACAATGAACTCCCCGTGTCATTGGAATTCTACCTTTGGGAGAAAAACAGTACACAATGTGTTCATAAAATGAGAAAAGTATCCCCATAGGGCTAATCAATAGTGTACCAATGATTTAGCGAGATTGTTGTCTTTGGACATTCAAATCTAAACCTGGTTATTGATACAAATCACATAACCCTATGCCAACTTATGATCACTTGAAAAAAGGTCCATCTTTGGATCAACCCTTAATTTCATTATCATAAAACTACCAATATGATGTCATCGAATAATACAATAATATAGTACAAGAAGAAAACAGTTATACAATATGATATCCATAAATATGTTCTAATTAGCCAACTTTGGCGGCCACCGAAAAAGTCGAAATTTGTGGATCTCAAATTGAATCAATAACATCAAAGAAACACACATAGAATAGATGATAACCAAAAAATAAAAAAATCATATAGTCATAATATAACATTATGCAACATAGTCATCCATCGGTGCACAAGTAATGTATATAATGGTCAAACTTGATAGGACATAAGTAATATATAAGATGAAGTACTCAAACGCGATATATACGCCCCATAATCCCAAAGAAATTATTAGTACACAAAGCATATAAACAATAAGTAAAATATGTTTCTTTAATTTAATTCACCATATAAAAGTACAAAAGATATTTCAATAATCAAAGTCTCACAAATAGTAAGGAGAAAAATTGTGCAAACTCCTAATTTGTACTTATTCACTAAGAGACAAAAGAGATAAAAACAAAGAACATTGACTTTTTGAAAAAGAAAAGGTATTGAATAGGTGTTCATAAAACCAAAAGGTGAAAGTGCATCTTTTCCATAAAGGCTTTGATAAAACGAAAAAGAAGAAGAAATAACCTAGTTATAAAGCGAAAAAAGGAGAAATAACCTACTTTATTTTTTTTCAAGACGAAGGACTCATACCATAAGGTTAACTAGAGGGTAAGTACCACATAGAACATTAGGGTGTGGCGCAAACACGCAATCGCCAGTGTGGGGCGATGACATGACTCGCTGGCACGGATCTACCACACATAAGCTAATCAACAGACTTCTTCTTATGATTTATCAAAAAAAAATATTTATGCTTTAGTAAAGGAAAAACAAGAATCCTTATTAAACCTGCTCTGATACCACATGTTAAAACTATTTGATCGATGAAGAATCATCTTTTCACATATAAATATTATAATCATTAGAGCGTGTACCTTGCGCCATTCGATAGAGATCGGATGGTACGGATTTGTTTGATGAGTGGCTGACAATCAACAATCCTCGACTCACCTTCTTCCTTTTCACCCCAAGCTTTGAAGAGTTTGTATTAGATGAGTTTAACATAATATATACTCTCTATTTATAGGCAAAGAAAGAGGGCCGAGAGAAACTCCCTAGTAGTAATCCTATCCCATCAAGGACTACTAGTGTGTATAGTTTCTTTATGATTTCCCATGCTTTCCTTTAAGGACTTCCTAATTTGATTGGGTTAACGTAATAAGAATCCAAGTTTACTTAAATACAAAATAGAAAATCTAGGATCTGTGGACACTTTTAAGTTAGAGATTAATTCTAACATGTTTATCTTGTCATTGGATTTATGCTTCTATCAACTATCTTCGTGAAATTTAGAACCATAATGAATATGAGGATATAATTTTCCATTTATACAACTCATGGACTATGCCCAGTGAATTTACATCTATGTGACTGAAAAAGATTTTTCGTATGCTAACCTAGATTAAAGTTGCATATTGTACCGTTTATGAAATTTGCAAAATTATAACTAAGGATATCTCAGCCAAAACATAGACTATGTTAATTCTAAGAATCTAATATAATGATAAACTAACCAAACATTAGAATACTCTAATTTCGGTTTATGAGAGAGAAAGATGGAGAAGAAGAGGGAGAGAGGAGAGAAAGCTATGACACATAAAGGACTATTGCCATATTCAAGTTACAATAGATAAGTCCTTTTAGAGGCCATACAAGACTCAACATATAATCCTAAGCAATGTGGGACTAAACATAACTAGACTCACTTACCTATACTTAACTAAACACGCATAGACTAATACTATCTCCAATACTCCCTCTCAAGTTGAAGCATCTTTGACATGGATGTCCAACTTGCCCACAAATATATAAAAACGATACATGTTTAGACCATCATCTCCCCTGACTTGGTATGGTCACATCACCACAACTTGTGCATGGATGTCCAAGAACTACGAACAACAACGTGGTGCAAATACTTGTACTCACCAACAACTTGGTGCTACAATTTGTACTCAAATGGTCAAGATACACAACATAATCCAAACAAGTGGCTAAATACTTAACTTACTACATGTTCTTGGCACCATTAACATGTCCATAAGGCCTAAACAATGACCCATAACAATATCAAGGAGTGCATGACAATATACTACAACGATATAATATAAACCCATACACCATGAAAATTGCGGTAACGGGGGAACCAATCACCTCCAAACATAGCAACCACCATAACAGTCATCCATACCATAAAAGTCCATAAAGTTCATAAACTCCTTTTTTTTTATTTTTTTATTTTACTCAACTTAAACAGGGACCCAGACATAACACTAAACAAATATGAACAGTCATCAAATCTTGAGGCAACACCAATTTAAAGACGTCACAGATCTCAACATAAGACTAGTTTTCACAGATCTCAGGGCAGCTTTACATTGCATGGATTTCAGGGCAGATTTAAGTTTACAATATAAGGTGCTCTATTAGGCAGTACAATAACAGAGCTTAGGAGCACTTGCTCCCTTTTTTCTGCATAATATAACAATATATCATCATCAAAGTTCAAACACTGTTCCATGCAGCAACTAGCACCATCCACACAGCACAACAACATATTTTTTCCTCTTTTTTTGGAGCACATACATCTTAAGTGGTTGTATAAGCCAACACCATAATAGAGCTTAGGAGTAGTTCCTCCTTTTTTTATATAAAAAATGGGAGATACTCTGATTCGGAATTTAAATCCGCATGGTTGGGTTGTGGCCGAATTAAACGAAGAAAATTAATGAGGAGCAAGTGGACTCACAAATGAGTTTTAAAAAAAAGGCCCGTTAAAGACCCATGTGCATGTTATTTTAGGCAATATTTTTATCTAGGTTTAGTTTCATTTGTTATTAGGATTCTTTCAATAAATGGTTTATTTTAGGATTAGTTTTCTTATTTGAATTATTTAGGGGTCAGACACATGTATGTGATATGTGACTGTTAATTTCGTCACTTTATGCGCAATCATCAGAAAAGTTGTCATAAGTCTACCAATATGTGTCGGAATTGTGTGATTCTTGTCTTGTTGGAAAGCTACTTCGATAAGCTTTCAAACAAGACCAATTTCACGTCAATCGGACATCGTTTGACCCTTTAAAAGTGGCCGCGTAATAAAAAAAGGATTAATGGTGAAATTAGTTATGACCGTTAGATTAGAAAGTTTTAATGGTTGATTAGGAGTTTTATTTTAAGTAGTATTTCTAGGATTACTTTTCTTTATAAATACACATTGTAATCTCTTATGAGAATTATTATTGAAGAATGAATAAAAAAATTTAAGTTGCTTTTGTGCATCTTGTGAGAGAGTGAATCTTTCGTAGAAAACTTGCAAAGAATTTTCTCCTTTGAGGAGTGATTCTTCAAAGTTATAGTTGGTGTGAAGCCGACAAGTCTCTTTGGAGCGAATTCGAAAATCTTCTATCTTATTCTTTGTTTATTTATTTTTTTGTTTTAATTGAAGATTGGGAACCCTAACCCCTATCGTGCAGGATTTATGCTATTTTAGGGCTAGCGTACGATTTGTCCCGCACATACTCTTCATAGAAAAAAGGAACTCGTGAAAACAGAGTTCATCTTCTCCTTTCTTCTTTCGGCGGTCATACAGACTCTTGGGCAGCATCATACATCATCATCGTTCCCCAAACAGCCATATGGTACAATCAACAACAACCCAAGCAGATTCAAACAAAATAGGCATCACAACCGAGACCCAGAAAAATCAATAGTTCGTCTTCAATATGTGCCCAAGTGATTTGAGACCAAAATCATTCAAAAGTTAATGAAAGACCAATGCAGACACATCTACTCTGTGAAGGTTTTGTTGATCATGAAGCCATGCAGTCTCAAAACACATGAAACTGGCCGAGATAATACTACCAGAAAAAAGTCAACGAAACTCATGAAAAACTGCTTCAATCTGTGAATCTCACACAATGGCGATTTTTCCTCATGCAGATCCCATCCAAACCCAACCATTTACAATCCCCATTGTTGATCTCACAATGCACAAAATCTGAGAAAATCGTAAGTCCTAAGATCTTTGAATCTCATGCATGGCGATTGTTCCTCATGCAGATCCCATCCAAACCCAACCATTTATAATCCCCATTGTTGATCTCACAATGCACAAAATCTGAGAAATCGTAAGTCCTAAGATCCAAACAAGTCCTATATTAAAGTTGCTGAGTTGAAAAAACGATCCAGCCTTGGTCACATTTTCTCCGATCTGATGTCAATGCTTGATTTAGGGCAACGTCAGCAACCCTAGGGCTGACGTCAGCCAGATATGATTTTTTGGTTCGATTTTCATCTACTTCTCTTCTTCAACCTGCAACATCTACTCCAGGTTTCTACAAATCTTCTTGATCTTTTGGTCTGAGTTTTCTTCCCTTTTCCCCTTTGCACCTCTCTTCTATTCTTTTTTCTTTTTCCTTAACTGCTACATCAACCTCTTCCATATTTTTTCCTTCTTCACATCTACTCCTCCTATTCTCTCCCCTAAAAAGGTCTACAAAAAAATTATTTGGAGAGGAAAAGCAACACATCAAGCACAAGCCAAGATGATGACTATACAAGACTAAACATAGTACAACCACATTAAAATCTGAACCACAGATGGAGATGGAAGGAGAAACATGTCGGGGAACAAACATGGTCTCCGATCTCTGGTGCACAAAGATCCATCGATGTGATGTGCGGAGAATACGTCAGGCGAAACCTAAACAAGACGCGACCTGCTCTGATACCATCTTAATATTAAGAATCTAATATAATGATATACTAACTAAAGATGAGAATACCCTAATTAGGGGTTTATGAGAGAGAGAGAGAGAGAGAGAGAGAGAGAGAGAGAGAGAGAGAGAGAGAGAGATGGAGAAGAAGAGGGTGAGCAATGATACATAAAGGACTACATTGGTATTAATTGTCATATTCAGGTTACAATAGATGGGACACAAGACTCAACATATATTACTAACCAATGTGGGACTAATCATAATTAGACTCACTTACCAATACTTAACTAAGCAACTTGGACTAATACTATCTCCAATAGACTAGAATAATCATCCATAACTTGTACATTTAAGCCAAGAAGCGGTAGCAGTGAAGTGGCAATTTTTAAAATTTTAGGAAGCGGGAGCTCCTAGGAAGCACCTCTCTCTCTCTCTCTCTGTCTATATATATATATATATATATATATATGGAAGCTAGTTCCCTAGGACGTGGTTGTAGGGTTGAACCCTTTGATGTGCCTAGCTGGGCGCCATGTGGCACCCGACCTGAGGATCGGGTGCCACGGCAAGTTGCCCAAGGTCGATCTAATACCATCTCGAAATTTTTTTAGAAAATGATGTTTTTCCACCATTGAATATTAGGTCAAAGTTGGGGAAAAAAAATTAAAGCACCATGTTTGTTGGCTAAACCACGTTATTTGACCTGTGATTTGAAGGCCAAAAAAGTTTAGAAATTTTTTTTTCTTTTTCTAAAACCCTAGAGGAACAGGTGAACCCTAGGGGGAACGGGTGTCATTTTGGGATTTGAGTGCCACGTGGCAACCCAAATGAACCATGTCGTAGGGTTGAACCCTACAACCACGTCCTAGGGATCTATTTTCCTATATATATATTAGCTCGGGATGGCAAGTTGCCCAAAGTTGAGCAGGTCCATCAAAAAAATAAAATTAAAAAGGGTGTTTATCGACAATTCAAATGTTGCTCAAAGGTGCAAAATTTCAATGCACCAAGTTCAAGCAGCGGATGGGAAACTTTGACCTGGGTTTCGTAGGGCAAAATGCTCTGAAAATAACTTTTGTTTTTGTCTAATACCTATGGGGATGCGTGAACCCTTAGAGGATGACTTCTGCTCCCCGCAGGATTTTCCCCTTAGGATTCGTCTTCAAGCCATTGAACTATTAAAGATATCCTGAGCTCTGAAGTCCCTATCTAAGTTCAGGTTTTATGTAGTTTTGGTTGTCCCCTTTATTTTTACCATTTTCCGTTGTTTCTTTTTTTAGGGTGGGCGTGCGCTTTCCTGAAGAGCTCTCTTTTTGGGCTTTTTCCCTGCGCCTCTTCTATTGTATTCTCCTTCCTTTAATGAATGATGTCATTTTGTGGCTGGCAAAAAAGGTAAGAAAATAAAAATGTTAAAAACTACAATGTTAAAGCCCACTTAGTTGCATGTATGTATAAAAAAAGGGGGTTCTAAAAGGTAAAAAGTAAAAAACTGTGGGACTAACACTCCATATGCAAATACTCGGGGTGAAAGCCGTATTTTATAGCCATTTTTGTGTACTCTCCTCATATCCAGATGATTTATCGAGAGCAATGTTGTTAAATGGCATATGTGAGGGTATGTGATGGCATGGCCCAATCACATATGCAGATTGCATATGCGATTGTGCCATGGCATACAATTATTTTTTATTCCAAAAATTCAAAAAAATACAAACTAAATCACAAAAATTCCCAATATAAAAAGCCACTATATTTTGATTATTTTGCACTCTATATTGTAGAATGAGGAGAATATACCCCATAAGGTTGAAGGAAAAATATAAATTTCATTAAAAAATAGTACCAAAAATATAGTGGACCATAGAAAAGAGAAGGAAAAGACTAGGGAAAAATTATTGTAGAATGAGGAGCATTAGGATGAGAAACCCCCTACTTATAGGGCTTGGGGAAGCTTGAAAAGCAAAAAGAAAAAAAAACTCCTTATGCCATCGCATACACTGTATGTGATGACATACTTACTTGCATCGCATATGCCATCATGGCATATGCGATGCAGCCATCCCAGATGGCATATGCGATTGCATATGACATCACTGATCGAGAGAGAGAGAGAGAGAGAGAGAGAGAGAGAGAGTTACAACAACTATAAAATTTCCTTCTACGACGAAAACTAGGAAGCGTGGAGTGAGAAAAAGGTTAACCCCCCAAAAAATGTACGCTCAGGATTGGGCTTGCTTTGGTTTCTTTGGAAAGATATGCTCCATATTTCCTTGCTAGATTTCTTTTTTATAATTTAAGAAGTATAGAAATCATGGTATTGTCACTATCGCGGTGCTTCTTTTTGGCTTTTTTTCCCATGCACTATCATCCATCACTATTATATCAACAATCACTGAATAAATATCTTTTAAAATTCTTTTTGTTTTAGTAGGAAAGTGTGAATATGAATCCTAATCTGTAGGAACCGCTATAGCTATGCAAGTTTGATTCCGAAAGCAGAATCACGATTCCCACGAGAAATGTCGGGGCATGTGAACGGTTCCTACTACGATTAAGCCATTCATATAACTTATCTCACATGATGAATACACACATAAAAAATTTCCTAGTTTAACCCTCTACAATCTCTCTCTCATAACACTTTTAGAAAGTTTTGGCATCCACTTTAAATGTGGCTGAGATGGTCTGGAAAGTTTACGGAAGATTGACTCTACCTATTATTGAAATAGAAATCCAATCACCATCGTATATTTCACTTATATGTTAATGTTGACAGCAATAATAATATCCTATGTGTTGGCTGCCAATCTTTTTGAGTTGATATGATTCATTTGAATGGCATTAAATGTCATCTTTTCATACCTTTCAAATTTCTTTATGATGGCTTTTTGTTATGAAACTTTGATAATAGTTTTTCTCTAAACCTTCACTAGATGGAGGAGATTTTATGCTTACCTATGACTCAGCTCAAACCAGTATTATTAAGTCGATAGACATAAGTTGTAATCTGTGTTTCTCATTATCCCTATTAGAAGTATGGTATTACTGTGGTGTGCTAGCCTTAAACTTATTGTTTTTTGTTTTTATGCACATGTGCTTTACCTTGCTGACACTATAATATTTCCATTGTATAAGATAGCCTTTTAGTTTTAACTAGTTTCCTAATTTTATCAGTAGAGTTTAGGGTTATTAATAAATGATTTTGTATAGGGTCTCTCCTATTTCCAATCGAAAGTGGGCATGGGACATTGATTTTTTTTTTTGAAAGGTAACGAGTCATTGATTTTGAACATGTGGCACTATTTTTTGTCAAGTATGCCACGCGATGCGAAGGACCAATATGAAGATCTGGATGGGTTGAAGATTGCATAAAAACATATCTAGTGGTCAAAAACCTTTAAAATGAACAACTAAAACTGATTTTGGAGATTTACATAGCAACCATTATTTTTATAGGTGTTTGACTGCTTTGATTCACATGATAGACATTTTTTTCGATGCAATCTTCGATACCACAGATCTTTACACCGTGTTCTTCTCTTCTCATGGCACACTTGATGAAAAATAGTGCTACATGTTGAATGGGATGGTTACCCCATACCAGCTCTTAATAAGCATTAGCTATGGGATTTCTAGTCACTTATCGGATTAGTGAAATAAAAAATTTCAAATAAAAAATTGTAATGGGTTTTGGGTGTTATCTCCATGAAATTCGCTTCGAAGAGGGATCTGGATTGCTAAAATTTAACTATGGGAATTTGGTACTTAATCATATTTATTCCTCCATTGCATCATTCATTGTCAACCAGAGCAATATGCAATTGCAGTTGTGTCATATGTCATCCATTAGACTAGATCCAATCCATTGTCGTGTTATTCGCTGCCAATCATAATAGATATGGCCCGCTGCTATGTGATTCTTGAATTGATATAATCTAAGACTTTTTATGCTTCAAGAGAACTTTGTAGGAACTTTAGGATTCTTCTCCTATAAAATCCGAACTAATTTCGTGACTCACTGCTAGGACTCTTCCAACATGAGTTCAGTATCATAATCTTATATGTTTTGGTCATCAGATTCATAGTTTTTGCCTATATCAACTGGTATCAATTGGCTCAAAATAAAAATTAAAGCCTCATGATGGGGATCAGCATCGATAGTGGTCCAATCAAACTCACTAGAACCAAGCTCTATTCCGTCCATGGGAGAATGATGTAATCACATATATTTTTGACCTTCGGGTGAAAGCATTGCATTCAATTGCCTGTGTCACCATTAATGGGCATCCACAGAT
The DNA here is from genome assembly GCA_021018995.1 of Chloranthus sessilifolius. Lineage (NCBI taxonomy): Eukaryota > Viridiplantae > Streptophyta > Magnoliopsida > Chloranthales > Chloranthaceae > Chloranthus > Chloranthus sessilifolius. The sequence continues at coordinate 104,485,661 of CM037595.1, read as the reverse complement.
ATTAACTCAAGCAGAGCTACATTTTGGTGAAGCTATATTTGCAAAATTTAACATTTTTAGCATTTGTTTTTAGGGTTTAGTAAATTTCATATTATACAAGGTAAAGGTAGTTCTTTTACTTTTAGTTACTTTTTATTTTGATGAGGATCCAATGTTTAAGTGGGCTTTTATAATTACATACTACGAGATCTGTAAAGTCAGTTATTGGGTTTGTGAAATAAGATGTTTCTTATTTTTGTTGTTCCCTTGAAGAAACCCTTGTAGGATGTTACGGTGTTTTCTCCATGAAAATAATGGAAAGAAATCTAAATTTTAATAATGTCACTATGCTTGTTGCATTCGCTTTCTCTAAAATGTTGCCTAATATAAAAGTGAGTTATATGCTTAAATGTTTATCATTGGAACTTATGATGATTTAAAAATGCTTTTGCAGCTTTTCTCAAGCAGCAGCTGCAGCTCAAGCTGGAGCTTCCGTTATCCAGATTTTTGTTGGTCGCCTTAGGGTAATGTAATTTCACAATAGACATATAGTTTCACTGTCTTGAACAAAGTGGCATGGGTCATCATAAAAGATGATTTTCGACAGGATTGGGCGCGCAATCATTCTGGTGATCCTGAGATAGAAGCTGCTTTGGAAAGAGGAGAAGATCCTGGGTTGGCTTTGGTAAGGTCGCCTTTTTTATTTATCTTCATTGGCTACCATATTGGTCAATTCATATGTTTGTGCTTTTGTCTCCTGTTTTTTGCAAGATCATCCTCACAAACTCCTTAAGTTGAATTGTTGTCACTGTTAAAATTTAAAAGAATGCCCTTTGCTTGCTCTTTCCACAATTATTGCATTCCCTTTAGCATTTTGAGAAAATGAAAAAAAAAACCATTAGTTATGTCAATGAGCGTGTGTGGAAGGAATTAAGGAATTCTTGTATCCGAGATCTCATTAGTAGTTTAGTAATGCCAACTTTTTAGGGCACAAAATGCCTTTAAAAAGGCTATTTTTTTTTATGTTCATGTGAGAAGAGGGTACCTTTATTTGCATCCACTGAATCTTGAAAGGCACCTACTTTTGCATGTGTGAATGAAAAAAACTCCTTTTTATACCTTTATTTGATCTTCGTCTTCTTCCTCTTGAAACCCAATTGAAACTCACCTAAAGTACTGTTGAAACCCAATTGAAACCCTCTTTGAAACCCACCTGAAATCCCCTTTTGAAACTCACCTAACACCTGCTCTTGAAACCTACTTGAAACCCTCTTGAAACCCACCTAAAACTGTCTTCAAGATGTTGCTGTCATTGTTGCGACTTGCCAGAGCTAAGGAAGAAGAAGGCATTGTTGTTATCCTTGTGGAGCTTAGGAAGAAGTCGTTGTTGTCGTCGCCGTGACTTGACAGAGCTAAGAAAGTCGTCATGACTCGCCGGAGCTAAGAAAAAGAGAATGCTTTTCAAGATTCAATAGGTGCAATTACAGGTACCCGTGAAAAAAAAGTGTGAGCATTCATCTCTGATAACTGGGAGTCAAAAGAAGTTGGTGCTCGTTTGGCCAGCATTTTCAGTTGTCAATTATCTAATTTTGCACTGTATTTATACCATTTCAATGAAGTATACTTACACTAATAAAGACAAAAAAAAACTACTTTTTAATGGTATTTGATGAATGTATATCACACGATAACTAGTACACTATTTTCCGCTGAATACGTAGAAAATCTGCGTTAATATTTTTCTTCTCTAACCACCGTGTCCACAAACCTAGTCCGAGTGACAGATGTCAATTGTGATATGGGCATCATATTGATCCAAATAGGTAGGACTAGGCAGGGTTATTTGGAAATTGAAATCGTACAATAGGTCCTGCCATGATGTTGATTGCAAAGCTTGCATCACCAGAGAAACTATGAAGAAAGCCAGATTTGTTTCTCGAAAAAAGCCCTGAACTAGCATTGCATAATTTCAAAATATTTTGTACTACTTTTTTACGAGCCTGCCAGTTTAATGTACGACATTTAAAGCTGTCACTCTTTATGGTAATGAGGAATCTTTGGGGCATGTCCAGAGTTGTTCTACCCTTCGGTCATAGGAAGACAAAATGCTCATCAGTTGCTAAATGATATTTATGTGACCTCTAAAGATACATAGAAATTTATCAATTAACCTTCACAATACAGGTAACCAAAGCTTACAATTACATTCACAAACACGGGCACAAGTCAAAGCTAATGGCAGCAGCAATTCGCAACAAGCAGGATATATTTAGCCTTTTGGGGTAACATTTTAGATTTGTATCTTTTAAGATTTCCTGATTATAGATTACAAAAATTATAATTTTCTTATGCTCAATTTCCTTCATTAACAGGGTGGATTACATTATTGTACCATTGAAGATATTGCAGTCACTCAAAGAATCCATTGCCTCTCCCGAAGAAAAATACTCCTTTGTGAGGAGGCTATCTCCAACTTCTGCAATGGCATATAGTTTCAAAGAAGACGAGGTCAAATGCTTTCTTTATTTTTTCCCGGAAAATCAAGACTAACCCACTTGTCTGTTGTGTTAAAATGGCCGAAGCCACCCGGATCAAACTGCAATCCCTAATATAGAAATACTATCTTTGCGTTCAGGTTTCCAATTGGGATATTGAGTAGTTGTTTTGCAGGTTTCTTGAGGTCTACGATGGCTATTTCTACGTTTTCCACGAGATTTTATTGTCCATGTCCCAAAGTTGGTGGATTTTAGAGCACACGTTAATTATTTATTTTTGGTAGTTAAGAAACTTTTGAGGGTGTGAATTTAAATTTCATGATGTGTTAGAAGGTGGTTGGTTAGAGTAGAACTAATTATGGACTTTAATTAGAAATAGGTTGAGATAATAATTGAGTGGAAATTTCCTTTTAGATGAGGTTAGGGGTATTGGAGATTCATATAAGAGAGGGATGCCCACCCAAAGAGGATATTGTTTTGACAGATTGAACTTGTTTGACCCTTTACCTCGGGGAAGTTAATTCTCTACTTTGTTGATTTATTACTTCTCTATAATTGGTCATCCTCTAATTTGCTTTTAATACTTTTATAATTATAAACCCTAGTGTACAAATTCTACATTTTTTTTTATATCTGAAATTCTAGGTTAATTTATTATGAGACTAGTCCAGCCTTCATCATATTCATAAATGATGAGATGGCCTAGAAAATTTACAATCCAATCGGTTTTTCTGCTGATATTTTTGAAATTCAAGGTACCAAAAAAGTTCAGGCCATGCTTTATTGTATTTTGGAAGATAATTTCTGAATGCTCTGAGTTGAAATTAGAATTTTGTAGTTATTGTTAGGGTTAGGTTAGGAAGAAGAAGAAGAGATATGGAGAAATTAGAGTCGTGTGTTAGATGGCACACATCCCAATAGTATTCATACATATATCATCTTAGCTACAAGCCTGAAATATAGTACATCAAGATCCATGAAACAAAAGAAATAGAGGAGTAACTTGAACTCCTACACACCTACTAAGGCTACTTACACCAATTATTCTAACTCTGCTCCTTTTTAACCATTGGCGATGCCACAGGCTGTTTCTACTTCGTGCAGGTGTAGTATAATGCACAAAGGCATCATTGAAGTCTGTCACTTCTGAAAATTATGCTGTTGTCAATAAGGACATGATTTACCATTTTCTTGTATCATAGTTTGTCGGTCCTTTGAATGTGGTAATCCAATTTAATCTATGGCTGTTCGCATTGCCCTTGTTTCGGTGCCACTGTTTATGAAATGTTCTTATTTTCATTTAATATACAGCTTCTGAAGTGGGATCAGTTAAGCTTTGCATCAGCAATGGGACCTGCAGCCGAAGAGCTTCTTGGTGTTGGTCTGGAAGGCTATGTGAATCAATCGAGGCGTGTGGAGGATCTTTTTGGTAAAATATGGCCGCCCCCGAACGTTTGAAGTGTTGAGGATAGTGAAAGGGGTTGACTTTATTGTATAAAAGGTAATAATCACTAGTGTTTGGATTAAGCATGCTTATTAGAAAGAAACATCTTGGTTTTATGTATTTTTGGTGGAAGCAAAACAAATATAACGCTTGAGCCAATGAGAACAGGTATCCGAATCATGGAAACACTGAAAGTGTCCAACAGTATTTCTTGGGAAAAGATCGTATATAAAAATTATGAGATCACATCAATAGATGATATCCCTAATAGTCACACTTTTAGCCCGTGAAGTGCCATGTGAGAATTTTAAATCCAAGTATTTCAAATCTAGGTGATTCAAATTCAGAATTTGAAATATTTGAATTTGCAAATCTCTTGTTTGGATGTTTAAGCATTGCATTAGGATTTGATCCAAGGATTTATAGATATTCTATTTGGCTAATTTTTTTTTTGATAAAAATAATTTATATTTTATTGGTTTCCTTCATTTTATGTAGGGGTGGAAGTTCGATGAGCCGAACCAAAATCGAAACTGAAAATTTTGATTTCGGTGTCGGTTCACCTAAAATCGAACCTGAATTGAAATGTTTTAAGTTCGGTTAACTGAACTCCCCACCCCCTGAACCGAAACAGAATCGAAATGTTTTGAGTTCGGTTAACCGAACTCCCCACCCCTTCAACCGAAACAGAACCGATCTATTTTCAAAAATTTTTGAACATATATATATATATATATATATATATATCAGTTTTTCAGCTTAGGGTCGGTTTTCCTTTTATTGGAAATTGATTTCTTTTGTTTGATAACATGGAAATGTAATTACATAGGTGGAATAAAAATTGTGTTATAAAATCAAAGTTTGACCAAATATCAAACTTTGATCACAGATAAAAATTTTCACTACTAAAATACAAATAATATAGTAATAAGCATTATCTACTATCAAGATATACTTATCAAATTTGGACAATAGTCAATTTTTGATTAAAAATCAAACTTTGACCAATAAAAATGAGACAATGTACTTTAAAGTTATAAATTAAATAATGATGGATATTTTCAATTATAGTATTTCACTAATTACAATTTATAACTTTTTATAGAAAATCGAACTTTGAAAAAAGTTAAACTTTGATCAAGGAAATATTGCACTAATACAATATAAATTTATATAGCAGTAGACTCTATTTATAAGCAGGTTTCGAGTTTGACTAAAAATAAATTGTGTTAAAGTCAAAGTTTGACTAAAAATCAAAGTTTGACCTTTTTGTCAAACTTTGACCCAAAAAAATGAGGCAATATATTTTAAAGTTAAAAATAAAAAAATAATAGATATTTTTAATTATATTATTCCACTAATTAAAATTTATAACTTTTTATGGAAAATCAAACTTTGACAAGAAGTCAAACTTTGACCAAGGAAAAATTACACTGATGCAGTATAAATTTATGTAGAAGCAGACTCTATCTATAAGTAGGTTTCGAGTTTGACTAAAAGTAAATTTTGTGAAAAAGTCAAACTTTGATCACTAAAAATAAGGCGATGTATTTTAAAGTTACAAATTAAACAATGAGAGATATTTTTAATTATAGTAATCCACTAATTAAAATTTATAATTTTATAAAAAAATTGAACTTTGACAAGAAGTCAAACTTTGATTAAAGAAAAATTGCACTGATACGGTATAAATTTATGTAGTAGTAGACTCTATCTCTAAGCAGGTTTCGAATTTGACTAAAAATAAATTGTGTAAAAGTTAAAGTTTGACCGAAAGTCAAAGTTTGACTAAAGGTCAAATTATTGACTAATAAAATTGAGATTCTAGTACCACATTATAGATCAACATAGATTTTTTTGCTATCAAATTGTAGGAGTCAATTTAATAAAAAGTAAAATTTTTAATTAAAAATCAAAGTTTGATCTTAAAGTCAACCTTTGACTCTTGGTTGGGATGCCTCATACCCAACCCAATCAGATCGGTCAAGCTTAAAAATATTCGGTTCAGGCGGGTCGAGTATCAGGTCGAACCGTACCTATGATAGTACTGGGTAATAACTTTTTATTCACAAAATATAGTCAATTATATGATGGTGTAAGATTTGGATTTTCAAATAACGCTTAGGAGGTGTTATTTACAAATCCACTTTTTTACATGCAGACATGAATTTCTAAATTCCGATGGATTTATCAAATTCAAATTCACGCACAAAAATGTAAAATCAAACGGTGGATTTAAATTTAGGAGATCTAAATTCAAATCCATGTTTCCAATCGCAGCCTAAATTATAAAAGAATATCTAAGATTGAGAATTTGGGACAATCAATCAATTGTTTTTGGGAGAACAACAAAACACTTGGAAAGAAGTATTAAGACTTAAGAGTATATGGATTGGACGGTTCATTGTGTCTGTGGTAGCTTCCATCCAATATTAGTAACCACTTATGATGATTTGGATTGCTAAAAAGATATACCACTTGGCCTAAACTTGGGGTGATTGCTTGTCCCAATTTTATTGGTGGTAGTCTTCTCTGTAGAGCCAATATTTTTTTAAAATAAAAATAAAACCACATTTCATGTTGGACTTGACTCTCCTGATGTCATTTAAACACCAACACCGTCAATGGTTTAAGATCTATACTGTCAAAATGATAGATCATAGATTGAAATACGACAGCCCTAAAAATGGTGTTTTAGAGAGATTTCAATCATCCTATCTGACATAATATCAGCCGTTGCTTTTGATTTTAATGACTGATGTTAAAGTCCATCAATATGATGGTTCACATCCACTTATAGGTATATTTCTTTGGGCTGAGATATGTGCCAATGATAGATTGCTACTTATAGAATTCGCTTGATAGTTTCCATCCGATATAATTGGGTTCTCGCGGGTATGATGTATAACGTAAAATCGCAAAAAAAAATTAGGGCATGATTTGGGCCTTTGATTCCATTTTCCTCATCTTTTCCGTAGTGGGATCTCATGAAAAGCAGGATTCCCTAGAGCTCCCAGCCCAAAATCATTGAGCCTTAGGAGAGCAGGCTTCTAAGGGCTACATTAAGTGACTTCCTAAGTTGGGGTGGTAATGGGCTCTGGAGGGTATGTGTGGTTCTTTCGTTCATGTTCCTCGCTCTCACAGACTTCTGCGTGTTACATGTTAGCCAAAGAGGGAGCAAACTTGGGCCCTATGGGCTCCAATTAATCTCCGTTTTTTTCTTGTAAGAGAGAGAGAGAGAGAGCTTGGGCCCTATGGGCACCAGTTAATCTCCCTTTTTTTCCTGTGAGAGAGAGAGTTTGACACAAACTTAAACCCAACAAATCTCTACATCAAAGTTAGTCAGTCTAATCTCACACTAAAAATGTGTTACTTAGACCTAGCCAAAAAAAATAAAAAATGTGTTACTTAGACGAATGACAACTATTCAGTGGCAAATGAAAAATTAATTTGACAATATTAATGATGATGGAGCACCAAGTAATTTACAAATTTCATTCCCCACACATCATCAATATACTAAGACAAAAGAAGATTTAAAATTTAAAGTTAAGAATAGACGTAATAAAGCGTTTAACAAAAATTAACTAATTATCTCCTCAATTGAAACCGCCTTGGAAACCTCCTTCTTAGAAACCCATAACTATTATCTATATTAGGCATCACCACTTTATTTGTTGTGATCACCGTCCCAAACAATTTGCACACTTTTTCAAGGTTTCCTCTCCCAGTTGTATATGATGTGTGCATGTTTTTTAATCAGCTCTCGATGCGTTACCAACTAACTCCAAAACCTAAATTAATGAGAAAAAAGACATTTAAGTTGGAGGTATTGAGATCGAAGAAACAAATCAATGCAACTACAAATTTGACCATTTTAGCACAAGCAGAGATAAAGCAGCTTGTACATGTTTCACAAGGTAACATTACTTCTTTCACCCGAAAGTCATTGGCAGCAAAAGAAGTAATGAACTCAAAACATAAATGAATCCCAAAATATAAAAAAACAACAGCCAGCGTTATCCTAGCCAGCTTAAAGGCTATCTCGTGGAGACCCATTTGGCCGTCAGAATGAAAGGGTAATCGGTAGACCCTAGTACCCTACATGAACACACCAATTCCTTAAGATCTTGAAGCTTTTGAAGAGCCTTATATAACCCATCAATCTTGTGAAAAGATATATTCTCTTTACTCATCAGGGCCCTTGAAAATCTATCAAATGATCTTGCACCATCAACGATTTAAGGTAGTGTTGCTCTGTGCCATTAAAGTGATAGATCATAAATTAAAGTCCAAAAGGCCCAAAAATAATGTTTTGGAGGGATTTAAACCGTCTGATCTATTGACCATAAAATCCACTGTTGTTTTAATCGGATGGATCCAAATCCACTTATAGGCATGTTTCTTTGAGCTGAGATACATATCATACTCAATGATGTGAGATAAAAAGTACAATTTTCATGGTATAAAATTATTTAAATATTATTTTGGTGTTCAAATGTCGGTCAGAGCAATGATCTTCTTTTTTCTTGTAACTCGGGGGTATTTTTCACCTAACCCATAGAGATCACACATTAATTTGGTAAGATTGAAGATATGGTTGCAAACGGGTAAACATGAAAGCCAGTCAAAGCCAAGCACGGCCCACACACGTAAGGGACTCAGGCCTGAACTCAGCTTTCACCTACGATAGTGAAGTTGTGTCGGTTGAGATACCCACTCAAAAGAGAGAGTTGGGCTGGATATTACACAAACCCACAAGCTCAAGCCCAAGCCCAAGCCCAAGCCCGAACTGATCCACTTGAAGCCCTAAGCAACAATTTTTTGAGCCAAATCATAAAAGCCCATTGAGCCAGTCAAGATTGTTTGCACACATAATTGATCATCTCTCAAAGTCTACACCTTGGGGTAAACGAGGGCTTTGGTCAGTCCCACTGGTTGGACTCTAAATGCGGTTCAATCAAATTTTGAGAATGTTTGGATGCATGAGTTCTAAAAGTGAATGCAAACCAATAAAGTTAAGAGTCAAGATTCCCTTGCATCCAATGGTCTTAAAATTGGTGAGTACAACCAGTTGGACCTGACAAAACTCCGGTAAAGGAATTTGTCGGCTCAATGTGGACACTGAGTGGAACTTGGTCAAGTGTTCAGTGATGGCACCTTGAGACATACACATGCTTTAAAGGGCATAGAAATCCTTACATATGTCTTAAGTGTAAAAAAAAGGTACACAGTTGGCAAGATATTAGCTTATCATGTAGGATGTGCTTGTAATGAGCAAGGGTATCCCTCCCATTTTGTTTGTTGAAATCAAAAGAATACGAGAGATGAAAAGAAGGGTTGCATGTGACTTTATAATTGGGGAAAGGTAAAGGTGTCACTCGGTCGAGAACCCCTAGAACAGGAGACGCAAAGAATGATAGAGCTATGATTTTGAGTTTCGATCAACTATTTTGTAGTGACTTCGAGTCGATAGGCCACTCTCTTTTTTTTCTCCCATTTTTTATGAGGGAGATCATATAGATTTTTTATTTTATTTTTTGCTCTTTCTAGGCTGCCATGAGTAGGGCAGATAAAGACCCAAGGGCGTAGCCAATAATTTTTGTTGGTGAGAGATTTCAAATGATTAATATAATGTGAGTAGTTATTTTGTTATGGATTTGACAGTTTATGTACAAACAAAAGTTATATAAGAATCATACTTAATAGAAACTTTAGAATTAAATGGGGGCTTGAGTTCATTTGAAAACTTTTACATCATAGATTTGAGGGCTTATATACAAACAAAGATTATATAAGAACCATACTTAATAGAAACTTTAGAGTTAAATGGAGGCTTAAGCCCGCACACCCTTCTATGAGGATACGCCATTAAGACCTTTCTAAAAGGAAGAGGATATAATTCCTTTTAGTTAAGGGAAAGCAATTCCTAAAATAAGGTGCTATATATTTTATAGACGATACCACCGGATTTGGTACTTCCATCTGTCACATCTCATGGCAAACATACCGCCGTCCACGAACTTCCCTTGTGGTCCAGCACGAAAAAATTGAATACTTTAAGAGTTTTTGAATATCACGAAAAAAAAGGTACGAGTATTTGCAATTGAAGATTTAGTCTCTGGAACTAGAATTTTTGCACGTGAAAACTATTGACCTCCTTGATCATTTATCAGCTCAATCTTTCAGTCAACTGATATTTAGATCATGGCTTACCTATTAGACGATTAGATATTGACTCCATGCGACACACATCCTAAACTTGAGAACCCCTTCTCATGACCATAGTCATTTATCAACATCTGATTGTCTGATAAGTGAGCCATGATCTAAAAATCAGTGTGGAAGATTTAGTTGAAAAACGATCTCCATTGTTTGATTTAGGATGTCAACAAATTTCAAGAGTGAAATCTTGGTTGCAAAGACCAAATCTTTAGTGGCAAATATCGGTACCAAAAAACAAGGGCATCCTTTTGCCGTTGCAAAGGGGGCCCACAACTTGTCAGGTGATAAGCCCATTCACTCTGTAAGACAAAAGTCAATTTACTTTACTTATTTGGAGCCACTCAAAATTCAAACTTGAAACCCCCTTGCATGCGTGCATACTTCGTGGGGTGGGGCTGCTGCATCATAGATGTCCCTTCCTTTTCACCACTTTTTGTCGGGTGGGTTATCTTCAAAGTTCAAAATGCCTTAAGAGTAGTTGGTACGGGGTAACCAACCTCTTCACTCTCTCAACCATCAACGGATCAATCTCTCTATCCTAAAAGTATCAAACCTAGAGGTTAAGGGTTATGGGTCACCTATCCAATGGTCTTAAATCAGATAATGGATATTGTTTTTCATCCTAATATTTCACTCAACAGTCCTTGAGATTGTAGCTCACCTATCAGACGGTCAAATATTGATTCCGAGTGGTATAAATCTTCAAAAGTGATCATGAGTCTCAGGCAAGGATCAAAATTTCAGCCGAAATAACAGAAATTTCGATTGAAATTATCGATTTCAGTCCCCACCGTAACAATAATTTGGATTGAAATTTCGATCCAAATTTGTATGGGACCCAAAATTTCGGCCGAAATTTCAGTTCAAATTTTCGGTTTCGGTCAAGCCCAAAACCGAAATTTTACCCAATATTTTTATCCTTGTTCTTAGGTCACTCTTACATATGTGTTCCACGTGGAATCAACATCTGACCAAGAAAGTCAACGATTTAACGAGTAAGAACCTTATTTGCAGTGTGGCAAAATTACGATCTTCCATTGTAAATATTGGTGCCTTGAAATTTCGTTCCAATGGCTGTCCGCCCGGAAATGTTATTCTTGCTAAACATATTTGAAGTTGCAAGTAGTATCTCCTTATTGGATCTGTGACTTCATTTCTAACCCCTAAAATTTAAATCAAGCAAAAATATCGAAAATGGTGGTGTTATTTGCACCCGTATTTCTTGTAAAGAACAGATAATCATTTTAACACACCTATTTTGTAAAGAGCACCCGAGTAAGGGATGAATTCAAAATCCTTAAGAAAAAAAGATTTTTCCTGATGTAAATGGGCTCTTTATACAGGATTGTGAGTTATCTTAACAAAAATGAAATAACTTAGTTTTAGGTTCAGGCTTGCTTTTTCGTGCATTCTTCACAGAAAATACGGGTGCAAATAACGCCATCCCATTGGAAATGAAATTTCGTTTCCACTAGATTTCACCCGTTTCCAAGTTGTCACACTGGAAAACTCATTTGTTTAACATCTTTAGGCATCATATAAAAGCAGGTCACCAGCCATTATATAAAATCCACATCTTTTTATGTAAGACATATTTTTACAATACTCATTCGATCATATGTTGATTGCATAATTATTTTTCCTAAGCAACCACAATACGATAGGTGAGCTCTAAAACTCACTTGTCTATAACTCATAAAAGATGGTGACCTCGTTCAGGTTCTAGTGATAAATTTAGGTGTCCATCTCAAAATCAATAGGGTATAGGGTATGATTGACTAGAGGGGCCCAAGATCCAATATCTTATAAGAGGAGTTCATGTAAAATTTGAATTGGGTTTTGTGGAGTGGAGAAATGTCTGCTCTGATATCATGATAAATTTGGGTATTCGTCTAAAAAACAATTGGCTATGAGTGGAGGGGCCCAAGATCTCATAAGAGGAGAGACAAGTCTAACTATCCGATGTGAGACTAAACTTCAACAACGAGCATGTAAAGCCCATTTTTGTTACCTAAAACCCATGCTTAGCAATCATATCAAAGATGGTGAGCTCAAAGAATAACCCTTTTTTCTCATATATCCCCAAATCCTCAACCTTATTTAGGTTTTTTTTTTTTCAGACAAGCTATAGTTGTAAAAGGAAAATTTGAGCAATGGAGAAGAGAAGTTTTAGCTTTCTTTATGAGCCGAGGGGAAATGCATCGGGATGCAGAATGCAGCCCTAGAGGGCTGCACTCGGATTCCATATCACGTACCATGTGGCATGTGACTCCTAAAGATAACCCGTTTTGGGTTCTCCAACTACATGACATGTGGTTTAAGAAAAAAAATCACTTTATATATAATTTATTTTATGGGTCAAAGATAAGGTGACGCCTCAAAAAATTTAGTGTATTAAAGTTAAGTTTCTTTGATCACATTTTTAACAGTAGATATGCATCGAATCAAACCCAAATTATGTGTAATACTTGATCAGTCTTATCTAAGTTGCCTCGACACTTGATCCTTGTCATAGGTGCCAAATGGTGTCCAACTTGGCTTTACACAGCTCTAAGGGCCGCGCGGACGCATAATCCCGGGCCTCGTTTTTCATTATGCGGCTTCAAAGAGAAAATTTTAGTGTCACTACTAATTTCATTAGTGTTACATGCCCAAGCAAATTACATGTGGAAGGCCGAAGACTACATATATTTCACTAGTGTTACGTGCTCTAGCAGGAGACCTGAGTTCGAATCTCCTCCCTCCCTTGAGGCCACCCTAGGGATTTATATCCTATAGTGACCCGACATGTGATGAAATTCGGGTGCACATGTGCTCCTGAGATTAGGCGGGTGCTCTACGAGGCCCGGATACCCAGATTATATATATAAACTGCATGTGGAAGGCGCAGCTCCCATTAAATTTGCTCTATTCTGGAGAAACTAAAAAAATTAAGTACATATCCCAAATAATAGGCAACGGTTTCAACTCGGGTCGCCAAAAAATCGCACACCAACATGGTGTGAAGGCACTCACACCATATGGTTTCTCCTACCGTAGCAACAAACACAACGGTAATCGGGCCATTGAAAGGATGAAGCTCTACCGGCATTCCATGAGTAAAGGGGACCACCTCGCCATGTGATCAATACAAAGACTGTTACCATCATAATTTTGAAAACCTTTATCATATATTATTTTTTTTCCGTGCCAACGGTATAATTATGAAATGGACAGCTGTTAAGGTGCCCCGATGGGGTACCGTGAGCGCGCCCCAATAGTCCACGTGGACCATTGAGGGGGGCACGCTCACCGTACCCTGTGAGCGTTTTCTAAACATGCCCACGCGTTCTCTCAAAGTGCCAACATCTCAAACCCTTTGAAAAATATTGATTCATTCGAATCAGATGATGGAGATCGTTTCGCCCCGATCTTCCACACAATAGATCTTGGGATCGTGACGCACCTATCAGACGATCAATATGTGATTCCACATGATCTTGAGATCACACGGCACTCTTCTCGCTCATATGTTATTTAGCTGTCCATTTAAAGTCTTTTTATCTCATCATGATCGGATGGTAAAATATTTCAATCTTGTTCTTAGCGCTCAATTTAATCTAAATATGACCATTCTCATCCTATGTTAGGGAATTAATGAAACAGTATTCCAAGTGTCTAAGGATGCACATGCTGTACACCTTAATACCAACGCGTAAGTTACATGCATCTTATAAGTAATCTTTTTTGGTGTGTGTACATGGAGTTGGTGTGGCAATAGCAATAGGGATTCTACATCCACCAACTTTCGAATCCCCAATCGATGTGACCAAAAGTCTTCACATCTCGGCACTTTTATTTCTTGGTTTGGACGGTATTAGATTCACTTACATATGACTGCGAAGAGAACAGTTATTCAATCTCCAACGTAAGAAAAGACAGGCTGTTATACGGTGGTTATTGCTGAGAACCATCAAATATGATAATGCCGTATGGTGTATTTAAGAGGTCCAATCTTGGTATGATTGTAATTCTTTCATCTGCCGAAAGTGATGTGCCGGATTGAATCCGGAAATCAGTTGCTCCAAAATGAGGGTAAGGCTGCCTACAATCTACCTGTCTTCGACCCTATTAAAAGCGCGTGCCTTGTATATTGAGTATGACCTTTATGGCTTTATCTACAGTGCACTTGGCTAGGATGGACAGCATCTCTTTGGAAAAAATTGTTATAAGCTACGTATAGGAAATGTCCCATAAAAAAAGTTTACCAATTGATCAGACGGTCCAGATATTTCAAAGGGGTACCATCAAATTTGGTACGTGTGCTTAACAGGCTATATAAATTTGAAGTAAGGGTGCACGCCGTATTTGTGCATGTGGCCCGCTGAACGTTGGGGGTGACCAGCGACGTCGAAATAAGTGTTGCCCTTGACTGACTACTGGGGATTGCTTAAGGGCCCCACCTCTCTCTCTCTCCTTTTTTTTTTTTTTCTATTATATTATTATCTTTTATGTAGCAGTATTTGCAGCCACACATTCTACCTCTACAGCTTTAAGATTCCAACGACTAAACCATTGACAGCCATGAATTAGATGACCGAGAATGATTTTCGTCCAAATATTCAATACAACATATCTTTAGAGATCATGGCACACCTATCAGACGTTCATATTTTGATTCTATATGACACACATCCCCAAAAGTATTCGTGATCATCATATCATTAAAGGGATTCTTGGGTCAGTTTTAGGAATGCTTTCCTAGAGAAATCAACTTCTGACTGCCTGATAGGTGGAGCATGATTTCAAGATCTATCTTGTCTGCGGTTAGGACAAAAAACGAACTGAATCATTCAGTTCAAGGCAGTCAACATATTTACCGGTGAAAATCTTAGGCTGCTGAGACCGAATGTATGACTGTAAATACCGTTGCTTTTTTTTTTTTCCCAAGTTTTAAATCCAACCAAGTGACCAACCAACTAACTCGGCTGTTCCCCCTTGCTGTACCTCCTCCTGTAGTCTTTCTCTCCTCTCTCTTTCTCTCTCACTAGAATAGATAGTGTAGGTAGAAAGTCTGAGATTTAGCCGGAATCTGACATTTCGGTGAAAACCCAAGTGAGAAATGGCGTCCTTATGGTACTTTCCGGCAGTATTCTCGTACATTATACTAGTGATAAGGCTCTGCTCAGGCGAAGATCCTTTTGCTTACTTCGACTGGCAACTCTCTTACATTACTGCCTCTCCTTTGGGAGTTGAACAACAGGTGAGCTTCCTTATTTCTAGATCTCTCTACTTTACTGCCTTTTTCCTTCCTATTTTTCTCCAAATATTTTTTTAGAGACTTTATCTTCTTTTTTATACCACATTTTAGTTTATTTTCTTGTGGATCTTAAAAGATAAAATATATTTCAGACTTGGGACAGTTAACTAAAATGTTGGTTAAAAAGAAGATCAGAGTACCCCAACTTCAGTTCAAATGTTTCTGATCTGGAACTGGAAGTGGGTACTTTACCTAGTAAACTTAGAGCTTAATCCCTGTTTTGACAATCTGGGTGATGGACCTATAAAGTTCGAACCGTCGATCAGGGAACGCCGCCAGGAGGCGGGTGATTGCCTTTAGCCAAGATTTTCTCCCGACCGTCTAGATCCATAATCTTCCATCATCCTTGTACACCATTAATGAACCACATTATATAGTTGGTTTGGATTTGCCCGTTAATACTCAAGGACCAACGGCCCTCGTTAATTAGGTAACGGTGGGTGATTATTATCCAATTAATCATGCATGTAACTGACTAAGATTTATACGTGACTTTATCATGGCCATGCATGCCAACACTAGGCAATCTGCAAATTTCCTGTTTCATGAATGTGATGAAAACAGGTCCTAGCTAAAATTATCTCATGCGTGATTTCGGCTCGATGGGAACTGGGAATCAATGTTGATTGACCAGTTTGCTCATGATCCGATACTCGATTTTACGAATGAGATGATTTAGGTATGACCGAGTTCACAAATTTGCCACCGGGTTTTAGTCTTGCTGATGTTTATTTTTAGGCTAGATGAGTAATTTAGTGTTAAATTGTTTCATTTCATCGTCTTTTACAGGTTTTATTTCTGTTTATATTTTACAAATCTATTTCTGTTTGGGATCATAGGTGATAGCAGTTAACGGAAAGTTCCCCGGTCCCGTTGTCAATGTCACCACGAATTGGCATCTCGTTGTCAACGTCCAAAATAATTTGGATGAGTCTTTACTTATCACCTGGTAAGATTCTCAGAGTAGATTCGGACAAAGAACGGTAATAGATCGAATCTAAGAACACCTACATTGTTTCGATTTTGCATATAACAGGGATGGAATCCAACACCGGCGCAATTCTTGGCAAGACGGTGTTTTGGGCACAAATTGCCCCATTCGCGAGGGTTGGAACTGGACTTACCAGTTTCAGGTGAAGGATCAGATCGGCAGCTTCTTTTACTTCCCATCACTTAATTTTCAAAGAGCGGCAGGCGGGTATGGGGGTATTATAGTCAATAACAGAGCGGTAATTGCTGTGCCATTTGGTGAGCCTGATGGGGACATCACCCTTTTCATTGGGGACTGGTACACTAGAAACCATACGGTCAGTATTATTGCACAATTGGATATGTGATGAGAAAACTAATTGAAATCTAGAGTATCTGATGGGTTAACTTCATTTGGGTCATAGGATCTTCGAAAGGCCCTCAACGATGGGAAAGACCTTGGGATGCCGAATGGCGTTCTTATGAACGGGAAAGGTCCTTATCGATACAATACTACAATTGTGCCAGCTGGTATCGATCACGAGACAATTAATGTCCATCCTGGTAATGTCTGTACTACATTTTGTATAGTGAGTCATCTTTTAAGATTTTATTAGCCTATGTATATTGACTTCCCTACACAGCACTATGGGATGTGCGCCACATGCATCCATGGCTGTTAGATTTGCTCTTGGATTTTATGTTTTATTTTAGAAACTACTAACGTACTACAGAGTAATTGAATTTTTGGAGAAATTTTATTCAAATGGTAGGTATGGTTGTAGTTTAATCAATTGCGAAAAGAAAAAGTCTAGGTCCTATTATCATACCTTGAATTTTGGGGTTTGCTCAAACCCTATCGGGCTGTGGAACTGACTCATGTGCTCTGGATATTTATTTAAAGCCTGTTTGCTGCAGCATTGCTTTTGCTATTTGATTCCTGCAAATGCTTGTATCCAAAAGCGGGTGTTTTTGCCGCTTCTGGATTCCACCCATTTTCAGCTTAAAACTGATTCCCGCAAAATATGTTGGGGCGAGACCATGAGAATCAGGTCAAGAAGCTGGTGGCATTACCAAATGCTAATCTTTAGGTGGTTGGGAGGGGGCATTTGCTTTTCATTGATGATGTAGTAAAGCTTCTCATTGACGATGTTTTCCATTCATGAACAGGCAGAACATATCGCTTTCGGGTACATAATGTTGGCATTTCGACTAGTTTGAACTTCAGGATCCAAAACCATAACATGCTTCTTGTGGAAACAGAAGGATCATACACAGTGCAGCAGAATTATACTAACTTGGATATCCATGTTGGGCAGTCTTATTCTTTCTTGGTTACAATGGATCAGAATGCAAGTAGCGATTACTATATTGTAGCAAGTGCTAGATTCGTAAATGAATCGCTCTGGACCAGAGTTACTGGTGTCGCCATCTTGCACTATTCCAACTCCAAGGGGAACGCAAGAGGCCCTCTACCAGATCCACCGAACGATTTTTACGACAAAACATTTTCAATGAATCAGGCCAGATCTATCAGGTTTGTTCGTAATTTCTAATGTAGTTTTAGATTATGAACATTATACTCTAATATCATAGATTGTGCAGATGTCATTATTTATCAGGTTTTTCTTTTCCTTTTTATACTTTCAAACTTTTTAAATATTCTTTCATCGCCTCATCATAGTCTTATCCCATCTATTTGGTTTGGCTTTGCAAGTCTTATTTCTCCATGCATTCTATGTAGGGCTAAACTCTCTGTTACTGCACAATATGTCATATTGCTTCTCACAGCTTCCTTCCAGGTTTTCACTTGCATGGTATCAAAACCCGGCCGATACCAATACATATCAGCGATAC
The DNA here is from genome assembly GCA_021018995.1 of Chloranthus sessilifolius. Taxonomy (NCBI): domain Eukaryota; kingdom Viridiplantae; phylum Streptophyta; class Magnoliopsida; order Chloranthales; family Chloranthaceae; genus Chloranthus; species Chloranthus sessilifolius. The sequence goes on along the minus strand of CM037595.1, from coordinate 104,467,393 downwards.
GTATCTGTTTCGTCAAGAACCGATACCACCCCGATGCAGGTATCAGGGTGGTATCGGTATCGAACTGATACTAGTCAGTATCGGCCAATACTGTCTCTGTATCGGCCGATACTGACTAATACAACCAATTTTTTATTGTTTATTTTACTTTGTTAGAAAAAAAAAGATATTGACTGATACCGAGACTGATACTGACACCGTGTTCACTCGTCTTCTGCTTCTCCTACTTGTGCGAGTATTGTTTCAATTTTTCCTTTTATATTCTTTATCTTTTTAATGTGCTTCTTGGGTTCAATATGAGTCCTTGTTTGACTTGCATTGGCCTTTCCTTTGATTGGCATGATCGAAGGACTTGTTTCCCATACGTGGTCTATAGTTGCTAATTTTGAGTTTGAATCTCATTGAAACCTCTTTATAATTCTACTGAAGGCTTTGCTCCTCACGGGTTGCTCAGTCGCTAAGCTTGAATAGTCTTTCTTTTTTTTTTTTCAATAGGTAAAGCTGGGATTGAAACTGAGGCCTTGAGGTTGCAATATTGTCAGCCTTTCATTGGGCTACAGGCCCAATCCCTTGCTTGAATAGTTTATTAGTTACAGCCTAATTAGATTCTTTTTTTAGTGGCAGTAATGAGGTAAAATTTTGATGATGATGATGACCATAGTAACAATAATTTTGGCGACTTTTTCATTTTAGTCACCATTTATTCATCAAATAAACAATGCGAACAAATTGAGACTTATCAGAAAGTCAGAAGTTGTGAGTTTTGTATAAATCATCAAAATTAAAACTAATTTGTGACCTTTTCCCCACTTTTCTAATTTTTGCCATTTTTGCTGAATTTGTCAATTTTTCCCTGAAAGCTTCGCCATTTTTTCCCTGAAAACTTCCGACTTTTTCGCGATCTCTTACTTTGACACTAAGGTGGTGACCTGGGTTTCTTCCTTCCCATTCTAAGTGCTCCTTTTCAAACAAATGAAGACGACAACTTTTCAAGAACTTGCTATCTCTATCTGATCTGGGAGTTATGTTTTTGAATTTATCAGGTGGAATGTGTCTGCTGGTGCTGCTCGCCCTAATCCACAAGGGTCCTTCAAATATGGGCAGATCAACGTCACTGATGTATATGTGCTGAAAAACAAACCAGCAGTTGTCATTAATGGAAAACGCCGGACTACATTAAATGGCTTATCATATGTCTCTCCTACGACACCATTGAGGCTTGCCGATCAATACCATGTGAAGGGAGTGTACAAACTTGATTTCCCGACTAGGCCACTTGTCGGATCACCTCGGACAGGAACATCTATAATTAATGGTACATTTAGGGGATTCATGGAAATTATATTCCAGAATAACGACACCACAGTCCAGAGCTACCACATGGATGGATATGCATTTTTTGTGGTCGGGTATGGGTTTCTTTTATTTTATTTCCGTTGCGTAAATGACAAGTGTGTTTTATCTTGCTGTTAACAATGCGATTTTGATAAATTGCAGGATGGACTTTGGGGAGTGGACAGAGAATAGCAGGGGAACATACAACAAGTGGGATGGAGTGGCTCGCTGTACAACACAGGTATTATATATGGGATCATTCTCTTGTTTTTAATATAAGGTACCCGACGCAAGTGACAATGGTGGCACTCGGGTCAATATCAAACTGGCTACCTTGGTAAAGGCGCTGATATATTTGAGCATCAAATCAGTGAAAGGTCAATGAACTTTAGCTGAATTGACTGCTTTGTCTAGCCCTTGAGGCTTGACCATCTAAACAAAAGGAGACTGACACAGGTGTCATTGCTGGCACTCGGGTCTGGTACTAATACCAGCTCTTTTTATACTGTCACCTAAGGGGTCATTTGTGTATTTGTGATTGTTTTTAGGGAAGGGACCGACTCTCCTGACCGTCATTTAAGCACCAAATGGTGTTTAAATGATCATACACCATTTATTGGCTTATGATCTTGGAAATCCATGCCATCAAAGTAATATATCATGAATTAAAGAATTGTGGGTAAAACAATCACACTTTTTGAACTTTTTGAGAGATTCGAATCATCCGATCTGTGCACTAATATCAACGGTTGTTCTTAAATTTGATGGCTTATATTGAAGTTCACTGATCGGATGGTTTATGTCCACTCATAAGCATGATCCTTTGGCTGGGACATGTTCCAATGATGGATTACCCCATGATAAATCTGTGCATCCAACTCAAAACCAATTGGCAATGATTGGAGGGGCCCGGGATATTATAAGGGGAGAGACAAGGATATTTTTTATCCAATGTGGGACTAAGCTTCAACATGCCCCCTCACATGTTGGCGGGACTGAGCCAAATCACGTGGACAATTGAACTGGGTGACGTGGAGTGGAGAAAGGTTTGCACTGATACTCTGAAGAATCCCATGAGCCTAACTCAACCTCACAAAATTGGCTTGTAAGGTGAGGATTGCCCCAGGTTTTTATATGTAGCCCTAGGCTATGATACCCATGCGATATGGGACTATCGCTCACGCCCCCTCACGTGTAATGTGTCTCTCTACATCCTTGTGGTTACCTGCTCTGATACCATGTAGAATCCCATGAGCCTAACTTAACCTCGCAAAACCGGTGTGTGAGGTGAGGATTGCCCCAGTTGCCTAATTCAACCTCACAAAACCGGCTTGTAAGGTGAGGATTGCCCCAGGTTTTATATATATCCCAAGGCTATGATACCCATATTTATTCTGGTATCAGAGCAGGTAACCATAGGGATGTAGAGAGACACGTTACACATGAGGGGGTGTGAGCGATAATCCCACATCGCCTGGTTATCATTTCCTTGGGCTATATATAAAAACCTGGGGCAATCCTCTCCTTATAAGCTGGTTTTGTGAGGTTGAGTTAGGCTCATGGGATTCTACATTGCCACTTGGGCAATTTAGATTGATCATAGATGTGTGCCACATGGCACAATGATAAATCACACTTCAATAGCGTGAGATAAAAAGTGACATTTTAATGGTGGAAGATCATTTAAACAAAATTTGGTGTTTAAACGTCGGTCAGAGCCATTATCCCTTGTTTTTATTTATTTTTATTTTTACACCTTTATTTTTTCTGATAAAGGGGGCTTTTTTTGATGGATCTATCGATACGACCATCAAAATATATGCCCTAGGATCTAGGCGCATGATCAATCAAAACAATAAATCAACAATCCATAAATTAAAATATATATGCGCACCTTGAGTGTGAGCCATGAAAGATCAGTTGCCACTTGGATCTTCAACGATCTCCATGCTCTCAACACCTCTTAGCACAATGGGGATGCCTTTGCTAATGAGGAGGGTTGAAGTGTGTCGAGCAATCGTTGGGACCAAGCATCCCTTATAGTTATAGCCAAAGAGTCTTTTCTCATTAAGGACTTCAATTACTAATTATATTGTGAATTGAAATCACAATCATACCTTAACTAAAAGACTTAATTATTAGTTGCTTATTCTCTTCAAATTCACCGAATTAGCAACTATTATATCTCAAGAATGATCTTACACCATTCACCGGTCAGCGGATTGACCATAGTGACGACCACCAAAATAGAAACTTCTAACAGTCTCCCACTTGACCACACTATGCCAATAAACTCTGATTACCAAATGTTAGCTGACTTTCTTTAAATGACAAATCCAAATCAATCTCAATCAAAGTCTTTAAAATCAGTCCGGTCCAGTGAGAATACTAACACAGAATCAATGTAGTCAATGCATCATGTCATCGACACATGACTGTTCATTAGTTACCATATTAGAATTCATTACCGACATTGATTCCAACTAGTATGTTTTCACATAGATTGCAAGTTTACAAACTGAATGGTGATTACATGTAAACTCAATCTATTATTGATCCCACTTTATTGTCATTTATTGACACCATATGTTCCAAAATTTTATTTGCATAAAAATGAAAAAACAAATAAATAATCCTTATTTTCGAATTAATTAAACAAATGTATTCACTCTTATACATCCACTCTCAAAGGTTATCAAAACTATCATTTAATCTCATGGGCGCAACGTGCTCCGAAAAGAGCTTGGGAAGTAAGCCTTTAGTGAGAGGGTCAACCAACATGAGTGTCGTACTGATCTTTTCAACTGATACAATTTGATTATAAACTTTCTCTCTTACAACAAGATATTTGATATCAATATATTTGGAATTTCCACTAGTCTTGTTGTTATTAGAGATAGCTATCGCAGCGGAATTGTCACATAAGATTCTTAGTGGCCTTGAAATACTATCAATAATTTGGAGCCCTGAGATAAAAAATTTCAACCATATCGCCTCACATGTTGCCTCAAAACATGCAACGAACTTTGCATCCATAGTAGACGAAGTAGTCTAAATTTATCACCCTTAATCATAGGGGCAACAGTAGTGGAGCAGTTATGCACGTTAAACCTTTTGAGAACTTTTTAAATATAAGCTCTTTGAGACAGTCTCAATATGTCACAGGCTCTATTTTGATAAATCTCAATTCCTATCACGTATGAAGCTTCACCAAGATCTTTCATACCAAAATTCTTTGATAAAAATTTATTTGCCTCATGTAACATGCTCAAACTACTACTCGCAAGCAATATATCATCAATATGCAAAACAAGGATGATAAACTTGCTCCCACTGGTTTTAAGATATATGTATTTATCCACAATATTTTCTTTAAAACCAAAGTTTGAAATGACTTCGTAAAATTTTAAGTACCATTGTCAAGATGTCTGCTTTAAACCATATATAAACCTTTTAAGTCTACAAACTAAATGGCTCTCTCCCTCAATCTGAAAACCTTCAGGTTGTATCATAAAGGCATCTTCATGCAAGTCATTATTCAGAAAAACAGTTTTTACATCCATTTGATGCAATTCTATGTCAAAATGAGCTACCAATGGCATGACTATCTAAAATGATTTCTTTCTAGAGATAGGGAAAATGTCTCTTTATAGTCTATTCCCTCTTTTTTAAGTGAACCCTTTAACGACTAACCTGACCTTATATCTTTCTACATTACCTTTGGAGTCTTGTTTGATTTTATATACTCATTTACAGCCTACAGACTTTACTCCTTCAGGTAACTCGCAAAGATCTCAGATCGAGTTATGTTTCATTGATTCCAACTCATCTTTCATAGCTTCGAGCCATTGAGTTGAATTGTCGCTCTTCATAGCTTGGTTAAAAGAAATAGAATCTGTTTCCCTTCCAAAATCATACTCACTCTCATTGAGGTAGTCAATATAGTCATCAGAAATGGCTGACTTCTTTGCTCTCTCTGATCTACGCAATGGTTGATCATTGACGGTCACCATAGGAGCAAGAGCCTCCTCAATGTGGGGTGCTACAATAGGTATAGCCTCAGGTGCATCAACACTATCTTGAATGACTGGTGTTGGTGCCACCTTTTCTTGGATAAAAGGGATAAAAATTATAACCCGATTCTCTTCAAAAGTGATTTTCCTAAGTTCAACACTCCCACTGTTCTCACAATCCTCAAAGAATTTCGCATATCTAGTCTCAACAATCCGAATACTATAAGTGGGGCAATAAAACCTGTAGTCTTTTAACCTATCAGGGTAATCAATGAAATGACAACTTATAGGTTTAGGATCTAATTTTCCTAATTATGGATTATACACCTTTGCTTTAGCTAAATAGCCTCAAATGTGTAAATACCCTAAAGTCGATTTTCTTCCTACCTATAGCTCATAAGGAGTTTTGGGAACAACCTTACTAGGAACCCGATTTAGGATATGCACCGCCTTTCCAAGGCTTCTCCCCACAAGAACATAGGCAACTTAGAGTTGCACAACATGCTTCTCACCATATTCATAAGAGTACGATTTCGTCGCTTAACTATACCATTATGTTCAGGTATTTCCGGCATGGTGTATTGAGCAACAATGTCATGTTCTTGTAGATACAGGGCGAATGGTCCTGGATTGCGAGCTGTTTCATAGTATCTATCATAGTACTCTCCGCCTCTATCAGATCTCACAATTTTAATCTTTGAATTGAGTTGTAACTCAACTTCGGCTTTATAAATTTTAAATATATTCATGACCTCAGATTTCTCATGAATGAGAAATATATAACCGAAACGAGAATAATAATCAGTGAAGGTAATAAAATACTTTTGACCATCAATAGCAAGAGTTGGAAACGGTTCACAAATATCAGTGTGGACTATTTCTAGCAAACTCGTGCTACTGATAACTCCTTTCTTATTAGTCTTTGTGAGTTTTCCTTTAACGCAATCGACACAAGTATTGAAGTCAGAGAAATTGAACTCATCGATTATATTATCTTTAATTAACCTCTCAATTCTATATTTAGATATATGGCCTAAACATTTATGTCATAAAATGGAGGAGTTGTCGATTGCTCGTTTTCATTTCTTACTAACTTTATCATCCATATGCATAGAAACTAAAGATTGGACGTAAGATGAATCCAAGTTAAATTTATTAAGATTGCCCACTAGTAAGCCACCACCCACAATATCGGAATCAAATAATAGAGTAAAAACATTATGTCCAAAGTTAAATTCAAAACCTAATGAATACAATTTAGAAATTGATATAAGGTTTCTAGTGATATTTGAAACGTAAATAATATCAACTAAATCTAAAATGAAACCACTATCTAAAATAAGACGGAGAGTCCTAATAGCCTCCACGTCTCCATTTCCGAGTTTGATGATTCGTTCGTCTTTACTTAGTTTCCTGCTTGATCGAAATCCCTGCATTGAATTACTTATGTAAATAGTTACACTAGAATCTATCCACCAAGTATTGCGTGGAGCATCAACATAAAGTGATTCAAAAGATACAAAAATCAGGTCATTACCTTTCTTAACTAGTTAATCTTTGTATTTCTGACAATCTTTCTTGATGTGTCCCTTCTTCTTACATAAGTGACACTTGGTGCCAGAAGTAGACCCGCTAGCATCTCCTTGTTTGGTTCCCAGCAGAGAAGCTTTCATGTTCTTTCCTTTGTATGATCCTTTCTTTCTCTTAAAATTTCCTCTTGATAGTCCAAGAGTGACGTAATGAGCACTTTCAGATTTTTCAGCCCTAAGCCTTTCTTCTTCTTGGACATAATGAGCGATTAGCTCATTCATCTTCTATTTTTCTTTCTACGTGTTATCATTAATCTTGAACGGGCCAAATTGTGTAGGAAGATAAGTCATGATGAAGTGAACTAGATAACCCTCATAAAAGCCCATGTCCATTTCTTTCAGTTGAGTCGTGTAGGAAGATAAGTCATGATGAAGTGAACTAGATAACCCTCATAAAAGCCCATGTCCATTTCTTTCAGTTGAGTCGTCATACCACTCATTCTCATAATGTGCTCTTGTACGCCACTATGGCCATCGCATTTCATGGTTCCCATTTTAATAATAAGACTACTGGAAAGTGCCTTAGAAGTCCCCTGAAATTGTTCCTGAATGGCTTGTATGTATTCCTTTGCATTGTGCGAGTCAGGAATACCTCCTCGGATCGCATCAGTAATGAGACTCTATGATCATAAGGCTCACACGATTTGATCTATCCCACTTTTTCAGATCCGTATAGTTCACTTCCGGGTCCTCAGCTAAGGCATCGGCAGTGAGCACCTTGGGTTTATCAAATCGTATAGCATAGTCAAGATTCAAGCAACTTAGAACAATTTGGACTTGTTCCTTCAATTTGCCAGAGTTTGAGTCACTCAAAGATTCAATTCCACCAATCGTAGTAGTAATAGAATATGGGTTCAATGCTGCCCAATAATTGAGGGCTTTAGTATGCCCATATACAACTATAGCAACGATCCATTCCACAAGATTATATTTATAGTGTGTTACGCAAGAGTTAAGGTATGTCAAAGAATATAATAAAAATTAAAACCAATGTGGTTTTATTGAGAAGCAATTTGTATCCGTTGGGTCGAGTCATAACACATTGACCACTTCCTCAATCTACATTAATGATTGTGGTACTAATTGCATCGTTATGACCATCCGATGGGCCGAGTCACAACACGCTAGCAGTACCCACACACAAAATAATGAATAGTAAAATGCAATCATCACACATCATTAAGTGATTCATCACCGTTGGGCAGAAGTAATTTCTTAAGTTGTAATGTCAACGTTTACTATACACTTTCACTGAATTTGTAACACAATATTTTACAAAAATTAAACCTCACTATGAAAACCACGACACTAGGAAAGATCATCACCGTTGGACAGAAGAATCTTTTCAAGCAATGTTTTCTATTTGAGTTTTATAATATATTAGATGGTCACAAAAGTGGATAAATAATAAAATAAATAAACCACTTAAGAGATGCAAATGGCCAAATCTAACTTATGTTGTGGGTAAGTGTCAAAAATTAATAATAATCGTGGGCAACATTATGTAAGTACTAGCCTTGGTGCTAGAGAACAATCTCCAATACCGAACCCACCCCAATTAAAGGCACTCAAATATACAATAATTATCCGATTAAAAATTATTAAAAGAACATCAGGTCATGAAAATGTCACAACAGAAAGGTCCTTGTCAAAAACAGACCTCAAAAACAGATTTGGATGCTCGAGAAAGTTCAGAATTCATATATAATGTCAGAAAATTGGACCTATAGATAGCCCAGAAATGACCCGATTTAGGATAAGGAATAATATGGGGTCACAATTGCGCCTTAAGGGCAAACGGATCACGTCTAACGGGTTGAATCGAGTCATGAATCATGGGCCGGGAATAGACTGGACCGGACCGCGGGCTGACCGGATCATGACCCGAGTCTAGTTATCAACTGGACCGGGTCGGGTATGAGGACAGGTCGGTTTGGGTCGAACCGGGTTGGGTCATTAAGTCATATGGAGTTTGGAAGCACCAACTTTGGTGCACCAACTAAACACATGCAATAATACCTCATATTATTAAATAATGAAAAGACCCAAACAGAATAGAAGGTATCCTTCTTGTCTCCTTCGTTAAATCTTTTATATTTAAACATCACCTAAAGCACGTTCATACTCTTTGAATGCTTTAATCTTCTAACTTATGAAAGGTATCCTCTCTCACAAGGTTTAAGAACCTTATAAAGCATCAACACATATTGATGGATGGAGATGGAGATCCGAGACGGTTGGTGAAAACAGTTTGCATGGTAGAAAGCCCTTTGCAGATCTTTTCCTGTGTCTTTTGTGGTTTAATGAAGAAAGAAGGGTGGTGAAGATGAGTCCCTGAGAATGAGATAAGAGGACTAGGGTACCTCTACATCAGACCTTCAGTTTGAAGAGTCCTCAAAATCCTAGATCAGATCTTGTGACAATTAAGCACACATCTTTTATAAAATAAATAAATTCCAGCGATCTTTTGTATGTAATATCATGTGTTCATGAATTGAACCTTCCCCTCATGGCAGAAATTGATGGACTTCCACATATTGAGGTCACGATCAGAGCCCTCGAGTTGACAAGTCGAGTGCTTGAATTGTGGAAATTGATAAATCAACTTCGGCTCTAGGGCTCAAATCTGATAAAGAAAGATTGAATGCCCACGTTTCAGGATCAAGAATGACATCTTAGGGGTAAATAGTTGTTACAGGTATTTCAATCGATCATACATCAGAACTTGACTCTGATACCAATTGATGGATCTATCAATCCGACCATCCAAATATATGTCCTAGGATCTAGGCGCATGATCAATCAAAACAATAAATCAACAATCCATAAGTTAAAATATGTGTGCACCTTGAGTATGAGCCATGAAAGATCGGTTGCCGCTTGGATCTTCAACGATCTCCTCTCTGTCAATACCTCTTAGCACAATGGGGATGCCTTTGCTAATAAGGAGGGTTGAAGTGTTTCGAGCAATCGTTGGGACCAAGCATCCCTTATATTTATAGCCAAAGAGTCCTTTCCCATTAAAGACTTCAATTACTAATTATATTGTGATTGGATATCACAATCATACCTTAACTAAAAGACTTAATTATTAGTTGCTTATTGTCTTCAAATTCACCGAATTAGCAACTATTACATCTCAAGATTGATCTCACACTATTCACCGGTCAACGGATTGACTATAGTGATGGTCACCAAAATAGAAACTTCTAACATTTTCTAACTTCTTTCTTTTCGAGTTTTGTCTTAGATTCACAGATATGCTGCTTATATAGATCCTTTATATGGATTGATAAATAGGGGTATTATATGTGTAGTTTTGTTACAGTGATTATCTTTCCATTTCCCTCTACATCTTTGCCATCATTTAGCATTTCAAGTTAGTTTTGGATCAATATCTCAATTTCTATTCCCTTGGTTTTCCTTTTTTTCTTAAACAATATACATGGAAAATGCCCGATTTTGCTTTATGAACTGAATGAAGAATGTAGTGATTTGCTTATATCCTATTGCATACATTGTGTCAAAGGCTACCACTTATAGTTTGAGATATTGAATGTTAAGCATATATAAGGAAGCAATTGGAACTTGAAGGGAATGCTTAGTACTCATTAAACTCGTATTTCTCAATTCGTCCAATGATTAATTCCTGTTATATACAGTACTCCGATATTCTATAATGGAAGGGATAATATGCAGAAGTATATAGTTGACATTCCCGCCCCATGATTTATCCCCCAAAAACTATAATTAATTTCAACAGGAGGAGAGTTTGCAAACAAGAATTGATTTTGTGTTGAAGGCAGACTAAGTGAACAAGCCCACCAGGTTATCTAGAATTCTGTTATAAATGTGGCAGAGTAAATAGTCCCAATTGTGGGCTTCTCGCTCATAAAATGATGGTCAGCCTGTTCATAATTAAAATTAAAAAAAAAGATTGACTTAAATTGTGCTTCATTCTCAACTTAATAGAGGATGACTAAAATGGCATCAACTACACATATCAAAGAAGATCCTGTTACCAAACTTATCAATTTTTACTTTAAAAAGATAACGCTATTCTATGTAGTATATTCTACTTCAGTGATAGCTTTTATAACAATCTATTTTATGCCAATCTATTTAATCTGTGATTTATTGACAATATCAATTCAACCAATCCAGCTATATCAACTACCTGAAATTTTTTTCTGATTAGTAAATACCCTTATAATCTCTGCACACTTGACATGCCTGAGCTAACCATGTCCCTCGTTTACCCTTCATGTAATTGGTTGCACCAATTTCCCCTCATTGGTAAGAATTCTTCCCTAACGTGTTGTGAACCATCGACAATAAAGCATTTTTGAAATTTGCCAATGATTTTTTGTAATGACTGACGGATATATCAAGTAAACGGATGTGTCAAAACATGGAAGTGAAAGATAAAATGTCAATGAAGGGACTCTCTCCCGTAGTGCATACGAATCTCAGAATGTTCCTTCCCGAGCTAGGGCATTTGTGATGCAATTAGCTTCTTTGTGAATGCGGTTTACCACGATGTCAAGCCCTTCGAAGAGATCTAAAACTTCATAAAAAGCAGAAAAAATTTGTCACGGACCATCATTCTATCTAGAAATCCGACGGATTACATTTGCCAAATCACCTTCAATAATGATTACACCTCCAATCTGACACTTTAAAATGCAACAACTTTTAAAATTGCTCTATGTTTTACTTCATTTAAGTCTTTTATCTCAGATTAGTCTAGAGAGGGCTGACATGACTTCTCTATGATTTCTGGGGATCCACCTATCCCTATTGAACCCGGATTCCCAGGAGAGCTCCTGTCAAGCGTAATGTCAGTTCCACTTTGTAGGACAGACTAACCTTTCTAGTATCACCATTTATCTTTTGCTAATAAGAATGTGGAACAAATTATCATGGACCATCATTCTATCTAGCGATCCAACAAATTACATTTGCCAAATCACCTTCAATAATGATTACACCTCCAATATGAAATTTTAGAGTGCAAAATCCTTTAAAACTTTCTATGATTGCAGGGGAATCCACCTATTCTTGCTGAAGCTGGATTCCCAAGAAAGCTTCTGTCAAAACCTAATTTCAGCACCATTTTGTAGGACATACCCAACTGTTCTAATATCACCATCTTATCTCTAGATAATAAGAATTACATTACTCACCCTATCAAGATCCTTTTTTCTTTTTTTTTTTATAAGCCCTATTAAGATCTTGAAAAGAAATCCTCTAGAATTCTCTCTAATGCTCACCCATTGGATAATAAAATTCTTTATTTGCCAAGTTAATAGGCTAACCTTTTTGCTTTATCCTAAAAAAAATGTGATTGTTTCGTTCCTTCCTTACCATCCACAATAGAGCGTATTGGATTATTTCTAATAATCTTACTGGCCACGTAATATTTTCTCTCCCTAAAAATGGGTTTGACTTGAGTTGACTTTCATGGATGTTATGTGGTTAGGGTGTTCTAATGCAATCTTAGGGAACTCCTAATTGTAGATGGTTTGTAGAAGTTTATCTAAACTAGTAAAGTAGTATCTACCCAATACTGAAGTTTCCATGATGAAAAGGACTCTTAGGGAAAATTTATTATTATAAATGGGTAGTCATCCCCTCCTCTAGCATAGTGCACCCACTGGCAATGTCCAAGAGCTCTAACGACGATTCTGACGTCAAAAAGCAAAGGGAAAAAGCTAGAGATAAAGTTACTAGCTCAAGCTTAAGACATGCATTATTTATGTTAATATAAATGGTTTGATTAAGTTCGACGGCACTAGATCTTATGTTTCCGCATGCACGGTGCTATTTTCACCAACAAAACCACCCCAAACATACTGCAATAATTACTTTATCAAAAACACTGGAATTAATAAAAAATATTTATTTCCAAACATTTATAGAAGTTTCATAAAACCATAACCATAGTTAAATTAGGAAATTTCTCTTAAGTAGGAAGGTAGCAACAACTAAGAAAGTGCCCACAGTTAAAAACGTTTCTACTTGTATTGTGTATATTTGATAAATTCATAGCCCAATGATTATATCCCCAGATGATTGTGTTGCAATAAAAAAAACATGCACAAATCAATTTCTTAAGATGTCTATGCTCTTGCTGATCTAGAAAAGAAAGGAGATGTGTCAAGGCATTTAAATTGTTTGTTGACCAAGGTCCAAACAGGAGAGTCAAAATGACCAGTTTTGGATTTTGAGATGTAAGCTCTTAGAGAATCTCTTCACCAAAACCATCTCGTCTTGTCGAAACTTCATTTAATACTTGATAACAGTTATTTTGTTGTCATTATTACTATCACTGCATAAGAAAGAGATTTACTCTCCTCATTGTCTAGTTGGGAGATAAGCTTCCTACCGTCCCACTTTTAGGCCACGTGGTGCCACATGATGCACATTGTTGACCAAATCAAGCTGTCCAAATGGCAGGCAATTATTTGAACTTAATCCAGCCCAAAAATCCCAATCATTAGAGGATTCGTACCATCTAATCGTAGCAGTTTAATATGGATCTGATGAAAGATATGAATAACAATCCATATTAAAGTATTATGATCGGATGGTTCAAAACCCCTGATGGCCTTATTAATTCAAATGATGGCATGCCATTTAGATGACGTAGAATGGTATAAAAAATTGTGCCACATGGCTTAAAATGGGATGGTGAGGATATAATCTCTTTCTCAACCAGACAGTGAGCTCCCATTAATTGTATAAGAAAATGAAACCATTAGTAATTGGGTTAGTCATCTTCACATGTTCCTTCTTGGGGTTGTCATTGTCAAAGGATACACGTAGTCAAACCAGCCAAATCCTAACCTTTAATCTCATTAATAGTAAATAATTGTGACAATCATGTGTTTTTTGATTGTTGATCCAAGGATCAAAATATCGGTTTCGTTTTTGGTTTCAGGCATGGCCAAAACTGAAAATTTGATCGGAAATTTCGGCCGAAAATTTCCCTTCCTTACATTTATTTGACCGAAATTTTGGACCTTCATTTCGTTTCAGTGTGGACCGAAACCGATAAATTTGGGCTGATAATTTGAATTATCAGCCGAAATTTTGAACGATGCATTGATCACATGGTATATTTGTAGTGATAATTGATCAAAATGCAGTGTCTTTCTAGTATGTAATTGTGTGCTTTTCTCCTATAGCGCTTATTACTTAATGGTTACTCCATTCATCAAGTATTAGCAATGACAATTATGTTCTACAGCAATGCTTCTTTGCTTGTTCTGTTTAGGTTTTCCCAGGAGCATGGACAGCAGTCTTAGTCTCGCTCGACAACGTAGGATTTTGGAACGTGCGCGCAGAAAATCTCGATACATGGTACCTCGGTCAAGAAGTGTACGTGAGGGTAGTCAACCCGGAGATCACCAACAAAACCGAGTTGCCTTTGCCAGATAATTCCCTCTACTGTGGTGCCCTTGAGAAAATGCAGAAGTGTGTAATCAGAATTCCATTATATCGAACCACCCATTTTATGAATTTTGCTATCTCTACAACCAACCCATTTTCCTGTTTACATTTTCAGGCCACAGAGTTACCACTCCAGGTCTTTGGCGTCATCCCTCATGGATAGAAGCTTAAAGAAACTCTCCACTCTCCTGCTGATCTTTGCTTCCATTGCCATTTTCCGGTGAACTTAACAATCTGCTGGCTGGTTTTTGTGATGGGAATAGCTCGAATTGTTTGTGACTTGATTGTAAGATTAGGTGTGCAACCCGAGTCCTGTTAATACAGATTCTTTGTGATTTTGACTTTGACTGTTTTCACCCATATTTCCGAGTGCTCCAAATCTCTTGTAATTCTGGTTTTTCACGGATCTACGATTCTTTCTATTTAAATTTATGTACTGATGATTCACCTGTGTTAGCTTTAGGACTTCTTAGGCCACTTTCTTCTGTCATCAATGATGAGATTGTGTTTTTATTCACCCGTGGCACATGTATCATCTGATTGTACTTCTCTTTTGTTGATGCTTTATTGAAGATATAAACCACACTTACCAAATTGGGAGGAAAATGCCTCTTTACGTATTGAAGAAAGCGATGCTGTTGGTTTATGCATAATGATTCTTTGCTATTGTTATTATAATCTGTGTTCAAACCAAATAGTGCATTCTAATACCCATTTTCAATCAGTTTGCAGCATTTAGTGCCCTGTGAAATCTGGGTGGAACCAATGAATTTTTCACTGATTTTTTGTGAACTTGAAGTGCTTAGTAAACTTGGTTTTCAATGTGAACATCAAGAATGCAGGCAAGTTCTGTGGTAGTTTGTGTCCATTGTGGGTCCCACTGTTGTATGACATTACATATAGGGCTGCATCCACTCTTCTCTGCTGTTCAAGTTTTCTATGCTAGTTAGAAATCCATGAAAGTGGACTTTCACAACTCTCAATGTCATGTTATATCCGTAAAGTCAAAAGGAAAAGAATTTTGTCTGCAAGGAGCCAAGGGCTCATTGCATATTCATCCTGCACAACGAGCCAGCATCTTGTCACCTATGCATTTATTGGCGATACATATCGGTTTTTCAGCCAACCGATACATATTGGCCTCGATACAATATTAGGATCGGTCTCAGTTTCAGCCAATACGTATCGGGTATCTGCCAATACTGAACGGGTATCGGCCGATACCTCTTATCATTTTATTTTATTTTGTTACTTTTTTAAAAGGCAGCGATAGGTATTGGCATTGGCCGATATGTATCGGTCCTCCATGGACGGATACCCCCTTTGACACCTTGCCCATTGCATATTCATCCTGCACAACGAGCCAGCATCTTGTCACCTATGCATTTATTGGTGATACGTATCGGTTTTTCAGCCAACCGATACATATTGGCCCCGATACAACATCAGGATCGGTCTCAGTTTCAGCCGATACGTATCGGGTATCTACCAATACTGAACGGGTATCGGCCGATACCTCTTATCATTTTATTTTATTTTGTTACTTTTTGAAAATGCAATGATAGGTATTGGCATTGGCCGATATGTATCGGTCCTCCATGGACGGATACCCCTTTTGACACCTTGCCTAACTGATTACTCAGGGCACCTACATTTAAACCCCATTGAAACCCACTGCTTGGAATCAACATCTTAAACCCATTGAAACCCACTGCTTGGAATAACGATAGAGATCATTTTTTATCCCAATCTTCCACATAATGGATCTTGAGACCATGAGCATACCATCGTATGGTCAGTTTTTTATTCCACGTGACACAAATCCCAAAAATGTGGCCCTATAATCACATCCATGAAGCTCAAACATGATTTTAGGACCATTTTTTGGGATTTGCGTCATGTGGATTATATGATGGTACACTCGTGATCTCAACTCTCAAGATCTATTTTGCGGAAGAATGGGGTGAAAAATAATCTCCATCGTCTAATTTGAGGTAGCCAATGGGTTTCAATCGTAGGGGCCTTCAATAATCTTGTAGGCAGTGCCTTTTGATTTTTTTGAGACGTGTGTAGGTCTTTTATGCTCTAAAAATATGTCTCTCAAGATCCATTCATCACAGAGCCATGGGTCAAAATATCAGAAAATCGATACGTATCGTCCTGACCTCCAGGATGATACGTATCGGGTATCGTCCGATACATTCAATGTATCGACGATACATTGAATTTATTAGTTTGATATACTGAATTTTTTATTTTTTATTTCAAAAAAATCTCAAAAAATATTTAAAAAATTAGGAAAATTAAATTTAATGATTTTCTATTTATTTTAACTTTTTTAAAATTTATTTAAGTCTTATTTGATGCATATTTCATAATTTTATCAATATAAAACTTAAATTATATTATACATGACTCATGATTAAAATTAAAAGGTATATTGTACATGAAAATTTTACTTTAAAGCTACATTGAATTTTGTGGTGGTTCTTGGTTGTCGTAATTATCATTATTAGTGCACGAGGTTTTCCCATAATGTTGGTCATATTGATACCCATGATCATATGTGTCCCCATGAAACTGATGCATTAGCGACGAATATGGCTCAGTGTAATAGGTAAAGGTCGGTCCTCCAAAAATTTGACCAATGAAGTCATATGCTTTGGGGTAGATTGGTTGAGGCCGATAGTATGAGTTACTAGTTGCTGAATTTTTGGTGTTTTGCAAACTAAACCCCCCGAAGCTAGAAGTCATTTAACCCACATCATCTTGTGGACCTTATGGTGGTGGCGGTGTTTGATAAGATTCTGACGCCCCTCTTCCTTCAACCCCTCCACCTCTAAATGTAGGAGTGTTATACATTGTTACCAGCTCATCATCCCATGCAGCAATACCTCCATAAGAATAAGAAGGATCAACATCATCCCCTCTACTACTAGTGCCAACGTGGGTTTCATCGCCTCCACCATCACTCCCATCATTGTCATTATCACTATCAGGTTGCATTTCGTCATTAGATCCAACCACTGAATGGTGATTTAATCTTCTTTTCCGCCTCGGTGGTTGAGAAGCTTTCTCTTCCATTACTCTTTCAGCATTGTCCAGCTATGCAGTGCTCTCAGTATCTAACACTGTCTCTTCTCTCTTTGATCTACTGATTCAAAGGGTTATCCTTCGTGAATATATATTTCAACTCGATGGGATCTCCGTGAATATATAATCCAACTCGATGGGATCAAAATATTCACTATCAGTAAGGTAGAATATAATAGATGAATTAGTATATGCTTCGTCAATTACATCAAATAAAAATTATATAAACTAAGACTTCATATAATTACTTACCACGATTAGTTCTCTACATATTCCTGACTCTTAATCGCATGTTGTAGTGACAATAGACTAACTATTCCAATCTTTCCATAGTTACCTTATTCTTTGTCTTCGTGTGAATGAGAGAAAAGGTACTCCAATTCCGCTCACAGTTAGACGAGGAACATGTTTACGATAAAATTCGCATTACAACCCGCCTCAGTATCGAACCACCTCCATAGTGCATCCACCAATCAACGGGTTTATCGTACTTGATTTGTGATTGCACCAACAGGGTTCCAAATGACCCATGTCTCTTGCAGAACATGTTAATCTACAAAGATGGAATATAATAACCCACATATCAATAAAAAAATCATATGATATGTCTTATTAGTTATAAGGTATGATTACTCACATCTCTTATGGGTTGACCTTGGTCCGCCAACTCAGGGAGCATTCGTTGGATCACATTGAGTAAATTGTTGCACACTTCATCAACCTCACTCAACTAGAAGCGTCGCGTATACTGGAAGGCCGGACTCAAATAGTGTGCTATACATCAAATATGAGTAATCTCATCAGTATATGGAAACAATGAATAATATGAAAAATAATAAATAAATAAAAATCACAGCATAAGCAGTTTAGTATGTTATACCTACGGCATGCAAGTACTGGTGGAATGGTTTATCCCACCTCTTGTCGATAATCGTCCAATATCATTTATATTTTGTAGGACATTTAGTTTTAATAGCCAATTTTGTTTTATCCATTGAATTATAAACATACTCCATCATTGGTTTCTCATCACCATCTACCAACCTCAACAGTTGCACCAATGGGATAGTGATGGTGAGCAGGTGGTCAACATCTGTCTAAAACTAGAGGCTATAGATCATGTCACTAACTTTATTGCAAGCAGGTCTCTTTGCTCATGAGAGTTCTAACTCAGATTTTCTCCATTCTTCGGAGTTGATCATGCTTTTCAGCTCACGCCTATATCTAGCCAAACTTTGTAGGGCTAGAAATTATGTCGCAAATCGAATAATCGTAGGCCAGAGCGGCTCATTCTTGGTGAAGTCTCTCATCAAATTTAAGAATGAGGTTTACGCAATGAGCGGCACACGGAGTCCAGTACAAGTGAAGTCTCTTTAATATTGGTTGTCTGTCTGCGGCTTTGTAATTGGCGGCATTGTCTATTATCATCTGCACAACCCGCTTCTTTCCAACATCTTCAACTACCTTATCCATTAGTTGGAAGATGTAATCAGTCGTCTTCACGTGTTTAGAAGCATCAACTGATCTTAGAAATACTGTCTTGACATCGTTGTAGACTAAAAAGTTGATTAAAATCTTTCTTGTGGGATCGGTCCATCCATCGCACATAATTGTGCAACCTCTCTCATCCCATATTTCGTGGAAGCTATCCACATAAGCTCTTCTCTCCGTATTCATTATTTAGTAAGGGCCTAGATACCTAGTATGAAGAAGACTTTTTAACTGTTGGACCAGCTTCTGCACTTGTATCAATAATACTTTTGAAGTACGACGACTCCACAACACGACTCTGTATGTGGTTGTATATAAAAAACTTTATAATAAAATTTTCAAGCTTTTTCCCAATTTTTTCAGTGAGATTGCACTCAATTTAGTTTGTTTGGAACTTTCTGCCCGATACATGAACGGATCCATGGGACCTTTAGTACGACTGATATGCAGCGAAATATGATGATATTTCACCCCTAAAGACCTACATTTAGTTACCCGATGAAAGTCATTTAACATGTTTTATATAGTTTTAGTAATTTACAGGCCTGAAGATGTGTTGAGCATGAAATAACCCAAAAGTTCAGAATATAACGTCAAATTCGTGCTACCTTGGATCATTCGAAACTTATCCCGACTTGGAGCTCAATTTGAACCTTCAAGACGTTAGATTCAGAAAATTATCAAAACACAAAAGTTGTAGAGCTCGTCGTTAGCTTTCTAACTCCATAAGAATCGCCTCAATACGACTTCAGAATAGAAAGTTATGGCCGAAATACCGAGGCAGTGTCTGATGCAAAGTGTAGCGGGAGTTCACAAAAATCTGGGAGGTCGATTGATCGACTCTTTTTGGTCGATCGATCGACCTAATCCGAAAGATTTGAAATTTCTAAAACAGAATCTGATATGGTCGATCGATCGACCCTCTTTAGTCGATCAATCGACCAAAGTTGCATTTGAGTTCGAAATTATCTTTGGCCGCGAGAATCTCGGTACTCTTTTTACGGAATAAAATCTTAGATTCAAGGTGGAAAAAGTGGCTTCTAGTTACGCAATTAAAGGAGAATATATTCTGGGAGTTATATTCATTCGGAGAGTCCTTCGGAGAGGGATTATTATTATTATTCTTTTTTCTGCATTCTTCTTTTTTGGAGACATCGATTTTAAAGAGTTTTTATTTTTCTGCATTCTTCTGTTTTTAGTTTCTCTGCGTTTTAAAGTGTAAGGACATTGAGTCTCATTTCTTGAACTATCTTTATTATTCATTTTGAGAAGGAAGATAAGTCTTAGTTTTTCTGTTTTGGATCCACTTTCAAGAAGGAGGTGCACGTACTTTGGATTAAAGCTTTCGTGGATTTTTGTGGATAATTCTTTACGGTATTTTAATGGTATTTTCAACTTCTGCATTTATTTTATTACTTATTTTAATTATGTGTGGCTAGTTTCATTAAGGATGGAGATCTAATGAACCTCATCCGAGGTATTCATTTACATTAATATAAATCTGTGTGATTGAGATGTCTGATATCTTTCTAAGACCCTAATATTCATTGAAAATGGTGAAATCATCATTTCAGTCTGAAATCTAGGAGCTAATCATGCCTTATGATTTCAGATCTGCAATAATGATTTTATCCTAATTATTACCCATCTCGGGATGAAGTTTTACTACCATCTGAGGTGTGAGTGTTAATCATACACTCATGGGCTGTTAATCATACATCTCCTTGATCTCGGATTGGTAATATGACTTTATCCCAGTGGTGAGTTCCAATCACGATCTGAGGTGCGGGTGTTAATCACACACCCATGGGGTGTTAATCATACATCTCCTTGATTTTAGATTGTCCTTTGGACATCACCCTAGAGATTGGGTTCTAAATGTTGTCCGAGGTGTGAGTGCTAATCATACACTCATGAGATGTTAATCATATATCTCTGTGATCTCAGATCTATATTTTAGAACTCACGTGTGTATAGGGCAGTGCTTCTTTTGAGAAATCTGTTAAAGATCTCATATCTCAATCCACAGATTGGTATTCTGTAAATGATAAACCTACGATGGGAGGATTTAGCATCCCAATCCTTATCTTTCATTAATTGTTAAATTCCTTTAGTATTTATCTGTTAGCATTTATCTCATTTATCAAAACCCTAGATTGTTGGTTACTGTGATAGATCTGTGGAAACTCTTTTAGTTAATTGCTACTTTTGATTTTAAATTTTCTAACCAATCCTCATGGGAACGATCTCGTACTTTGCACCCACTGACTACATTACGATTCGTACACTTGCGAGTACATCTTAATCAATACATCAATGGCCTAGTCTCTCTCACAGATGCTAACGTACGTAACCCAACAGTCTCATGAATGCCTTCATCATCTTTAACAACATGTGGCATATGACTAGATTCACCATTAGCAGCACATGGATGGGCCTCTCAACCTGGACCAAAACTGATAATCGATTTCTTCCTGATCTTGTCGCTGTCGTGCTTATCTAGCACTCTCCCTCATGACTCTCACTGTCTTCTCATCCCCATCCTCATCATCCTCAGGTCTAGGTGCAGGAAACTCTGGATCTCTCCTCTTTATTATCTTATGGATTTCTCTATCTCGATCGACTTCTACTATTTTCTTTCTCTTAGCCGCCTGCAAGCTGGCTCTAACAGCTTCTTTCACCTCTCTTGGTACATTAGGACACCATTTTATCTCTCTTAAAGTGAGCCAAATACTCCTTCAACCGTGTGATACTTCCGCCCAATAATTTTTTCTCACAAATCTTGTATTCTATTTATAGTTTATCAATACCTATTATTATGCAATATTTTCAGGCTGAATCTAGTCCACGTACTATATTTATTTATTTCACCTACATGAATGAGCAAACGATTGGATTAAATTACATGTTATTCTAATTTTTAAAGGCATTTAAAATATTATTCTGATTTTTAATGATATTTTAAATATTATTTTAATTTTTAATGGCATGAAAAAATATTTTCAAATATTATTCTAATTTTTAATGAGATTTTAAATATTATTCTAATTTTTAATGATATTTTAAATATTATTCTAATTTTTAATGATATTTTAAATATTATTTTTATTTTTAATGATATGAGAATATATTTTTAAATATTATTCTAATTTTTAATGATATTTAAAATATTATTCTAATTTTTAATGACATTTTTAATTTTATTTTAATTTTTAATGACATGAGAAAATATTTTTAAATATTATTTTAAATTTTAATGATATTTTAAATATTGGTTTAATTTTTAATGACATGAGAAAATATTTTCAAATATTATTTTAATTTTTAATGATATTTAAAATATTATTCTAATTTTTAATGACATGAGAAAATATTTTTAAATATTATTTTAATTTTTAATAATATTTTAAATATTATTCTAATTTTTAATAACAAGAGAAAATATTTTCAAATATTATTCTAATTTTTAATGACATGAGATAAAATTTTCAAATATTATTCTAATTTTCAATGGGGTATGTCACACATGGGATATGTGATCCATGGGATATGTGACATTGGACATGAGTCACATGTGTAATTGATGTGTCATACAGGTAATTGAGGTGTCACATGTGTCACATATCCCATGACACATGTGACACATGTATTAATAACTCAAGGGATATATATATATATATAAAATAAAAAATGCAGGGACATTTGTCTCAAGTATAGGGTTAAATTAATTTTTATAAATAATTTAAAGGTAGATCATGAAATTTAAGGATAGATCTACCATATTTAAAGGTAGGTCTTAAAATTTTAACCCCTAACATATAAGAAAGTGAGGAAAAAATGATAAAAAATCGTAGAACACGTACCTTCTCTACATTCTTCGGCGATTCGGCGGCAATCCCGTACTTTTCGGGCATTGATTTGGCGTCAAAATGAAAAAAATTAAGGCTGTGTTTAGGTTAGCTCTTATAAGAGCAGAAGCAGCTCTTTGCCTGCTCTCTATCAGAGCAGATGAAATTTGCTTTGAGATAGAGCAGGCATAGAGCAGTTTTATCACTTAAAATAGCTCCCCGCCAGAGCAAATGAGGCAAGGAGCTGTGTTACCAAATGTAAAAGTAGTTCTTTGTCGGAGCCAAAAAGTGAAAGAGCTGCTCTTTGCCCCTAAAGACCTAACCCAAATGCAGCCTAAAACTCCGGTGGAAGAACAGCAGCACCAAACGTCAAAGCTGAAGGAGGCCCACAGGTGAAAAAATCAAATTATCGACGATACAGTCAAATTATCGTCCATATCGGACACTAATTTGGTAGTTTTGCAATCCCTTAAGAAAATACTAAATTATCGGATGATATATTGAAATGATCGTCTGATAATTTCAATTTTATCGTCCGATACGGACGATAAATTTGCCCGTATCGGACGATAGATATCCAATTTTTGGGAGGGTATGATAAAAACTCTTTGTATTATATCGCCCATATCCAAAGCTGATACGTATTGGTATCAGATGATATTTTGATCCATGCTAGCTCACAGCTAACAAAAGATGACTCATTGTAGACAAAATTCATTTCTAGAACCTCATTACTAAGGACACATTTGGATCGAGTTGGGCCCAAGGCAGAGTACATATGGATCTGACCCATTTATTTATCAGGTCAAGATTTTGGCCTTCACAGCCCCTATCTAAAAATGGGTTGAGGCAAGTCGAAATGCTAAGCTCATTGAGAATTTCATATTGAACTTAACATTTTTACCATTGTTCTTTTCACATTTTTTCCAAGGTGATTTATTTCCGAACCTTAGTGCTATTCTATGAGTTCAACATTAAACTTTCAATTATATGCTCAATTGTATTTGGAAAGAGTTAGTCTACAATGGGTGTCCACCCATTATGTGCTTTAGCAATCCACACATCTTTGCGATTGTATAATGTGCACGGACTTTCATACATTAAAAATCTGTGCATGTCATGCAGTTACATGTGTGGACTGTCATGTCCACCCATGATGGGTGGACACTCATGATAGACTAACTCATTTGGAAAAAGGGGCACTCGGTAGTCCTTTGTTGATATATGCTAACAAATATTTTTCCTCTCTTACTTACGGTGAAAAAAATTAGAGTTATTGCTACTATTTTTGAGACGTGGAACTATTTTTCACTGGTTTGAGACGTGTGGTAATAATTTGCATTAAATGCACTTGATGCATTATTTTTCATCAATTGTGCTGCTTAATGATTTGGTGGGTCGAAGGTTACATTGTAAAATATTTTTATTGTGTGATTTAAAACGGTCAAATGCCTTTGAAATGAATGGCTATCATGTTAATTTCTAGAATAAATTGTATACCAATGAAAGGTTCTCGGTCGCATATAAATACCAAAAGGTGTTTAAATTATGTTACATTGTTAAAAATATAATTTTTAATCTCACACCATTAAATTGTGATTTATCATTTTTTTATGTGGCGCATATATGTGACCAATCTATTTTTTTTTTTTTAGTCAATAAGCTTGAGGTTGGAGGGTCCTCATCCTTCTATTTAAAAAATTAGAGACTTTCTTAGAGACCGAAAGTCGTGTGAACGATATGTACGAATCATCTCTAATGAGAGAGTTTAAGACCGAAATAATATCAATTTCATGATTAAGCAACTGGACTTGTTGAATCGAGGAACCCATTTTCGAAAGGTAATCAGCAGGCCTGTTTATTTCTCTCCAAATATGATGGATACTGGACTCTAAAATGCCATCCAATAGATTCTAAATTTGCTTGATCAGTCTAATGTACCTCCAAGGTTTTTACACCTATATATCTTTGATGCAGATCAATCTGAATTGCTAAATGGTAGTCTATTATTGGAATATATCTTAACTCAAAGAAACATGTATTTTAAGTGGATGTGAACCGTCAGATTGATGAATTCTAATATCAACCATTAAAATTAAAAACAATGATCGATATTGTAATCAACGGATTGGATGATTCAAATTTCTCGAAAATAACATTTTTGAACTTATTGCACTTCAATCTATGATCGATCACATTATTTAAATTTCCCTAAAAGAAATCAGGTTTAGGTAATAGGTTACTTCAAGAAGATGAATCACAGTAGTTTCTAAGGAGGTATTTACACTTCATCCAAAAAGCATATGACATGAGTTCACTTATAAGTAAAGTTCATATCTTCCCCTTTTCGTGATAAAAATGTCGGGCATTAATGGGCGGGCTTACGGAAACTTAGGCGGTGTTTGGGATTGTTTTCTGGAGGTAAAGAGCAGCTCTCTGCTCTGGCACAAAGCACTTAAGTATGGGAAGGTATTTGGTTGTAAGTTCTCTTAACTTGGGAGGGTGAAAGAGCATAATTTGAGTCTTTTTAAAAGAGAAATTTAGACCTCTTTTAGGTGGGCTGCTCTTTGCCTCCAAAGAGCAATCCCAAACACAGGCTTAGACGGTGGTGGATGGGAGCTAGCCCATAGCTTGCTTGATTACTAATTAGGACTGACCGGGTCATCCCATTTACGAATCAGGCATATTTATCTTAGCCATACCCGGCCCATGTTGGGCCAAGCAGGCTTATCTGCAGGCCAACCCAATCTATATAAAAGTAGATATTTGATTGATTTAGGCCGATTTTGGGTTAATGGACGGAATTTTAATCGAGCTGTTGGAACTACTCATACCTTTCCTGGCTTATTAATCAAGTCGGTCCAGGCCAGCCCATTTATAGGCTTGGCTACCTTAGCCCATACCTGGCCTATTATGGGGTGGGGCAGACCCGGCTGAGACCGGCCCATTGAAACCTTTGAAAATTAGTTGTCATTTGTGGATGGTAACCCTCTCTTATTTTATTTTTTTCTTTTGCAAAAACCAAACAAGCAGTCTGCCACCACATAAGAGACATGTTAGCTATGTGCAACACAAATGTTTCTAAGCAACAGGGAAGACTTGATAATAAGAAGAGACTTTTCAGGAGAAAAAAAACATGTTTGGCTTCAGAAAACAACAATCTAACAAAAAGGAGAAAGAGGTGTAAACCCAATAAACTCCACTATTTAGGTAGAGAGAGGCCCATTATCGATGAGAACGTCTTCTCCTTCCTACACAAACAAAAAAAAACAAAACAAATCTCCTAATCAAACCATATCGATTAAAAAGAAGCTATTAATTATAAAGAGGGGGAGAGAGGGGGTTGTGCTCACCATTACCTGCTGGCGCACGTTATTCTTCTTCATGCTCTGTTCACGCATGAGTCCGAAGTGGATGTGCGGTAAGTGGGCCCACTAAAACCACCCCAAACCGACAAAATGAAATGAAGGTCGTAAGTGCAACACAATTGTAAGGGAGATACAACTTGCACACCATATTTATAGAGGGTTAAAAGAAAGACTTGGGATTTTTGGGACCTGCGACAGATGGAACACCATCTAAGTTGTTTGCTTTGAAAGGCATGATATATAGATTTTTGGTGTTAAAGATTGACAAGAAATAGTATCTCTAGCATCTATTCAACCCCATCAACCATTAAATCAAATGGTAGGCTTTGACTGTGTTGAATTAGACGATAGATTCTCTTGTTTTGTGACAATCTTTGACACCAAAGATTTTTACATTATAACATGCCCTTCTAATCAGACAACTTCGATGATGTTACATGTGACACAAGTCCAAAAAAATATCAAGTCTTTGTTTTTAACCTGTGTAACAACATACATAAACCTGGTATGTAAGTTCTTATTTTCCAATAGGAAACAAACAATAAATATAGGACCCAACTCTCCTGACCATCACTTAAACACCAAAATCGTATTTTAAATGATCTTCCACCATCAATTTTTTAAGATGTAGTTGATTTGTTTCGTCAAAGTGACAAATCATAGATTGAAGTACAACAGGCCGAAAGATAGTATTTCAGGGAGATATAAACCATACAGTCTGTTGACTATAATATCAATGATGGGTTGCCACTTCGATAATTTAGATCGGTCACAGATGTAGCCACATTTCATAATGATAAATGACAATTCAACGGTGTGAGATAAAAAGTATGGTTTTGATGAAGTTAGATCATTTAAACACCATTTTAAGTGTTTAAATGTGGTTCGATCAGGAGCCATTATCCCATAAATATATGATGCTGCTGAGAACCATCATAGTGCACCGCTCTTGCTTTCTCAAAGAGGAGGATCCATTCCCTCACCATGATCTTTAAGAGCAGTGGGGTTCCACTATTATGGTGCTCGATCAGCACCAATTGATCATATCACGGGTTTTGGAGCTTACATTCTTTGCAGCGGCGCTGAAGGCATCCCTGTGGCTAATATCTGGATTCACGGCCTTGATACGTTGGATCTCATCCCTGCACAGGCCCCAACTTGTCATCAGGCATCTCCTTGGCACATAAATATATCAAACTAGTAATGGATAGCTTTATTTGCACCCACCAAAACTCCAAAAATACCCACTGTTCTCACCTGTCAAATCATCAGCAGGGCTAGATGGGTGCTTTTAGAGTTTTGGTTAGTTCACATAGAGGTACCCTTAGCAATATACTCTAGGGTGACTTTATTTGCAGTCCACAGAACTTCAGTGCAATCCATCACAACAAAATAATAAGAATATTAGCGACAGTGGCTATAACAAAAAAATTATAACTATTAAAAAAAAGTTATTAAATGCTATTAAGACTATTAGCCATAAGGATATTAGGGGCAGTTTTTTTTTAAAGTTGTGCTAATAGTCTTATTTTGTGTAGTGCATATTCCATACATTGTTACATTGAAAGATTTGTGAATTACAGATAAAATAAACATTCAGTTTATTTCTTTGCAATCCTCAAAACTTATTGCTCAACCTACTCATGGATTTATTTGAAAGATTTGTAGGCTGCAGATAAACCAACCCTATACTTTAGAGTCTAACCAACCCTATACTTTAGAGTCTTTCTTTTACCCCCACCTTATCACCTGGATAAGCTGACTTACACGAACTCCTGGGACTCTAGAGTCTGTGACAGTCAACTTTTCGTTACTTTATGGTGATTGAAATCCGTGGTAGGTGGGCTTGTGACTAAAATGCCTTGGGGGTAAAGGTAGTTAGTAACTTTTATGCTTCTAAGGAGACTGAATTATAATAATGTGATATTGCTCACTTGATGAATTGGTTGTACGCTGAGGGGACTCTCTGTCTCTTCTCCGGACCTGTAAACGACAAGCAGTCACGTTATTAACCCAGAGCTGACTTTTGTACGTCTCCTCATTATCACTTCATCATCACCATCGGATCTCTCTCTCTCTCTCTCTCTCTCTCTCTCTCTCTCTCTCTCTCTCTCGATCTCGAAATTCACAAATAAAAAATTCTATACCTCTACCATACAAATCCTTTCTTCTTCTATTTTTTGTTTTTTAAGGGAGATGAAATGATAACCAAAAAACAAAGAGAGACAAACATGCACTTATTCTGGCCAGCTTGATGAAACCTCAAAACTAGGGTTTGATCTTAAATCAATGGGTTCTTCTGCAGTAGCTCTATATAACAGTATAAGAGATAGAGAATGAGTGTGAGTAATGTAGTACTAGCATATTAACCGATACTGCAATTATACTGAAGATTCAGTATGGTAATATATGTTCCTTTAACTGCAGATACCAGCATGTATACATAGCTAAACATTCAAACGATATTTTAGAACTAAGTCAAAGATCAAAGAGGATGAATAGTTTAGATGACATTAAGTTGACTAACTTAAAAATAAATTCACTTGGTGCTCGTTACCAAGAGGAGATATAAGTAGTAGTAGGAGAGTTGGATAAAGTGGGCAATGGAGAGATTAGACCACCACTACTTTAAGGAGCAAAATCTATGTCTAAATTCCTTTCTTTATTTTACTTACTATTGTATATATATTATTGGCAAGATGAAGTAATATTAGAAAGGGAAGAGTGCAAGTATGAGCTCTTTTTTCTTTCTTTACCTGATAAAAATTAGAAATCTTAAACTGAAAGAAGAGTGCAATCTACTAGACCAAATCAATTACAAGTGAAGGCGAAGATCCTCACGTCTATTAATCACCGGCGTTTTCGGGTTCTCTTCGGTTCCTCTAACCGATATCCCAGACTGATTCGAGTTGGGCTGATCAACCAACAAGCTTGGAGGCAGGCTTGGGATCTCTTCCTACAATAAAAAAACAACCAACCTATTTAGCAAAATAAAAAAGCCAACCAACCCAGAAAGAAGCATATCTATATATACTCTTCATTGAACAAAAAGTATCGATAAAACAGTAATCTTCTTAACTAATTAATTACCAGTAGATTGTGTGAAGGTGTGAACAAAGAGTGGCCAAGATTAAGCTGGTTGGCAGAAGCCAAAAGCAAGCCACGCATGTTAACAGAGAGAAGATTGGTGCAATGGCCACACCTCACAGTAACCGTCTTGAAGAAACTGGTGTAAGGAACACTGACCTGCCATTAAAGAAAAGCAAGATAGTAGAAAATGAGAAGAGGAAAGAAGATAGAAATGAAAGAGTTTTTAGTACCATGAGAACCGTGTCGCAGAGGTTGCAATGGACGTAGCAGAGCTGATCGGATGGTGGGATGTGGTCCAGCTGAGAGAAGGCAGAAGAGGAGGACATGTTTGATTGGATGGATTATTGATTTGATTGATTG
The DNA here is from genome assembly GCA_021018995.1 of Chloranthus sessilifolius. Lineage (NCBI taxonomy): Eukaryota > Viridiplantae > Streptophyta > Magnoliopsida > Chloranthales > Chloranthaceae > Chloranthus > Chloranthus sessilifolius. Next base: position 104,437,751 of record CM037595.1, on the reverse strand, counting down.
ATAAGCTAACCAACCACCTCGTATCTGATCTTGATATTAGAGATCTAGAAGAAACAGCGATGAAGAAAGAAGTAGAGAAAGCGAGAGGAGGAGAGACCTACTTGTATCATTTATAGATATGTAGCAGATAAACTGATAGAGAATCTAAAGATTTTTCCTCTTTTTCTCTCTCCTTTTTTTGTTCATGATGTTATTAATGATGATGCATTGGGTGGGCTAGCTAGATAAAATAACATTAAGTTAATATAAACCTACTATCTATATTTCTAAGAGGCCGAGGCCCGGGACTATAGAACCGGTTGTAGCATCAATCAGGAGATCGAGTACAACGATAATTTGGACAATAACATTCATTTATCACCCAAAAATTTGGGCTCTATCCAATACATATCCACCTTAAATATGTGGTCAAAGATGTCTAAAATTAATGCACCAAGTTGATTGGGCGTTACCTGATCTTTGACCCATCAAACGATTAAAAAAATCAAAAAAATAATTATTATTTTTAAATCACATGTCTCATAACTGATCAACCCAAAACATATGTTAATTTGGATTGATCATGTCATGTGACATGTGATTTGGTATGCAGGTGTTGCATTTTTTGCCACACCCCGTCGCATTTCCCCAATTCTCTATTTAATGACTTAAACTAATATATTCCATGAAGAAAAAAAAAAAAAAAAGACTTAAAAGAGTACAAGATGGTTGGTTTGAACCAACTGAGTAATAGCTCACATGGTATCCTCCCCCATTTGTTGGGGACAAGGTTCTGGGTTCTAGACTCGGCATTTGCTACTAATGGATCTTATCTGGGTACTATTATTTGCATCATGGCACATTGTACACATCCCAAAAAGTGACCATAGGACACATATCACATTCAAATGTAATTTTGGTGGAATATTAGGATTAAAAACTATCTCCATCATTTGATTCAAAGTAGTCATCGCATTTTGGCTGGGGAAATGGGATGAGATTAAATTTTCGTGGGTGATCATCACCTTCTAAACTAGGATTACTTTTGAGATTATGTAATAAGTCATCATGACACTTCAAAAAATAAGACTATTAATGGCAGCCATAAACTGCCGCTATTAACAAAAAACCTGTCACTAATACCCTTGCCGCTAGTATTCTTAATAGTTTTTTTTGCTAATAGTGGCAATTTTTTACTGCAAAAAACTACCGCTAATAATCTTATTTTTGGTAGTGTCATTTCTAGTAACTATAAACCCATGACACTTGGGTCAGCCAAGGTTCATATGTTTTGCCAATATGGTTAACACCAGGGTTTAAAAGCCGATACAAATTGGAAAATCAGTTGGGGCCCCAGCTCATACTTATCGGATATGTATGGGCCAACCAATCGATATTTATTTTTTCTTTTTTCAGTTTTAAAATATTAAAAAATATAAAAAAAGAATTAAAAAATTTATATAAAGGGCACTTTTGGTATTATGTCATATTCATATTAGATACATATTGGTCGATAAAACTCGATATGAGCAATATTGGCAAATATTTGACCAGTTTAACCTAAAAATTGGACACTATGAAGATGGGGTGTAGATCAAATCGGAGGGACCTAACCCGATACATATCGACCCATATGTATTAGATATGGCCGATATTTAAAATTATGATTAATAGTACTTTTCATCTACCCTTGAGACCAATTATGGCATATTGAAAGGAGCAACTTGGGCTAAAAGAAAATATGTAATTCTTTTGAAATATTAAAATTATAAAATAAAACAAAAAATGAAAACTCAAGACACATTGGAAGCGACCATATATACACGTTATATCTAATTTTGTTTGTACCAATGTAATATAAACTCTAAGGTTTCATGACCAATAATAATTCATAGGGTAGCATAAAATACACCGTTAAATCTATGAAGTATACACGCATATCCACCATAAAAAATCTTTGATCACTGCCTTTATTATTTTTATTTTTATTTTATTGGTAAGCGAGGTTGAGGGGTCATCTTCCCTTATTATTGTTTAGAAAAGATGAAAAATGATAATACATTTAGATTAAATCATTTCTAAGAAGAGCATGTTGCCTATGGGGAATATCTATAGACGAGGTCCACCTAATAACATTGCTCACATGAAGATCTTTTTGCGCCAAGAAGTCAACACGATAATTAGTTTCTCGAAGGACATGGTTCATAGTCACACTTGAATCACGCGGTCAACCGAGTTCTAGCTTCTCCAATCCGGTTGACAAACTTTATTTACCCATTGCACAACCTTTTGACATCCTTTTGACAATTTGATTCTACATTGATGGCTTGGAATCCTCTTTCTGAAACAATTTGCAGACCAACTAAAAGAGCATGAAGTTCACATTCTTCCACTATCTTGCACATTGAAGGCCCCGAAAAAGCTTCCATCATATCACCTCTCGAGTCTCTAAAAATACTATCGATTCCAGATTTACCCTTACTACTACCGATTCCAGATTTACCCTTATTGATCAAGGGGTCAATGTTGAGCTTAATTATTCCATCACTACCTTGAATCAGACGATTGAGATCATGGCGCCCCTATGAGACGGTACGTGTTAATTCCACGTGGCACACATCCCCAAAAGTGATTGTCCGATGGGTACACCCATGATCACAATCGTGTTTGGCAATGTGTGCCACGTGGAATCAAGATTTGACCGTCACATAGGTGCTCCATGATCTTAAGGTCTATTGTGTTGAAGATTGGGAGAAAAAACATTCTTTAATCTCTGATTCAAGCAATCCACATTTTTTATTGTGGATATGCATGTGTTCTTAGCAGGTTAATTAATAGTATGATAATTTAAAAATTAAACACCTCTTTATCCCTACACTATTAGCGTGAGAACTAATTGGGTATTCCGATACGTATCGTCATTGCCCAACAGCGTATGTAGGCTTGTAAAAGCGATAGAGAGAGTCCTGCCCGAAACATGGTAGGTTTCACCGTTTCGGGAAAAGATTTAAAATCAACGGCAAATAGATAGAGAGAAGGAAAATGTATGGTTGGCATTCCCGATAAGAAGAGGAAGTGAGCAGATGCGGCAGAGGCGAGGGAGAGTAGCCAGAAAAGGACGTTTGCTTGGGCTGCTGCTTACCTCTCTCTCATTCACCTGTTGTTTTCCTAGTTATGACTTATGAGGCTGAGGCGCTCTTTCTATTTCTTGTGACTCCCGGGCATTAGCCAAGTGGACCCCGCTGCCTCCGCCTACTAAGGGATAATATATATGTATACGGAAGGAAAAATGCATCCGAACATAAAAATATCTTTGTGCCTTTTGATAAGGGCGCCACGTAACGTATTTTTTTATAAAGTGATGAGATATTTTTGTGTCTTTTGATATGGGCGGGACGCGTAATGCCTTTTTTATGAAGTGATAAGTAGCATTGGGCCCACTTTATTAAATAGGGTTAAACTTTTAAAATATTTTAACTTTTATATTTTTTATTAACGGTCATTCGTAACTTTTTTAAAAGTCTCATTCGTAATTCTTTTAAAAGTCTTTTTTGTCTCACATTTTTGAATGTGTCAGACTTATTTTTTCAAGTAAATTTTACTTAAAAAATGTGAGCGTTCGATAACAAAACGCTAATACCTCGATAGTGAAGCGCTAACACCCCGATAGTAAGGTGCTATCGAAGTGCCCGAATATCTTTACGCCGGGACGCATATCCCAAGCCCCTCTCTCTCTCTCTCTCTCTATATATATATATATATATATATATTTGACAAGTAATATATACTTGACAAGAAGAAGAAAAAGAGTATTTAACTTTACCGATTTGACCACACCTCAGTAACAATATCAGAAGTAGGAGCCAGAGATACTCTCTTTGCCCTTACTCTCTTTGTCCTTTACTAAGTTCTGATCTTTTTTCTCTTTTTGGGATCATTTCAGCTCTCTGCTCATTTAGCTGTACCCTATCCTCCCTCTCCCTCTCCTCCACACATTTCTAGGGTTACTTTTTGAGAGGAATGATGGCATGGTATTGCTTGATGATCAGTGGTTAAGCGTGTCACTTGCTCATTGATCTTAACCCTATGACTTGTAGGTACTAAGTTAGTAACTTCTATCCATGTAATGGTGTAAATGACGGATGGGATCTTTCTTAGATCATTTTTTATTGACTTGTTGACTTTCTTTGACATGAGCAGCTTTTCCAAATTTTATTTCCTTGAAATGGGGGCTGGGCTCGCTCAAAATGCCCTTGAAGCCCAGCCCACCACCCACAGGCAGGGTAGGAGCCTCAGAGAGCAGGCCTCAAACCCATTTTAACTCACGAAAAATTTATAAGAGATACATCTTATACAAACTTCTTTTACATATATGACATTGATATATAGGGGACCGCAAACAAAAGACCATTTAATGAATCACTTACCCTGCCTGTGGGTGGTGGGCTGCATGCTTCGCTCCATGTAAGCAGTCCGTTGTTAGTCTATTATTTGACGTCGTTGCATTATAATTTTTCTATATATTTATCCTCAAATATATAGTGTACAAGCCCCCAAATTTAAGAGAAAGAAACTAATTGATCAGTGCTAGCGCTAGAAGAAACTCCGGCCTAGGCCCCTTCCCACAGGCCTAGATTGAGGTTTAGAGCCAATGCTCATTCGTCAAGCTTGATTTGTAAAGAGCTTATGTATGGTAACATATTTATTCCAAATGGTGATATGGAGTGGGGCACCCTTTTTTACACATGGCACTATTTTTCATTACGCGTGCTAAATTTAAAGACCATAATATAAAGATCTACACTCTCATATTGGGATGAAAATATATAATTGGGGAAAATTGCAAATTAAAGGCAGGTTTTGTGCAGGCAAAGTATAGACGGCTGATGTGGCGTGACAAGACACTATAAAAAATAAGACTATTAGCGACAGCCAAAAATTGCCGCTATTAACAAAAAATTATTGTAAATATCCTTGCCGCTAATAGTCTTAAATAGTTTTTTTGTTAATAGCGACAGTTTTTTACAGCCAAAAACTACCGCTAATAGTCTTTACTTTTGTAGTGTGACTGGCTGCCCTGACGTGCATTGCTTGGGCCCCAAGACAATATCCGTCAATTGTGTTGCGCCATATCAGCTGCCTGCACTTTGACTGCACAAAACCTACCCACTATATAACACTGCCTTGTATCTTAATATGGTCAATGCTTTTAAAATGAATGACTAAACCTGATTATAAAGAATCACCCGTGCAATTAGTAAAACCATCTGGTGCTCCAAATTCAGTGACCTTGTAAATGGGTCTAGTCCAAATACAATAGCTGACATTAAAAAAAGTGGCGGCTAACGCATGATTTTCTTGAAGTGGGGGCACCGAATAGCGGAGCGGATATATGTAAAAAAAAATTCACAGCAGAAGAAAACAAGGTAAATAAGCCGATCGGATTTAATTAGGCAGCCATTACTTTCACAAGAAAAATTTGCCTGTTGCACATAATCTATTAAAAAGAGTTGTATTTTGGTAATTTGTGCAATGAAAAAAATATAATCTAAGCCGTTTGAAGGCCACGATCTAAAGATCTTGGGCTCAAGAGATTAACACAAAACTAGATCTATCATATAATTTAACACATTCATCTATCGAATCGGATAATAGCTTTTGATTGAATCCAATTATATGATAAAAATCATGTTTAGGGCCTATCTTCTTCACCTAAGATTTTTAGATCAAGGCTTCAAATCAGACGGCTTAGAAGTATTTTCACATGACACAAGTGCCCAAAATATAGTGGTAAATCACAATTCAAGAGTGTGAGGTAAATAGTATATTTTTTTTTTTCTGTTGACTGATTATCTGAGCCTCTTAGAGCATCCGACAAAGTCCCCAGGCACATCCAATACTCCAACACACTTTAAAAATAAGGTGTTTCAGCGACAGCCACAAACTGTCATTATTAACAAAAATAATTGTTGCTACTAGTCATGTCGACTGTGGCTAGTGAAACAAGAAGTTTTTTTTATTAATGGCGGTAGTTTGTTGCTTCAAAAAATCTGCCTCTAATAGTCTTATTTTTTTGTGGTGGCATCACATGTACATGATAAGTAGGAATAAATCCTTGTGGGTAGCCAACATGATATAAGATTCAAACTCAAAACTCCACATCATTAATAGAGTGTTTTTGTGGTTAAACATCTAGAGCATAGTGGCAAATTTAGTTTTCCACAATATTTCGGTATGTGGGATCATTTGGGTTGATTTTAGAAAAATTTCGGGAAAACTTCAAAAAAAGTTTTGAGAAAATTTCAGGGAATTACAATAAAATTTATATAGATTGCATTTAGTATTAATAAAAAGCTTATTTATTATTTAAAAATAGTAAAATGAAAAAAAATTAATTTTGACGATTTTAGAGAAATCACCAAAATTTCACTGAAAGTTTAGCTAAACGCCCACTTTCAAAGAAATTTATCCCTATGCTCCAGAGCTAGCTATTATCCCTAACGACTAATTTTGAATGCAGGAATAGCCGATCTCCTGTACCGGGCAACAGGAAGGTCCAACGGTAAGTTGAACAGTATTTCGAGTTTAATCACACATGTAGCCCTTGAAAATAAGATATCTTATAAAAAGAGAAAATCATAGAAGTCAAGATTCTCTCATATCCGAGGGCAGCTGTGCCCAACTCAAAATGGATAGGAGGAAATGTTGGTCACGGCTGCACCAAAGTGAAATATGCTCTTTTAGAATGATTGGTTAGTGCGTCACCAGCATGCTAACATTAAGAAGCTAATGAAGAGGCCTCTTATACCAATTAATTATGTCAGAAGGAGATGACTGATGGTTGCCAGCTTTTGATAGAAGTCAGTGGCCAAAATTCTAATTCTAATCTTTAGATTTGGTTGGCTTAATCAGCATACATGAATGGCTACTCTCCCTAGCTAGAGACATCCATTTAAGGTAGCCTTTCAATTAAAAGTTAAAATTTACATTTTCCATTTATAAATGGCAACGCAAGCTTTTGAATTTTCATACAAAATTAACTGCCCACCAAAAGACCATCCACTCCTTTGAATGAGTGGAGATAGCTTGTCGCCCTAATCTTTCATATAATGGATCTTAATATTAACGGCATACCACAAGTTAATTTTGGTGAATTATGGTTAGAGAGGCAATCGACTCATTCGTCTTTTAATTTAAGTATGTTTTATAATATTAAAACTAAGGGCACTTTAATAAATAATACCTCAAAAACAAACTTTTTAGCAAATAAGACCCGACCTTAAATATTTTAGAAAAACGATGCTTTTACAAATTTTAAAACTTTAGAAAATCGTGAAAGTATCGTTTTTCTAAAACGTTTGAGATTGAATCTTCTTTGTTAAAAAGTTTGTTTTTGAGGCATGTTTCTCTAATTATTCCTAAAACTAAACTAGGCAATATTCCTTAATGAGAAGAGTTATAAAGGGGTGCAAGGTCCCAACTTTTGCCCTATTGTTTTATGACTCATCCATTGTTGAGCATCCCTATAATGCAATAGAGAGAATCCGGGAGGAGAAAAATGTTGAACACCTGACGACCAAGTGAGAATGTCGACTGTAGAAGTGCGTCAAAGAGGCTGATGGCATACAATCAAGATAACCTTGAAACTTTAATTCTAAATATGGTGTTTGATTGAATATGGCCTAAGATGTGAGGCTTATAGGTGATGTTAAATCATGGTTTAAATAATACTTGGCGCATTTGGATTCGCTTTGGTTACTCTTTGGATGCAGAAATTGAAGAGCAAACATATAAATATTCATTATAAAAAAGAGTTTTAATAGTTGAATTGAATTGTTGCTCGGAAGCTCACAAACTAACCAACGATTTCACGATGAATGATTAAATAAGAATACAAAAATAGAAAAAATCAACCACAAATACACATGAAACAATATTTAAGTAGTTAGACAATATGCCTATGATTACGGGCAACGATGATTCGCTATATTGATGATAACACAAGAATATAAGAACACTCAAAACTCACCAAAGCGCTCTTCAAAACCCTAGATAGGTTTTCCAGACTTGGAGGTTGGCTCTAAGCTTGACCATGCACTCCAAGTTTGACCATGTACCCTACATGGTCAAACTTGGAGGTTGGCTCTAAGCTTGACCATGTACTCTTTCTTACAATAATATCTCAACTCTGTAATTTGGTCAAGAGCTTTCCTTTTATTTAGAAGACACAAATCATACTTCTAATCTAAGAGAAACTAGCCTTATATAGAGTTGAATGTAATTGGACTATTGCAAGTTAGAGTCAAACTATAATTCAACCTCCAAGTTAGAGTCAAACTACAATCCAACCTCCAAATTAGAGCCAATCTCCAAGTTAGAGTCAAACTACAATCCAACCTCCAAATTAGAGCCAACCTCCAAGTTAGAGTCAAACTACAATTCAACAATTCTCCACCTGCCTCTAAGCTTGATTATGTACTCTCTCTTCGAATCATCGCTATACTCGTATCACCGCTACCACCAGTGCCTGAGGGCACTCAGACCTTGTGTACCATTGTGTTGAATTTAACTCTGCACTGTTTTCCGAAGACACAATACTCATAAAAGTGAACCTTGTCAGTATTTACACCTTTCAACAAACCTTGCTTGCTCAATCATTTTTTTTGACATGTGCCCTAGGCACATGTGTCATAATTGTGTAGAGGATAAACCACTATCATCTAATGTAGATAATGTTGCTCCACTTGTCACTGTACTCTAAGATAAAAAGTAAATGTTCCCAACCTTTTTCGCTTTCATCATAATCAGAGATCCTTTTGTCACCTTCAAAATTTTAGCAAACTTGAGCCCATTGGAGTCTAGTGTACCAAGCGATATAAGGTTCTTCTTCAGTTTCAGAATATGGCGTACATCAGTCAATATTCTCACAACCCTATCGTACATCTTTATTATGATATTCCCATTTTCAACTGTTTTACAGGCCATATTATTACCCATCAAAATCGTTCTATCATTCATTTCTTTATAAGACGCGAACCAGTCCCTTTTTGGACACATGTTATAGGAGCACCCTGAATTAAGTATCAATATAGTTTGCGAATATTTACCTGAAACCACTGACAACACGTTGTTATCATCATCTCGAGCTTGTTCAACTATACCAGCCTCATCAACGATCCCTTTCTGCTTCTCATCCTGAGCATCGTCCATCTTTTTTGATGTGACCCTTTTCGTGACACTTACATTATTCTATTATCTTTATATTTTTATATTTAGATATGGACTTTGATCTATCCTTTTCGGAGATACGGTCCTTTGCCCTCTCTCTAACCAACAAGTCATTTGCTTGTGCATCACTATTCGAACCTTTCTTCCTCATATCGTTACAAGGCAGTGTCATTATAATTACCGATTCCAGTTAATAGTATCATTCTCATAAAATAGCGTAGTAACTAGGTGCTCATAGAAATTGGAGAGGGAAGATAAATGTAATAGTGATTTATCTTCATCATTAACATCTTCTCCTATATTTAATAATTTAGATATTATTCTATTAAATTCATTAAGATATTCATTGAGAGAAGTACCTGCCTTCATATATAAATTATACAATTGCTCCTTGAGATATAGACAACTCGTCAGAGATTTCGTCATGTACAGAATCTCTAATTTGACCTACAACGAGGCCGCCGAGTTCTCCCGCATCATATTATACGTAATCTTCTTCGCTAGACATAGCCGAATCGTACTACACACTTGAAGTTCAAATTCTTTTCAATTATCATCAGACATATCTGTTGGCTTATTCGAAAGCCCTTTCAATGCCTTGTGTAGCCCTTGTTGAATCAAGATATCCCAGACTTTTACTTGCCACAAATCGAAATTGATCTTCCCGTCAAAATTTTTAACCTCGAACCTCCTGTTTAATATTTTTACGAACTTCGATGCCATTGATGAGTAGTGAAATATGATGATATTTCACCCCTAGATACCTATATTTAGCTATCTGATGAAGGCTATCTGATAAGAATTATTAGATTTGAAGTGTTTCAGGTAAATACAAGCCAAGTGCAGAAAACAGCCCAAGAATTTTGAAAATAATGTCAAAACACTGTAACTTTAGATCATTGAGAACTTGGTGCTACTTATAGCTCAATTTAGACATTCAAGACGGCCGAATTATGAAATTATTAAAACACAAAAGTTGTAGATCTTTCTGTCCGCTTTCCAACGGATCAAGAATCGCCTCAATCCGAGTTCGGGACAAAGAGTTATGACCAAAATACCAAAGCAGTATCTGATGCAAAGTTCGGCGGGAATTCACGAAAATCTGGGAGGTCGATGCATCGACCCTATTGGGTCGATTAATCGACCCTAAATTTTCGAGGTGGAACACCTCTGTGGCTGGGAAACTTCGACTCTATTTAAAGCGGATCAAACACTTCGGAAAATAAAAAATTAGAGATAGAAAGGAGAGATAGGAATTAGAGAGAAAAATTAGAGATAGAGAATTAGAGAGTTAGTTTTAGTTTTTTTTTTTTTTTAGAGTTTTTGGAGAGAATTTTTTAGAAGATTATTATTCATTATTATTATTTTTGGTTTTAGGCTCTTCTTGGTATCTTTTCAAGAGTTCTTCTTTCTCTTTCTTCTAGGGTTCAATCTGGGTAGATTGTACCTAGGATTTGCATTATTTTTCCTTTACGTTAATGAAAGCATAGATTGTATTTAGGAAAAGGCATTGTAAACAAAGATCTTTGGAAGAAATAAAAAGAGGAATGATTTTGAATGAACAAAGAGATCATACACCAAAGATGAGCGGCTAAATCGATGAATCGAAGATGCGATCCCCAGATAAGTACCCATATTTATGATTAATACCATAGTCAATTTATTGTCATCATGGAATCGTTTTGCTAAAAGTTTGTATTATTGAAAATATATTGAATGCTTGTTATGATCGTTGATGGCGCGTATCAACGACTATAATCGCTAGATCTGGACCTGCAGACTGATCTAGGCTGCAGAGCGATTATGTGTTTACTGTTGTGATCTAAACAACATGAGATACGCTATGCTTCTTACATGACTCATACCGCAATGATAGACTGAGTCATAGCTTTTAGATAGGGTATGCCGGATTGATGATCATATTTTATTACGAATCATCTCTATAGCTGAATGATAGTGTGAATGATGCTTTAACGAAATTGTGGGTTTTAATGGTAGAAAATGGGTACAAATCTGGGGTAGCATATTCCTTGATCTCATTTAATTATTATTTTAGATTCATCGGTAATTAGTTGTTTAGATTAATTTATTTTTTTGCTTTTAGAAAAAGTGTGATAAATTTTTAGTAAATTGAATCTGCCCTTTGGTACTTCCTTAGGGACGTTTTTAAATCTCTGAAAGAATTAATTAAAATTCAAGATTTCCCTGTGGGTTCGACACCTTTGTTCTTGCCATACTGCAATAGATCTTGTGCACTTGCAAGGGTTACACTTTAAAATCGATCAGCCATCTCTAATCGTAGAACAAAAACCTAATATCTCTGATACCAATTTGTTATACGAAAGCTTTCAAATTAATCAGCGATCTTACGATGAGCGATCAAATAAGAACGCCAAAACAGAAGAAAATCAATCGCAAACACACAAGAGACAATACTTGCGTGATTCGGTAATTTGCCTACGTCCACGTGCAATGATGATTCACTATATTGATGATGATAGAAGAATACAAGAATACTAAAGTCTCACCAAAGCTCTCCTCAAAACCTTAGATAGATTTTTCAAAGCTTTATAATGATATCTCAACTCTGTAATTTGGTCAAGAGCTTTCCCTTTATATAGAAGACACAAATCATACTTCTAATCTAAGAGAAACTAGCCTTATATAGAGTCTGAATGTAACAAGTTCAAGTTAAACTGCAATTCAACCTCCAAGTTAGAGTCAAACTACAATTCAACATGAATTAAGTCATTTGGGACTGACCATAATTTAGATATTATCACGAACATGTACAATTTATGTGCCTCCTCGCCCATCTTTCCACCATTCGCATGGTTTTTCAAGGTTCGTTGAAGCCCACCACCCAATGCGGCTAGAACAAGCTTCTCTCTCCTATTATATGATCCTGAGCCCCTCCACTCTTAGCCAACTGGTTTGAGTTGAATACCCAAATCTATCATGATATTACTCCATTGTACTCTACTCTACATCACTCAGTTCAATTATCCACGTGATTTGATTCAATCTTAACATGTGAGGGGTGTGTTGAAGTTTAATCTTATATTGGGTATTCATAGCCTTGGTTTAGAATTGAATACCTAAATCTATCAAAGAATAATATCACTTTAAAATTAGAGTTAACACATTAATTATTGAATCAAAAATCATTATGGGAAGAGTTGTTACTACATGATTTTTAATTACTAAATCAACAAAAGGTCAAAAGCATACTTTCACTGATTTTAAGTGCTCATAAATAGTCATTCGCACATGCACCGCTTGGTGCACAAATTGACTCGAATGTTGGGTCTACATAGATTTAACTTTGTTTAATTTGGCATTGTAGGCAAGCTTTGGTTAGTGCACATAAATCAGTGAAAGTACAATTTCCTAGTTTGGTGCGCCTTGAGGTGGGTCGAGGGATATCAACCGTTGGTTACCTAATACCATCTCATAATGCCAATCAAACATTTAATTCATCAAATTGTTGATTGGTGGTAATGATTAATATCTCATGGTAATCTTCCTTATGCGCATTGAATTTCAAAATAGAAAGAAAAGCAGCGCATTTATGTCCTTAATTGTCGTGAACCACTTAGATTCTTCGGCCCTACCACATCATCATGTGTGTCCCCTAGAGAGCCCACCTTTGAAAAGGTCTGCGGGTAGTATGTCTGCCATAAATGGACAATGGGAGCGAGAGAGAAAAAAGACGGTGGGCGTAAACCGAGGAAGGTGACATATTAAATGCTATGAGGGTAAATACTTGGCGTTTATACATAACTAGAGGATTTAGCTGGATCCCTATTTGTTGTAGACTCGATGTATGTATGTGGCGTGCTTTTTTTTTTTTTTTTAACTCCTTATAAAAGAGGATTTACCGGCTCTAATGTTCTCATAAAAAGTGAGTAGATAGGAGGATAAAATTAATGATAAATTTTACATAAAATCTTAGTTATGTAAGAAATTATCAAGGAGAATAAATATTTGAAAAGCAGATAGCAGAATATTAGCAAAGAGGACCACGTGAACTGTTATGACAAGGGCTAACAGAGAGCTATGCCATATGCAGCCTACGGCTCTCAACTGGCTGGATCGAAGTTGGGTTACCAGTCCTACCAGGACCTTGAAGCATAGAGTCCTAGCCTAGCCCTTGCCCTAGCCAAAATGTATTCGGCCCAACCCAACCCTTTTACACGGAAGGGCCTGATCCCAACCAATAACAAGCCAATTTTTTTATCAACAAGAAAAATAAGAAAATAAATATATAATTTAATTTGCTTTAAATTCAATATTTTTTACAACTATTTAAAAAGGGATTTGATAATTTTTTCTTTTTTTATAATGAAAAGGGATTTGATAATTAATTTGTATGTTCAACAACATGGTTTAAAATTGTGCCTTAGTGTTTTATATACTTGTATTGTATAACTTATATTATATGGAAGCATAAAAATTTACCTTCTTCCGATATATTATATGGAGAGCTTTTAGCGATGTATTTTTATAAATATCATGGGATACTTGGGTCATTTAACTTGCCCTAAGTGTTTAAGTGAGTCAATGGTTTAATCCAAGGTGTCAAAATCGGGATCGGACTCGGGTATCAGTCCATGGAGGACCGATACGACTCGACTGATACCGATACATATCGGCTTATTTAAAAAAAAGAAAAAAAGAAAATAAAATAAAATAGAGGTATCGGCCAAAACTAATACCGTATCGGCCGATACGGATACAGATACCGAGTTGAGAATGTTATGATCCGAGTTTTTAAAACTTAAATCTTATGACCTTAGATGAGGTGGGCCACCAAAAACGGTGTGCAAGCTCTACCCTATCACAACCCAACCCATCTATATTGAATTAGAGTCCAAATAGGACTCTTGCTACTAATAACCAGTCAACATGCCCTTTCGAACCTTACTTAGTTGCCTTAAACGATCTCTCTCTCTCTCTCTCTCTCTCACTACTTACTGATATAGCAAATAGATATTGACCCAAAATTTAAGGATTGAGTTGCCAATTCTTGGTATCATATCCAAGCCTAATTTTATTGCCTTGTGGCACCTCTTCCCCTATCTTGGCAAGTATCATAGTCTCTTTAAGACTCCCAAAATTTCAAGGCAATTTCCATTCAAGTCTCCCTCTCTCTCTATAAAACTACCAAAGGTGAGAGAGAGTCCAACTTGGATTATTATCCTTACCAATTCCTCCAATGGGCAATTCCACCCCCAACCCAACTTATCTCTCTCAATTGATGTGGTCCTTATACGCACAACCTCTCTCTATATGTGCCCAACACTAACTAGTGTCCTCACTCTATTAGGATCCGGTCAAGCCCCTCTCTCTATTATTCCCAACATGGCAAATCTTTCTCAAAATAACAATTGCCTCAACTAAATTTTCATAATGTCAAACACCTTTCCCTCGTTAGCACGCACCTTTCTCAAAACTTTAAAAATTGTAATTCATGCCCAATCAAAATCCTACCTACTTTCCTACTATCACAAATCTTTTGAGAATCCTATATAGCACCAACCATGCCACCCACCCTCTCTCTCTAAAATTTCATGGCCTGTCCATCATACCTAACATATCATGGTCCCCATCCCCTTCGTCTTCTCCTTGTTCAAACGGCTCCAACCCATGACAAAAATTACAGCCCCGTAAGAATATGGCATTTGATGATAACCTGTTACTACTTCAACCTTCCTCTCTCTATCTATACCTTAAAACAACAAATCCCCTATTGTCATCTCCTTTGTGCAGCCACCAAACACTATCACCACCCCTTCTCCTTCAACGAGGTACAAGTTCGGGCAATGCCACAGGTCAGGCCACCATCATAACAGTGACGACGATCCTTTTTGTGAGCCTAATCACACACCGACAAAGTTCCACGTCGTTGTTGTAGATTCTGTTGCAAGAGAAGTGCAATTTGCGAGAAGGCTCGAATAAATCGACTTTCCGATCGTTGATCCAAGCCAACCCGAACAGTCTTGAAACCTTCGCCCACGCTTCAACAGATGGGTGCCCTTCTATCCATCCAAACCTACGCTTTCACACTTTTTGTGATGATTAATAAGATGGTTATGGCCAAGGATTGACCTTACGGTTGAACCCATCAGCCGAGAACTATAGTATACTATATCCTTCCACATAACACACAAGTGTGCCGGTAAAATAGATCCTGAGAACTATAAATTGGGCACAAAGAAAGCCCATGTCAAGGATGGGTTACTGCCCTGTTCAGTGTTTGACTGCACACTTGATGTGGAAGTCTTCATTTTACCGTTTCAATCCCGTGGATCTGATCAGTTTCTGACCTCTGTTAAACCGTGGACTCCCCATAAAATTTGATACTTTTTACATTTAATGACTCACTTTGATTTACTTGTCTTTATTTTTATAAATTTTAGTTCTCCAAAAAACTTGAATATATTGACCTTACACTCAGAATATTTCATGCACATATATCGTTCAAAGGGTCCAGTTTGACCTATTAAATTAAGCAAACAACAAACATATGAGTCGAGGCCTGTGAATCTAAATAAAGATCATTTGACCATCTGTTAAATTGATGGCCAGATTTTGATTATAATAAACAAACCTCGGTCTTTGCACCACTTAAAGTGGTGCACATAACCACAAAAACTTCTATACTTTATGCTTATGTCACCATAGTCTAGGGTCTGGTTTGACCCTTTTAGATCTCAAGTTTTAAGCCAAATTGGGATATGAGACACCAAGAAAGATCTTCCATAAATTTTGAATATCTTCCCATCTGACGGATAGTTTTGCCTGAAAATCGCTCCAGCCCGATTTAGGCGGCTGTTGATGAGTACTGAAAAGTGAGAATATTTTGCCCCTAAATACCTATATTTAGCTGTCCGATTAAGGCTATCTGATGAGATTGATTAGATTTGAAGTGTTTCAGGTAAATACAAGCCAAGTATAAAAAACAGTCCAAGAATTCTGAATATAATGCCAAAACACTGCAACTTCGGGTAATCAAGAACTTGGTGCGACTTGCGGCTAAATTTGGACCTTCAAGATGGCCGAATTACAAAATTGTCAAAACATAAAAGTTGTAGATCTTTTCGTTATCTTTCCAACGGCGTAAGAATCGTCTCAATCCGAGTTCGGGAGAGAAAGTTATGGCCGAAATACCAAAATAGTGTCTGAACCAAGAAGAAGTGTTGAATTTCACGGATTTCTGGGGTCGATGCATCGACCCTACAGGTCGATTAATCGAGCCAGAATTAGAGTCTGACACGAATCTGACACTGGAAACCTGATTTTTGGGATTCTTTGTCGGCTCGATGCATCGACCCTCCCTGGTCGATTAATCGACCCGAAAATACGGGCTTGGGAGACTTCCGCGCGACGGTTCTATTTAAAGACTCAAACACTTCGGGAGAGAGATATATATCTTTTTAGAATTAGAATTACGTAGGAATTAGTTAGAGGAAAGAGTTTTAGTTTTTAATGTTCTTAGTTTTTAGCCATTATTTTTTATAGTTAGACATAGAAATAGAGAAATTTTATTATTCTTTTGAGAGCTTTGTTCCCTTTAATTTTTCAGTACTCATTCCTAAATTTTGTTCAAAGTTTATTCCTGCATTAATTTCATTTCTGAAGATCATCATACGTGTGGATCAACGTAATTTATTTTGAAGTTTGAGGTAATTTTAATTAATGTTATTTTTCCGTCTTTATTTATTTATGTCATTTACTTACAATATGTGTGGCTAAATTTATAGGGATGGGGATCTAATGATTCCCATCCGAGGGATGTACTTTTAATAATATAAATTTAGGATTAAAATATGAGATTTTATTTTTATGGTCGTTGTGCTATCATGAACGGATGAAATCCCCGCCACTAATCGGGATCGCGTGTGCCGAGTCATGCCCGGGATCTCAGATCTGTGACGTTAATTTTACCCAATCATTGTTATGGTCTTTTTGCTTTCATCGTGTGGATCTAATTACGATTATATTCTGGGATCGAGTGTGCCGAGCCATGCCCTGGATCTTGGTTCTGTAATGGTAATTTTATCTTAAATAATCCCTAATCTGAATAAAGTGTGCCGAGCCATGCCCTTGATTTCAGATTTGTAAGTGGTATTCTTGTTAGAATTTTCACCCACCTTGGGGATGATTTTTATTTGAACCTGAGAACGTGTGTGCCTAGCCGTGCCCTTGATCCCAGATCTATATATGAAAATCATCTAAGTCCTGATTGCAGGGATGCAACGTGGAACCTATTAGGGTGTTGACCATTGATCTTCCATAAAAGATGTTTGTTACCAATGAATATCTCATAATTTAACCCTTAGATTTATATTATAGGAAGAACGGACCAAAGATGGGAGGATTTAGTATCTTCATCTTTATCATCATCTTCACTTTTATTTTTGAATTATCAATTGAATTTTAGTTTGTAGTCATTAATTACCATCTCATCAACCGCTTAAATCATAAAACTGGTAGAATACTGTTAGATCTTCATAGATTTCTAGAATTGCTTGTCGCTTTTAGATATTTCAAAATTAGTCCTCGTGGGAACGATCTCGTACTCCGCACCCACTATATACAAATCGATTCGTGCACTTGCGAGTAAAACATTACAATAAAAATATCACATCAGCTGTACAAGTTTTCCAAAAACAATGAAGGGCTTTATACCCTTAGATAACCAATGTCAAGGGGTATGTTTGACCCCCTATTTGACTTTGAAAATAATCAACTAGTGAGGGGCCCAAATGGAAACCCACCTTATTTTCTAGAACACGATGAGGTTTCCAAACCTGATGTCGCATAACTGATGTGTTTAAGTTCTTAAAATGCGCTTCAAATCTAATTCAAGCATTGATGAAATCCGAACCTTAGAGCCGCCATTTCATGTGATATTTTTCATATATGAAAAGTTCTCAATGGGTGAAAAGGACTTCTTTTTCATTGATTTAGGTCCACCAAATATTTTGTATTAAAAATCTTCATGGATTTCAAGATTAGCAAAATGCTAGATTCATGGCCATGGACTGCTATTAGTAAATTTTGAGTTTAGAACTTCTTTGGAAAAATGGGGTCATCATGTATACACGTAAAGTCTAGCCCATCAACACATGGTCATTCAAGGCTTCCAGTCATCACAAAGGTCCATGGGCCTTACGGACCCGTCTAGTCTCTGGACTCATAATGGGCTCATATACCCAAAGTATCCAATCACGCACTTTGAGAAACTGCAGGCCCAACCCACCTATAAAGGTGTATATATCCCGACAATCATGTAACAAGGATCCAACGGTTGAAACTTGTATGAGTCATACGGGAGTCGATCTTTAGCCTAATTTCACAAGCGACTAGTCCGTTTTTATCATATCGACAAGATCTATCTGATGATATCAATATAACATTACTTTGAGTTACATATTTTAAAACTTATGTACCTTCATTGTAGGTCACTTTCTTCTTTCTCTTAAAAGATGAGCGAGGCACCCTTAGTTACTCTTAGACTATACTTTAACCTTAAAAGGTCTTGAAGTTCAATGCAATATCTAAGAATTAAAATCTTACTCACCCCTTTTATAAATGTCGATTTAATATCAGTATTTTTAATATCTCCCTATAATTGATTTGTTTGTTTGAATTATAGTCCGAATTACGAGTAATATTAGTTCATTTATGGTTAGATGTTTTCTTATTATATGCTTCATTTTGTGTGACATTCATCACTTAGAAGTATGTTAGGACATATGTATGTTAAGAAAAATGAATAAGATACGACACAACTTTTAAGCCTTTGTCACGGTAGGATTTCTTTCAAGGTCACATAGAACTTGGAATGTAGGCATCCGTGTACGGATGCAACACCTCTATGGGAGTATGGGCTGTCACACGAAGTACATCCAAATTACTATGGAACCCGTCTCTCGGAAAGCGTTATTTGTGAAGCCTATCGCACCGTGGCCCATTCTAATTAAGTTTAAGAAAAGATTAAATATAAATATGTTAAGCTACGAGATGCTAAGAAAGTGGAGACTTAAGCTTACGCAAATATGAAATTAGGGCGAAGACCTAAGCCCATAACCGAATAACATTATGATATGATAAGATACAATATGAGGGTCAGTGAAACATGAATTAAGTTTCTACACGTGTCATGTCTTACGTGCCACTGCAAGATTCAACGTCTGCAGCCAAGACGGGTCTTAAGAACATTATGATACAACAGTGTCTTAACATAAGGGGACACTGATTTTTATACGCGCAATCTCATCGGGCTGAATGATGGTTTACGATATGATATGGAGGTTAAGTGATTATCTACACGTGGACCTCGCGTGATAGGCTCGAGCAACGATCCTGGCACAGATCGTTTAAATAAGATAAGTATGAAATACGTTGTGTAAGTGTATGAAGTAATAATAAGACTTCTGATATATCACGTAAGTTAAGCTGATAAGACAAGTAAGAAAAGTGTCAAATATCAGATGCATTGAAGTCTGCTATGTTTTTTCAGTTTTATAGCTTTATAGTTATGAAATGTTTATGAGAATAGCTATTATGTTGTTTATATGAAATTGTAAAGGATTCACTTTCACTCATAATGTTGCACCTACGATCACCTGGGTAGATTGTGGTGGATCGATTGTGCAACCCACTGAGTTTACATGACCGAGTAAACTTACCCCCTCCTAAAAATTAACAGCTGCAGGTAAAGATATGGACTACACTGCCCGATGGACTTAATGCGCTGGTAGACCATGCGGTTTATGAGGGTGATGACGTCGAGGACCAGTTAGACGACATCAGGTATATATTAAATATTTGAAAAGACTTTCTAGTAGTTGATCGTCCTTTTATTTATAGTCATTTAGTGTTGTGGACTCTAAATTCAATGTAACATAATAGAGAAAATTTTTAATGTAGAAGAAAAATTGGTTCACAATTTTTTAGAGCCCAGTTTTATATAAGGTTTAGTATGATATGTATGTTTGCTTATCGCCTTAACAAGCGTGCGGTGTCATAACAGAAAATTCAAGGCCCTTTGAGATCGGATAGGATTCTGGATCATGACAGAGATACCGATATGTATCGGTATCGGCCGATTTTTTATACCATGATTTAATCTTAGAGCATTTAAGTAAAATGACTCTAAAGCCTACGTATCCTATGTTTCTATATATATATATATATATATATATATATATATATATATATATATATATATGAGAAATGATTATATGGTTCGAGTCATGGGACATAGGCCCATAACTCAAGCTTCTATTGGTTACATATATCACATCGAGTCGCTTAAAAAGTCAACCTGATGTGACATGCAACCAATGGTTGCTGGAGTCATTAAATTATATTTCATGCCTCGAGTAAGAGGATCATGACCCCATATATTTCTATGTACACACACGGATATATATATATATATATATATATATATATATATATATATATATATATATATATGGGCTCAGTCCTAGCCGGATTTTGAGCTTCGGATCCAAACTCTGCCTGAATTAACATGGGTTGGAGCAAGTTCGGCTCTGTCCGGTCCCAAGCCGGGTTTACACCTAAAAAAGCCCATAGTTTTTGGGCCGGGTGTGGACCAAAATCCAGCCCGGCCCATTAAGAGCCCGAGTGGAGACCAATATTTTTTTTTAAATTATTAATTTTTTTTGCTAGAAAAGCATTTCATTTATTTAAGCAGAGAAATTAGAAACAATAAGGCCATAGATCCGACGACGTGTGTCTTTCATTTAGACCACGTTACAACTATTAGTTAAACCGAACTTTGCTAAAGCATCCGCTACACTACTAGCCAAATCTTCAACAAGAGGCCACGACAAAGGCATAAAACATCTTGCTTCAGACTTGATATCTTTAAAAAGACCAGATAGCTCGGAAGCGTCAACAATCAAATTCGACACCACATATCACCGTCGAAGAGTCACCTTCAAAAATAACCTTTAAGAAACTCATTTGAGAAGCAAATTTAATAGCCTCCAACAACGCTAGAGCCTCACAATGATCCAAAGAGGAGACATTTGTGCAATTCTTGGCTATTGATCCCATAACCAGCCCATATGGTCTCGAATAACAATGTTGATGCCTGCAGCTCTGTAGTTTGCACTCCACGCCCCATCAAAATTAACTTCGAACACATCATTCGAGGAGGAGCCAACTGCTTAACACTTGAGGAACGGTAGTCGGTTCCTCACCAACTCTTTTCAAATTGGCCAATTGGACATTAGAAAGATAACGATTGCGCAATATTGGCATATGTAGGCTTTTCTCCATGAATAACCAGACTTCTTTCATTTCAAATATCCCATACTAGAAAAAAGAAGTTTTCCTAATGAACTTTTCCAGCATTCAAGTAGAATTTCACGGCCGAATCGCTAAAACTAAAGTGACAAAGGGGTGAGTCCGGATGCCCAAAGTGTAGCAAAACCAACAAATTTCAGCTTTTAGACAATCGCTAAGAACATCTTCCACCAATTCAATAGCATTATCAATTATCATAGAACTCGCAGAGAGGTGGTGTATCCTTATTTCTTCTATGGAGTAGATTCTTGACGGGGAGGATGTTGGAACATGCCCGCCATGCCATGATCTTCACTTTATTGAGATCGCGTTATCATAAGGTAGAGATTCTGGTAGACTAAAATGCCTTTCACGGAGGATCTATATCATCTCATTTATTAGAATCAAACATTGAATCAGGTGATGTCCTTTGACTATATAGAATCTGATGGTAGAATTCGCGTTATCTTAAAAATCAACCATGATAGTTTAAAAGATATCGCAAATAGGTCGAATTTCTAAGCTTTGAAGAGAGATGAGAAAGAGACGGTAAAAGGGAGTGCATGAGACTACAAGTGCTAATCTTAACGTGATTTTGTTAACCTCATTGTTCAACTGTAAATAACGAGATTAATTAAACCTAATCAAAATATAATTTACTTGCTAAACATATCCTAATCAAACTTAACTTCTTAATATAATTTTAATCTAATCTAATTTAACAAAATCATAAATTTTCTATAATAGTCTCCCTCTATTGCATGTCCATTGAAAAAGAAAGAATGTGCAATTGGTTATAAAATGCTGAGCCTGTTGATCTTCATAAAGGAATTTTTGACAAGCAATCCAAAATGCTCGATTGTGCTTGATTATGGTCGTGAATGTCTGTCAGAACTAATTGCGGTTGCACTCCTTTCATCTTGAAGTCTGTCGGAGCAAATGACTTATTGTATCATGTTTGTCATCATCTCTCTCATAAGCTCTAAACCATGAAACTAGCGGCAAAAGAAAGGTTTTAATGCAAATAATAACAAGATCAAGAGGCTTTAGACATGGGCAAGGAGGGGGGAGTGGATGGGATAAAAGGAATGTTAGTTTTTTTGTGTGGGATCACTGATACAACCCTTAGAGTGTGTAGGAGCAACATGAAATCTTATCACATATCTATATATATGTGATGTGGGAGATTTTAAGATAAACGTAAGAGTTTTCTCATCTTTCTCTTTTCTGGAAGCCCTAAAATTATAGGATTGTGACTCTGCTTTTACGGTGCCATCATTCACCATCGGATCCATATGACGTGAAGATCTAGAACTTTCTTCTCTAGTAGTTGAAAATACGGACTGTCAAATCCTATTGTTCAGCTTTTGTGAAGTCCAGGCGTGTAGAATCAGCTTGATCAAATTCAATTGAATCAAGAAAGCAAGAAATATTTTAGGCATACTCTTCTATTTCAATTATATTGATAATTCCAAAACCGTGGCCATACTATGACATAGTATATGCTGGCGATTGGGCAGGTATGCCCCTATTGTTTAGTGGGTCAGGGCATCTCTCTTTCAAGGAGGCCAGGGGGATTGGACTTCCCCTGGGGATAGGGTACTACGAAAGGACGTTAATCATTGATTATTAATAAGCCTAGAATTGATTCTTCCTGGGTCAATGCCCGAGCGATTAATAGGGATGGACTGTAAATTTGTTGGCGATATGACTACGTTGGTTCAAAGCCAGCTTGGCCCAGTAATTCGTTGATCCATGAGAATGATATACTTCCCCCCTTGAAATGCTTGATATGGCATAGAAGAATCAAGAGTCTTCTTTTAAATGGAAAAATGGATTATCTTTTGCATGCAATGGGACGTTGATCCTGATAAAGAAGCCCTAAAAGAATTTTTATAAGAGGTTTTGTTGTAGATTGTGTAAGACCATAAAAGCTACCAACGCCTTGAATTAGGTGCTTGGGCAGGCTTATTACTACAATATGGTGATGTAATATGCCTGTGAGATTGTGAATGGGTACAATGGTGGCAAGCAAAGGAAATATAAGGGCAGCTGGCTGTTGCATTTAGTTAGTGCCAGAGCCCCAAGGTATAGAAGTAGGTGGGGTGTCACATGGTGCCCTCAGCATCTCTATAGATTATAGCGTCATGTTGACCATTGGCCTCTGCAACTTGATGAGTGCGAGAGATTGTTGTGCCAATCTTAACTTGGTTTCATTAATCTTATTGTTCATGTATAAACTATAAATAGACGAAAATACGAAACATCAATCCTAATTAAACTCACGTGCTGAACATATTCTAATCAAACTCAACTTGTTAATTTAATTCTAATGTAATCGCTTAAATATTTTCAATCGGTTATGGGCTGAGTCTAACCCGACTCGTTTATTTAAGAGGTCGAGAATTTTACCTAAATCATTTTTTTTCATACTGGAGTGTTTAATAAAAACGACTCATCTCTAGATTTGAATACCTCATTCAAGAATTTCGTTGAACGAAAAGACAAGTGCCTTATGTTACATCAGAATCGACTCAATTATTGATAGAGTGAACAGATTCATCATTTCTTGGAAGTTTATCTTATAATTCAAAATCATGGTGTGACTTACATAACTAGAATTCCTGGATCTAAAAAACCTGTCGGGTTAGTCCAACCTGTTTGCAGTCAATGTACATTATAAGGTCAAGTGAACATACAGTCTACTTCCTCGCTCGTGATGGTGGTCCACCCATCATTGCAAATTCAATTATGAAAGGATGTTTTGCGCCATATATCTACTACGGTCGCGCAATGCCATCTGGAAGCCTCAAGACATCCTTTTCCAATTTTCTCCTTCAAAAGTGGATAATCGTAAATTGTGTTTAAATGATCCTATACTATTAAAAGTATACTTTTATATCATACCATGGACGGGTGATTTAACATTATGCCATGTAACACACATTTGTGATCAATTTAACTTGTCCAAACGACAATTTATCATTGAAACATATATCAGTCCAAGAAATATGCTTATAAGTGAATGAGCCATCTCATCCACTTATAACTTTAATATCAACTATTGCTAGAAAAACGGCTGACATTAGAGTTTACAGGTTGAATGATTTAAATCTCTCTAACATAATATTTTTATATTTTTGGGCATGTTATACTTCAATCCATGATCTATCGCTATCAACATCTTAAACCATTGGTGGTGTTAACTCAAATACCATTTTAGTGATTAAACGCCGGTCACGAGAGTCGGGTCCTAGAAAATTCGTGGACGAACAGCAGCACACGTGTGCACGTCGACGCTCAGCCACTCTCCAATCCTTACCCAAAGTGGATGGCGTGAGAGAGAAATTATTTCACACGCGTGCCTTTCTTCTTCTCGCTTACAGTCCTCACTCCATCGTCTCAAGCTTTGCTCATTCTCATCTGCCATGGCTTCGGTGCTCCCGCTATGCACCAAAACCCCCACACTTACTTCTTCTTCTTCTTCTCCTAGAATTCGAATTTCCTCACAGCCTCGCTCGAGTTCATCTCTAGTTCTTTGCCGTTCATCTGGATGTGATGACAAGCCTTCCGGTGAGTAAGTTTCTCATCGAATCACTATATTTGTTTATATATATATAGTATTAAGCATGCTCAGAAATCAACCATACGCTGCTACAGTTGAAAATGCAGAACCGAAGAAGTGGCAAGCTCTTGTGTCAACGGCATTGGCGACTGCTGTTATTAGCTTTAGCTCTGGAATCCCTGCCCTTGCCGAACTCAATAAGTTCGAAGCAGAAACTCGCGGCGAATTCGGTATCGGATCGGCCGCACAATTCGGTTCTGCCGATCTCAGGTTCAACACCTGGTTCCCCTTTGAAAAAACACTGAATGGTTTTTCACTCTCTGTTATACAACATGTGAAGTTTATGTAAATCAGAAGTTAGGGCTTCTGCCTATGATTTATCTTAGGACCTGACCCCTATCACTGCCACGTGGTGCACATTTTGATTAATCCAAGTAATCCACCTATGTTCATCATTGGCTAAGACGCACACCTACGAGGCGATTGGAATCATCGGATTGGTGCACTTTAGTATTTACCACTAAAAAAATATGCATAATCATCTATATTTGAGTGCATAGATGGTTCAAAAATACGGACAAAATTGATACGTATCAGTTTCGGAGGTCACCAGGTTGATACATTGAATATATTGGCCCATATATCGGTATGTTTTGTCCAAAACCAATACGTATCGGTTTGGAGCTGGCAGATACCTACCAGAAAACCGAGATTTTGAACCTTGGTTCAAATTATCTAATGAGTCTGATTTTTGGGCCCACTTGAGTCCAATATATCAGTTACTGACTTTAGGGGCTTTGATTGCTCAAAATATGGCCTAAAATGGGGCCATCGTGGCTCTATTTATAATGGAGCAGTGATAATCTGTTAATTGTTTATCTTAATAGAACGAGTATCAGTATATAATTTCGCTTGGCATCATGCTAATAATCTGATTGTAAATTCATTTTTATTTTTTATGAGCAGGAAGGCCGTACATGTCAATGAAAATTTCAGGTGATCCACTTTGAACTTTATTGCTCTTAAAGTTCGTTTTTTATTTTTCAAATGTTTTATTTGTTTCTAGTTACTTTTATGAGTTAAAGGAAAGTTTCCTTATAGTCTGAGTCAGTGGATTTTTTCTTTTCTAAATATATAAATGGGAATAATATATGTGCGCGATCTCTATATGACCCAATTTGCTGGCTGCTATACTGAACCTATAGAATTTCTGACCGAACCAGTTCATGGTTCAGTTAGGTCACTTTCGGAAAATATTGAATTTTGTACATTCTAAAAATGAACCAAAATGATATAATTTAAGGAATTTCTCATATAAAAAATGCAAATTATGGTATGCTAATTCGGCGAATTAGTTTGAAAAATATACCGAAATATGAATCAATAATTTGTTTCCACTAGTCAGCCACCCATTTTTAATCTAAAAGGTTGACCAGTATAAGGTAGGCAAACGTATTCCAACATTTTTAGTGGATATAAATTAGGGACCAAAATACAATATATCTATGTATTTATAAGCAAATCGAGAAGTCAATTGTATCATCCTACTCCTAACAAGCCTCTTTTACTCGATGGAGGAAAATTGTAAACCACGAGCATGAATTAGAACCAAGCAAACCAGCGAACCAGTTAACATAGAACTATAAATCTCGATGAATACAAACAGCAAAGCGAGGTGCTTGCTTAAAACAGAACAAAAAGAACCTGGCACAGAGCCTAAATATAGCACCCGCAACAAGACTCTAAGCTAGAAAAAAAGACCAAGGAGGCATGAAAACAGTGCAAGTGTGCCCCTGATTGTAGAGTGGCCAGATTCCAACTAAGTGGCCAAAATCTATATGCTAACTAGGTTTCCAAGCTTGCAGCAATACTTAGCTCAAGTGCTTGCTTGAAGCACTTTGCCATAATAACTCACTCCAGAAGAAGATCACAAATTCTTTTGATCACCATAGTCACATGTCTAGAAGTTCCCCCAAATATCCAATTCTTCCTCTCACACAAAACGAACAGCATTAAAGCCATTGAAACCAACTGCCAAAACAGAAAACTATTTAGGGGAAATTTGGTGATAGATTTTGTTATTTGGACCAACTGCCAAAACAGAAAACCAACTTACCATTTGCCATTGAAGCAAGTGGTAAGTTATATATATGATCAACTATTGCCACTTCAATTGAAGGGGCTGTTTTATAGGCAAAAGTAATACCTGCATTATTGTATGGCGTAGTTTGCTAAGCTATAAAGTAAGACCTGCATTGTTGTATGGTGTAGTTTACTAAGCTACAAAGAAGCAATAGGAAGACATTATACATGTGTCTGAGATGTGTATGCTAAGATGGATTTATGGAATAAAAAGAAATGATAGAACTAAGAATGAGTACATAAGAGGAAATTAAGGATATACCTGATAAAGAAAGAAAATTTACTAGAATGTCGTTTTAAGATGGTTTAGGCATGTCCATGAGAGTTGAAGCCACCCTTTTATTAAGGATTGCTATAATTTAAGCACAAGGAATTAGAAGGGAAGACCAATAAAGTATTGAAATGAAGTTGTAAGAAGTGTCATGAAGGATTGTGGAGTGACAAAGAGTTAGTCATAAACAAAAAATGATTGGAGAAATATGACTTCCAAAGTCAACCTAAAATAGATGGGACAAGGCAATGATGATGATTCAGATGATCCCTTACGAAATGAGTTAATGCCTACTTTTATTTTAATGTATTTTTAATGCATATAGCATATTCTAGACACTGTTGTTTTTGTGGCATTTTGAATGCTACACATAGTTTTTCATGCGAATGCCTGTCGTTTCCCTTGGGAGGCTTGTCAATATAAAGCAATTCTGTCTCATTGAGGTCATTATTTCCATTACTTTTGATATGATTTACCTTTCATTACAATTTGTAATAAAGTTATTTTGTTGTTTTCCCTCAATTTTTATTCCACATGCTATTAAAATAGGTTGATTTTGTTTTTCTTCTTATCATGTCAGTATGTACCATTCTACGATGGTTCTAATCAAATCTAAATGGTTGATGATGCAGGCGAGCCAATTTCACATCTGCCGATATGAGGGAAGCTGATTTCAGTGGTTCCACGTTCAATGGTGCTTATCTTGAGAAGGCTGTTGCGTACAAGACAAACTTTTCAGGTAATTAATTTACATAAAATCTGAGATATTGTGGATTATATCATCTGATACTAGTACAGAAACTGAGTGTTACTATACTTTCCCAAAAATTGTATGCTTTATTAGTTTCCTTTATTTTTATATGGTGTTTAGCTCTAACTTATTATCGATGCTTTAGTACATCTTCCCATTAGAGCTTACTGCTTGTTTTTGTGACTTTAATAGTTGAAACTACTAAATTTTCTGAAAGGCTAGACATATATTAGATGCTGTTATATGAACCTTCAAATTTTTTTTATTCTATGGGCTCGATCAAGGTTCAAAGGATTGGTATTGGAAGCAGTATTGGCCTTCCTCTGAACCGGTAGGTATCAGTATTGGTCGTATTAAGGCATGCAAAAGTTTTACTTTTGCTAAAAATTCAAAAAAATTCTAGAGAAATCTAAAAAACTAAAAGGATAAAGAGTGTTATTTCCACCTTAATTACATTTTGTTGTATAAATATTATATATTTATAAAATGTACGATTAGTAAGATGTGAAATGCAAGTTCGTAGATATAAACTAACATTTTGATAATTTTAAATTTAAACATGAGTCATGAGTCATGACTGACATGATCCACAATTATAGTATATTAATGATTCAAATATTCAATTCAGTCTCAGATTTTTATAAATTTTCAAATTTGACACTGAGCTGCAAAATGATGCGCTTTGTCACCAAAATCGGATCTTAAACTGCTTTAAAATCGAATCTTAAACTGCTCTAAGAAAAGCCCTGTTTTACCCTCCAAGGGGGCTAGTGAATAATGAAACCTTTTAAGGTGGCTACTTATGTTTGTATACAGGATTATAACTTAGTTGTGTTCTCAATGTGTGATAGTTGAAGTATATGGATATCATTGACTCAGACTCAAATATCATTTGGATCCATGCCCCAATTCCGCACTTCTTAGTTCTCCAAATTTTCCTTATCAGTGTCATCCTTTCTCCTTTTAAGTTCCACCACCTTATTCTTTGCAATCTTTTGCCACCTTTATAGTCATTTGACTCTTGATATGAACATCCAAAATCACCAACCTTTGAAGCAAAAGTAAAACTCAACGTTAGCAGAGATGACGAAAATGAAATCATTAGGACCAAATGGGATACCTATAGAGGTTTGGACTCTGATGGGAGGGGTCATTTTTGGTTGACCAATCTGTTACAAGATATTGGGAACAAAAAAATGCCCGAAGAATGGAGAAAGATCACCATTGTCCCTTTTAATTAGAATATAAACAGAATATTTAAAATTGAGGTAACTATCGAAGTATTAAACTTGCGAATTATACCATAAAATATAAGATAAAATAGTGGAGCATTATCTAAGAAAAAATTTAAATATTTCCAATAGCCAATTTGTGTTTATGCTATTTTCTTTTTAAGGCATTATGGAAAAGTTGAGAGAGGAGGACCTATTGGATATTTAACAAAATAAATATTTATTATTAATTTTAAATTAATAATATTTATTTATTATTTTGGTTAAAAGTTTTTCACTTAACTTTAAATGGTTCCTTCATTTAATGGCTCCATGTGGAATAGCTACTTTTGCCAATACTTGAACCTATAACCTTCTAGTCAAAGTGATTTACTATTCCCACCAAAACTTGAAAGTATTGTAAAAAATTGGTCCTACCTCTCTAATTTACAAGAAAGTTTCTTACCATATATAGAAACTTACCTTCTAGATTGTTTGGCTTGAAGGTGGAAACAATTCTCATAGTGGCGGTCTGCTGCTGCTGCGCACGCGCACATGCGCGTGTGTGAAAGGCACAATTGACGCTTTTAAGGTGCATTTTGCATTTCGCATCATCGTGAGGAGCCTTTTTTATTTGATCTAAGATAGTCTGATCGGTTAACTAGTTGACCGGGCGCAGATTGCCTTCATACTTGTGCATTTGGTGGTTTCTGACCGTTCATGAAAATGGTTCGGACATAGCCGTTAGTGACTGTTCAGTAACCGAAAGATGTAATCATTCGATGTGTACTGTTGAATCCTTTCAACCGTTGATCGGATTGATCAGAGCCCTCAATTCCAAAGAACCAACAAACACAATTGCCCCTGAAAATGTGCATCGAACATTATAAATAGAGGTCAGAGGAGGGGTTTCAAGTACTTGCAAATCATCGAATCCTATCTTTTTGTCCTTGAAATTCGTGTGCCTACCAGAGCGATTTTGTGCGTTCGTTTCGTTGGGTCGCACACTACAGTGCAATTTAGTGTGTGACAGACTGGTGCATCACCAGGGCTTCATTTTATCCTGGAGGCGAATTTGCCTTTATCCCATTGCATGGTGTTGGCAAATATTCTCTTAAAGATAACGATCTAATCATGCCTTGAAGCCATTTTCAGTCTATTTCCATCATTTTCTGTGTAACCCACGAACAATTTTAAGACTTTCCATGGCACAAAAAATGATGGATCTCTCCAATACGAAGATCAATAAACTCGAATGCTTTAACGACACCAATTTCTAACGATGACAATCAAAGTACACTTCCTACTCACGAACTTGAAAGTCGTTTACGTTCTTACTATAGACTCACCACTACCGAAAAATGAAGACGAAACACTTGAAGAAGGTAGAATCTGTAGAAAATGAGAATACGACAATTACACATGCAAAGGCTATAATCTCAATTCTCTTACCGATTCTCTTTTTGATGTTTGTCAACCATACAAGACTGCAAGGGAGATATGAAGCTCTTGAATGGAAATACAAAGTAGAGGAAGCCGGCATGCGCACATATTTAGTAAGTGAGTTATTTAATTTTAAGATGTATGATTTTAAACCTATTTTGGAGCAAGTGCACCAAATGCAGATTATCTTCAACAATCTCGTGGCGGAAGGAAGTACAATAGACGAAAGTTTTCAAGTTTCTGCGGTTATTGTAAAATTACGGTTGTGATGAAAAGATTACCGCAAGAGTTTGAAACATACTATAGAGTATCGAACTATGGAGGAACTCCTGACTCATCTTCGCATAGAAGAAGAGGCTCGTCTACATGACAAGGAAGAAGAGAAAACTAAACTCATCTCCAAGGCTCACATTGTCGAAGATGCTTCCAATTCATCGAAGAAGAACAATAAAGGGAAGGACTTTAAACTGAAGCCAAACAAGAAGGATTTCAAGAGAGGAAAAGACAAAGAAAAGGCAAAAAATGGTACTTGTTTTTATTGCAAGAAACCTGACCACTTCAAATTTGATTATCAAAAAATCTTGAAGAATAAAAATCAGACAAACGTTGTGGGTGAAGTAGATCTCGTTGCAATGATCTCTGAGGTCAACATGGTAGTTGGTGAAAATGAATGATGGCTCGATTATGGGGCTACTAGGCATGTGACCCTTGATTGGAATAATTTTGTATTCTATGAGAAGGTAGAAGATGACCATGAATTGTTCATGAAAAATTTCACTACTGCCAAAGTTGTAGGACAAGGAAAAATTATTCTTAACTTTACTTTTGGAAAATCTATCACCCTTAATGATGTACTCCATGTCCATAAAATTCGGAAAAATCTTGTATCGACTAGTATTCTTAACAAACATGGATTCGAGACTGTGATCGAATCCGATTTTGTTGTACTTTCTAAGGGGATGTTTGTAGGCAAGAGATATGCCTCTTACGGAATGTTTAAGTTCAACCTCAATGAAAAATCTGCTTCTTCGGTTTATATGCGTGTCTTAATATACATAATAGATTAGGGCATTTAAATTTACGTTCTATGGAAATTATGGTTAAGTTAGAATTTATTCCTAAAATAATTATAGATTATGGTAATAGATGTAGTATTTGTGTACAATCTAAAATGATTAAGAAGCCACTTAAGAGTGTTGAATGACAATCTAACTTATTAGATTTAATTCATACGGATTTATGTAGTTTGAATAACATTACTACTAGAGGCGGAAAAAGATATTTCATAACTTTCATTGATGATTGTTCTAGATTTACATATCTTTAGCTACTTAAATTGAAGGAGGAAGCATTTAGTAAATTTATCTCTTATAAGGCTTTAGTGAAAAAATCAATTAGATTTTAAGGCATTGAGATCAGATAGGGGGGAGGTGAATACATGTCACATGAATTTTCAGATTTTTGTAATAAGTATGAAATTATTCATGAGGTCACCGCTCCATTTTCTCCTCAATTCAATAGAATTGCCAAAAGGAAAAATCGGACTGTAGTAAAAATGGTAAATTCTATGTTAACAAATTTTTGTTTGAATTCAAATTTATGTGGAGAAGCGTTACTAATTGTATGTTATATTTTAAATCGGATGCCACATAAAAAGTCCTCTAAAACTCCATATAAAGTTTGGAAGAACAAACCTCCTAAATTACATTATTTAAAAGTATTGGGTTGTAGAGCGCTTGTTAGGGTACTCGATTATAAACGTACAAAATTGGGTTTTAAAGCCATAGAATGTGTATTTGTCAGATATTCTCTTAATAGTCATACATACAAATTTTTGGTATGTGAGCATAATAATATTTTTGAAAAGGATTCAATTTTTGAATAAAAAGATGCAGTGTTTTATGAAAATAAATTCTCCAGTATTCCTTAACCTCTTGTATCCTCTGACTTAAGAGAATCTTCTAATTCTCTTCATCTCTCTAGTTGTGAAGATGAAGAGATAGAACCTAGAAGAAGTAAGAGACCTAGAAAAACTACTAATTTTCGTTCAGATTTCTATACTTATCTTGTAGAAGGAACTCGAAATGAGAAAACTAAGAAAATGAAGTTTATTTTGAATATCGAAGAAGATCCTAAAACATATTATGAAGCTATTAAGTCTATTGATTCCGCATTTTGAAAATAATTCATAAATGATGAAATGGATTCTATCATATCTAATAATACATGGGAGTTAGTAGACTTACCACAAGGATTTAAATCTATAGATTGTAAGTGGATGTTCAAAAGGAAATTTAATCCTAATGACACTATAAATAAGTTTAAGGCTAGACTTGTTGCCAAAGGTTTTAGACAAAAGCATCTTATTGATTATTTTGATACCTATGCTCCCGTGGCTAGGATTTCTTCAATCAGGATATTATTTGCTATTGCTTCTATATATAATCTCAAGGTTCATCAAATGGATGTTACGACAACCTTTTTAAATGGTGAACTTGAAGAGGAAGTATATATGGAACCATGGTTGTCAAGGCCACACTATGGCCTCGCTATGACGAATGACGATGGGAAACGCAATATATATCCAAATAGCCATGATGGCTAAATAGCGACCCCATGGCAGAATAACATTATGACATCGTTATGCACATTATTTTTTTTTGGATAATAACGCATAATACTTATAAGTTATGACATTTTTATAATATATAAGTTACAAAAGTTAACTTACAAGTCATAAAACCTCAACTTATAAATTACAAAATCGTCGACTCACTCTCTCTCTCTCACTCTCTCTCTCGTCCTAGCAGCTACTAACACCAGCGTCGTCGAAACCTTAGTGTCGGAAACACTACCATATGTGTTCTTAATATTTCATATTTTTTAATATTCTATATTTATTGATATTTCATATTTATTTATTTATACTTACCATGTTGCAAATTTGTTGATGTTCCATATTTGATTTGTATTTATTGATATTTGTTTATTCCTGGAACATGAAATCCTCAATATTATAATCAAAGTATGATGTTTTAGTAGTTGAATTTTTTTTCTTATATAAAAATATATAAAAAAAGAATACTGCTAATTAATAAATAAAATACTTTTAAAAAAAATTACAACAATAAATATCCTCGCCATGGCTTTACTATGGTCACGCTATGGCATAGTGAGCCTCTTCGCCATGACCTCGCCACACTGCCTTAACTACCTTGTATGGAACAACAAGAAGGGTTTATAATGCAGGGACATGAAAATAGAGTTTGTAAACTCGTTAGGTCCCTATATGGTCTAAAACAGGCTCCTAAACAATGACATGAAAATTTTGGTAATATTATTTTATCATATGGATTCAAGATTAATGAATCAGATTAATGTATTTATAATAAGATTATCAAACGGTAAGGGTATGACCGTTTGCCTGTATGTGGATGATCTTTTAATTTTTGGTACTGATTTAGAAAGTGTTGAAAATACAAAAAAGATTTTGGCTTCAAAATTTGATTTGAAAGACATGGGTAAAGCTGATGTAATTTTTGGAATAAAATTATTTAAACGAGATAATAATATCATTTTATCTCAGTCACACTATATAAAAAAAAGTGTTAAAGAAATTTAAACGTAATGACAAACTAGCACCAACACCTTTTGATCAAAGTGTAAAATTAAGACCCAATGATGGCAGAAGTGTGCCACAATTAGAATATTTTAGAGTAATTGGTAGTTTGATGTATGCTACTCATTGCACTAGATTCGATATTGCTTATACACTAGGGAAGTTAAGTAGATACACTAGTAATCCTAGTCATGAACATTGGAAAGCAATTGGTAGAGTATTAAGTTATCTTAATAAGACTAAGGATTACGCATTGCGTTATATTGGTTATCTTATAGTACTTGAAGGATACACCGACGCTAGTTGGAATAATGATTCAGATGAAGCAAGGTCTATGAGTGGATGGGTATTTACTCTTGGAGGTGCCGCAGTTTCTTGGGGATCAAGGAAACAAACATGCATTACTCATGCGACTATGGAATCAGAATTTATTGCTCTTTCGCAGGAAGCAAGGAAGCAAAGTGGATAAGGAATTTATTATTAGAAATTTCTATTTGGCCAAAGTCTGTGCCACCGATATCTTTATTCTGTGATAGTGAGGCTGCACTATCTAAAGCTTATAGCAAAATTTATAATGAAGTCTAGACATATAAGTCTAAGACATAGTTATGTTAGTCAATTACTTCGTAAATGAGTAATTACTATAAATTCAATAAGGACCATGGATCAAAATCTCGGTTTCGTTCACCCGAATCGTAAATTGGTCAAAGTTTCGATACTTTTCGGAATTTTTTTAAAATATGCTTTGAACTTTGCCAAACTTTATTTTTTTGGTTTTTTTAAACTCTTTCACATTATTAGAAGACATATTTGCACTAGTGAGGCTAATTTTTGACCGTTTAAAGTTACATGTCTATTATCATAAAATTTGGAACATAAAGTAGGCAAAAATGGACTTCATTACGTGAACTCGAGAAGCCAACTACTCAAAGCCACATATAGTTTTTGGCTAGTTCTTCATCAGCATCTCGAGCATCATTGTGTTATCGTGGCCTATAATATTGTCCGTATTCATAGCCATATACCTTGTGTTGAGATGCTTCTTGTGGTTGGTCATATTGGGGATAGTAGTATGCATAATATCCACCAAATATCTATGAAACAAAACTCTCATTTCCCGGGTTGCTTGGCCGAGGATATTGTGGGTTGATGTAAGATTGGTCGGTAGGTTGAAACCCAAACCCACCAAAGCTATTAATTGTAGATTTAATGGCGTCTTGATCATGTGGAGTTTGGTGGGACTCTGATGGTCCCCTTCCTTCCAACCCTCCGCGTCTAAATGTTGGAGTGTCATATATAGTCATGTCATAATTAGTCCACTATATAACTCCGCTTGAAGACTGCCCGTAGACCACTGTAAGTATCACCCCTCCACTGTGTGCTCTCTCCACCGCCACCGTCATCACCCCTAGTACCATCATCACCACCACCACCTCCCCCATTGTTACCACCACCACCACCACCACCACCACCACCTCCTTCATCGTCATCACCACTATCACTTTCCTCATCGTCATCTCTAGGAGGTGATCCTATATGATGAAGCCTTCGCTTTCTACGAAATTGTCAGGGTTGGTCTTTAATAGTCCTTTCAACTTGATCTAACCATTATGTGCCCTCACTATCCAAAATTGGAGCTTCTCTCTCTTCAATCCACTCTCTCAAAGGATCATCTTCAAAGAAAATTTAATCTAATTCGATCGGATTAAATATTCCTCCTATATATAAGACGAACACAAAATGAATTAATACGTCTTATTAAACATTATAATTGAAATTCATGGATCACTTTGAAAGTAAATTTGGTTTTATTAGATATTCGTACCACGACTCGCTCTTTTGATGTTTCTGACCTTCAACCTCATATTATAGTGGACGCAGACTAAATGTTTCAATCTCTCCATGGTTAGTCCATTCCTTGTCTTTGTATGGATAAGAGAGAATGTGTTCAAATTTTGCTTGCAATTAGAGGATGTAGTTTGACTTAACACTCGAAAATCTATCTTCCTTAAATTGGGGGCCTTCTTCACTTCACCGAAGTTAATCCACCATTCGGCTGCATTAAATAATGTGGATACATTAAATTTAATGGACTATAAACTCTCATAAGTAAAATAAAATCCAAGTTATCCGGCTTCTCGCTATAGATCTCAGATGATGCTAGGGGAGTTCCAAAAGATCCAATTTTATTCTGAAAGAATTCAATCTGCACAACATAGCCAAACAGGGCAGACCAATGTTCACAGATGGAAGTAACAGTAATCTTAATAATCTTACGAGAAAATTAATTATTTGTTACCTCTCTTATTGCCTTCCCTTGAATGGTGAGGTTCAACTCCATCTTTTGAATAACGCTTAGCAAGTTGGTATAGACCTCATCATCTATACTAAGATTTCGATTGTATTGGTAGATCGGGTTCAAGAAAGACCCTGTTGAAACGTCTCAATTAATCTAACCAAACTATGATTCTCAATTAATTAAAATAATGAATTACCTGCTGCATGCAGATTTTGGTGGAATTGCTCGTTCCACCTTTTATCGATCTCCTTCTAGAATTTCTTGTAACTCTTGGGGTACTTATCTCTAATGGCCAACTTTGCTTTGTCCATGGCCTCATAGACGTTACCTCATAGTGGGTTTGTCATCTCCATCTACCAATCTCAATATGTGCACTAGTGGCTCCACTTCATTCACAACCTACTCGACATTGTCCCAAAATGCGGAGTTAAAAACAGTATCAGTCACTTTGTTGGCTTAGTCATTTTGCCTTTGGAAAGCTGATTTCATAACTTGCCCATTGTTGAGATGCAACCAGACTCTTCAAGCCTGCTCTGTACTTATATAAGCTTTGAAGGGCAATGAAGTGGGTGGCAAACCAAGTGATTGTAGGCCTCATTATGTCCCTTTGGTCTGTGAATGTTCTCATTGAGTTAACTAGGCTAGCATTTTGATAGATGAAACTGGTTATCATCTTACAATTCTATATAATTGCATGCACACTTTCCATTTTCCCTATGTCGGTGAGAATCAAGTCGACACAATGGGCTGTGCACGGGGTCCAGTAGATGTGTCTGTATTTCATCATTAGTTTATAGCCAACTACCCTATAGTTTGCTGCATTACCGGTGATGATTTGTACGACTCGTTGCGGTCCAACTGACTGAACAACCTCATCCATCAATTGAAACAGATAGTTGGCATTCTTTGCCACATTTGAGGCATCAATAAACTTCATTAAAATTGTCCCTAGTCACTGTATTGTAAGAAGTTGATTAGGTTCTTTTTAGTAATACTCGTCCAGCCATCGCACATAATTGTGCAACCTTTCTTATCCCACACTATCTTGAAGCTCTTTACGTACTCTCTTACCTTGGCTACTTCTTCGTCTAAATACGGGTCAACTATCTCATAAGCGGTTGAAATTTTTACACTAGGCTCTGCCTCGACACTAGTGTCCAACATGGTCTTAAAGTACGGTGATTCGACCACTTGAGTTGGAAATATGATTGTACACAATAATTTTTGTTATTTCTTTACCTAATTTTTTACCTCAGGTCTTCAACAACGTTGTGCTTAGCTTCAACTGTTTAGAGCTCTCTTATCTATATAGAAAGAGATCCATAGGTCTCACTAGACGCCACTACCAGAATCAGAACCAGAACCACCCTCCCGTAAAGTGGATGACATGCGTAAACCTGTGTCTCTATGGGTTTGGGTATGACCTGACCCTCCCTCAACTGCTGTCGTAGATTGTCCATCAAAACCAGACCGAAATCTCCGAAATGCATTCTCTTCATCCTCCTTTCTTCTCCTTTCATTCAAACTCAGTCTCATTACCCTCCTAAGCTGACTCTCTTTATCACTTTCATCATCTTCATCACCTTTTGTGGTCTTCATTTATTTTTTTACTTTCTCCCTAGTTTCCTTAGGCACGATAGTGCATGGCTGCACGTCACCCTGCTTGCCAGCTAAGTATTCCTTAAGTCTGCTGACACTGCCACCCTCTTTATGACAAAAGTGATATTTTGAATTTAACCTCTTAGGCCCCAAAGGAGTGCCATACTCCCATGCATAATCGAGATCGCAAACCATCTCTACATCTCAAATTCTTGAATCTGTATAAAAAACAAATTATTCCCATTAAAAAATTATTTAAATATCTTCCATTAAAAATTACGATTAATCGGTTATATATTCTCATAAATAACATATCCCATAAGCTAAATATATCCCATAAAGAATAAACGATTATTTCAGATGTAAATATCACATAAAAAACACATCCCATAACAAATATATCCAATAATATATATATATATATATATATATATATATATATATATATATATATATATATATATAAAGCCATATTTATATATATATAATAATTATTATATAACTAATAATTACTCCAATATTATAAAAAATTAATGAGTAATTCGAATTTTAAAGAAATAAAATAAAGATTCGGTAACTTAAGATAAATTGGGCGAGATTCCGTCAAAATCCGGCAAACTCTGGCAAGATTCGGCGAGAACCAAGTGGATACGGAGAAACCGGACAAGATTCGGTAACTTACAGTAAATTTGGGCGAGTTTCTGTCAAAATCCGGTGAAATCCGATTGAAATCTGGCGAGAAACCAGCAAACTCCGACAAGATTCGGCGAGGACCGAGTGGATACAACGAAACCCGACAAGATTTAGTGACTTACAGTAAATTTGGGCGAGAAAACGGCTAGATTCGGTGAACTCCGACAAGATCTGGCGAGACTCGAGTGGATACGGCGAAACCCGACAAGATTCGGTAACTTATGGTAAATTTTAGCGTGATTTCGTCAAAATTCGGTGAGAAACTGGCTAGATTCGACAAACTCCGGGAAGATTCAGTGACAATCGAGTGGATACGGCGAAATCCGACAAGATTCGGTAACTTATAGTAATTTTGGCGGCGATTCCGTCAAAATTCGGTGAGAAAATTATTATATCTGAAAGAGGGAGAGAGGAGGGAAAAAAACCCAAATTTGGCTTTTAAGAGGGTTCAAAAAAATTGAAAATGCTCTGATCTTCTTGTTTACCGATAACTTTTACCCCCATCCAAAATTCCAATTTCTCGTTTTAAATAAATCGAGTCATCATGTAGAGAATTTGAATTCTCCATGATAAAGACCTTTGCAAATGTAACGGATTCATTTACTAAAGGTCTTACAAGAGATGTGGTAATTTGAACTTAGGAAGGGATGGGTTTAAAGTTTAATAAATTACTTAACCTATGATGGTAACCCGACCTATTTTCTATAGTTTAGAAACTAAAGGTTCAATGGGAAAAACAAATCATAAGAAGTGATTGCACATTATTAAAGTGAGTATAGAACTCAAACCATCCCAAGTAATAATGTGGTACTTGTAATGTAAGGAAGAGATTGAGTTAATTCTCTTAATCAGTCTATAACATATAATGTTGAAATGTCTAAATTATAAGGGCATTTTTGATAGAATTGACCTATATGAGTTTCGAAGTGTGGCCGCTTCCAAGATAGTTGAAGGTTTTTTCTTGGAAAAACTCATGAACACTGGGGTACAAGCACAAGGCTATAAACTGTGCTGGTTGTAAGAATGAAATGAAACTTAGATTGCTTATATGTGTCATACATTCGATTGATTATACAAGAAAATTAGTTCAAGAATTTATATCACTAAGGTTCTTTATCAACTTTGATGTATTATCACTAAGTGATTAAATTAATAATATTTATTTATTATTTATTACTTTGGTCAAAGTTTTTGGCTTAACTTTAAATGGTTCTATGTGGAATAACTACTTTTGCCAATACTTGAACCTACAACCTTCTAGTCTAAGTGATTTGAAACTTGAAAAGTATTGGAGGGAAACTGCTTGAAAGTGTTATAGAAAGTTAGTCCCACTTCTCTAATTTACAAGAAAATTTCTTACCATATATATAAAAACTTACCTTCTATATTGTTTACCTTGAAGGTGGAAACAGTGCTTATAGCAGTGGTTTGCCACCGCGCACGTGCGTGTGCGATGTGCGAGGTGCGAATGGCGCAATTGGCGCTTTTAAGGAGCACTTTGCACTTCGTATCATCGCGAGGAGCTTTGTTTATTTGATTTAGGATAGTCCGATCGGTTGACTAGTTGACCGGGCGCGGATTGCCTTCGCACGTGTGCGCCTCATGTGTGCATTAGGCAGTTTCCGACCGTTCATGAAAATGGTTCGGACATAGCCGTTAGTAAACTGTTCAATAAATGAAAGATGTAACCGTTTGGTGTGTACTGTTAGATCCTTACAATCGTTGATCGGATCGATCAGGGCCCTCGATTCTAAGAAACCAACATACACAACTGCCCTTGAAAGGGTTTATCGAACATTATAAGCAGAGACCAAAGTAGGGGTTTCAAGTACTCGCAAATCATCGAATCCTATCTCTGTGTCCTTGAAATTCGTGTCTACTGGAGCGATTATGTGCGTTCGTTTCATTGGGTTGCACATTATAGTGCAACGTAGTGTGTGACAAATCGGTGCGTCATCAAGGCTTCATTGCATCCTAGAGGCGAATTTGTCGTTATCTTGTTGCATAGTGGGAGCAAATATTGTTTTAAAGACAACAATCTAATCATGCCTTGAAGCCATTTTTGGTCTATTTCCATCATTTTCTGTGTAACCCACCAAGAGATTGTGCTTGATAGGGTGCCAAGACAGATAATCTGGTGGCCACCATTCCTAATGAATATACAAAGAGTTTTCAAGACGTGTATGATGGGGCGATAGCTAGTGTTAGAATTGTATATGGAGACAACTAAGTTCTCTATTAGAGTTAGGTTGCATAAATGATCTGCTTTGGTACTGTATTTATTTCCATTGGTTATGGATGACTTGATACAAGATGCTATCCCATGGTGTTATGCTATTTGTGAATGGTGTGGTGGCAATTCACTAGTCATGGAAACAAGTAGATAATAAGTTGAAACTTTGGAGAGAAGCCTCAGATCTAGTGATTTAGAAAATGAGCAAAACAATGATGGAATACACGGAGTGCAAGTTTAGTGTACATAAGAGCCTGGAGGATGATTTGGTCAAAACAGAAAATCATTAATGTCATAAATAATATGATGAGTTTCGGTATTTGGGGCTCTACTATATGATCTGATGGTGTGCTTGAGGAAATCTCAACCATGATCGATTTAGGGTGGGAGAAGTGGAGATGAGCATGTGGGTATTTTGTGATCAACGAGTGCCACTTCGATTGAAAAAATATTTTTGTTAAATGGTGGTGAGATCCGTGCTATTGTTCATAAAGGGTGGCAATGGACTGCGTAGCCGGCCTTGCCCATTTAAGGATGGCTAGAACTTGACCTTAAAGCCTATGAATTAGGCTTGGGTGGCACTTTAACCCTTAAATTTAAATGGGTCAGGCTCAGGCTTTCATAAATGATGAGTATATTGAGTCTCAGCGGCAATATTTTAAATTTTTTTTTATAAGACTATAGGTTTTCTATTTTTAAACTCTAGACATTTTGGAAATTAGTATTAACTTACGGGTATGGCTCCACAGATTTGTTTTCGATCGGAACATCAAGCAACTCAACTCTGTTCTAGGTGACTATGCCCCATGCTCATCCAATGGTGAAGTTTGCTTTACCTAACTCCCCTTTATGGTAACAGGGCAGAAGCCCCCGATCCAACATTCATTACTTTCGAATGAAGAGTGAGAAGTGTTGTACCCTGCCCCTCATTTTTCTTCCTTAAAATCTAAACTTTTGAAGTTGGTAATGACCCACCTTTTTCATGGCCCAACAATCCGCACCATATATTATGGAAGGTCTAATGATCGCCTAATCCGCTTGCTTACCTCCTTTTCATCCAACTTGCATTAATC
The DNA here is from genome assembly GCA_021018995.1 of Chloranthus sessilifolius. Classification (NCBI taxonomy): domain Eukaryota; kingdom Viridiplantae; phylum Streptophyta; class Magnoliopsida; order Chloranthales; family Chloranthaceae; genus Chloranthus; species Chloranthus sessilifolius. The sequence continues at coordinate 104,395,315 of CM037595.1, read as the reverse complement.
CTATTTGAGACGTCCTCTTCAAATCCATTATCTGATTATAAAATAGAGCCTAAATAGAAATTTTTGGCAATGTCGGACTTAATGATTTTATATTTAATTAAATTCTCCTCCAAGCTATCGTATTCATTAAACTTGTATTCCATGTATTTTTTCTTTGTTCTGCTAATTTTCAAACCCCTTGCTCCAAAGCTTTTCTCCATAATTTCAGCTTATCATTTTTTTCTGTCCTTGTTTGGGCAGTTAATACTATGTCATCTGCAAATAACATGCACCATGAAATTTCTTGTATGCCTATGGTTAACGCATCCATGACTAGGGCAAATAACATGCATATGTGACGCGGGACAATGATCCTAAAATCCGTAAATGCCCATGATATGTTAATTTACCGAAATTAAACAAATTAATCACAAATTAAAGCGATACCTTAGGGTTTCGCGAGATTTCGCTTTAAGTGATTGACGGGGACACTGACATTGTAGACATCGGATACGAACCGTTTTGTGTGTACCAGCGCTGGAAGAAGCGGAACGGAAATGGAAACCATAACCAAACTTAAAGAATTAGCGTGTTGGTGCAATGCACAGTTGATCGATCGACACCCGGATTCGATCGATCGACTGTGCCCAGTGAGGGCTTCAATTTTGATGACATATATATATATATATATATATATATATATATATATATATATATATATATATATCAATCGATTGAGACCTGATACTCGATCGATCAACTGTTGTGAGAATGAGATCCGCCAGAATTCGAATTTGAGTTTTAAGGAGCGAACTTGTCTTTCTTTTTTGCTTATTTTGTTTTAGGGTTTTATTTAAGAGCTCTTATATAAGGTCTTTAAAAAAATAATGTAATTAGTTATTGATGATGAATGAAAGCTATTGCTTGTTTGCTTGAGATGAGCCATGATTGAAGAGTGATTCTTCGCTTCTCGAGAAGGGTTTGGTATGAAGCCAAGGGTGTGAATCCCAAAATCTATCTTCTATCTCTCTCTCTATCTTTTATTTTCTTTCTCTGCTTTGTTTTAATCCCATAAACTTTAAATCCAGCCCTTGTCTTTTCCAAAATTCCCAACTCTGAACCATCGATTCGAATCAATATCAAAATCCTAAATCCAGCCATCCAACCTTCAAATACCTCGAAGTTTATAAACCCTAGATCCCATCTGAGTCCCCGAATCGATCTGATTCAAGCCCATATCTCATCTGAGCCATTAAACCAAACCGAATCAGAACCCTTAGAACACTCGTGATTCCATCATTGAATCTCGAGCGGCGCCCTAATCTGGAATAGCTAGAGTTCTACCTCTAGAACCGATTTACACCGCAAGGCTAACGGATCTAGCGCACGGACCGGTCCCTACTCGAATCAAATGCGATTCTCCAATGGAAAACTACGAAACCCTAAGGTATCCACTTTATTTTCAGGTTTATTGTTTAATTAATCTAATTTAATTTCGGCAAATCATCACCTTATAAGCATTCACGTAGTTTAAGGTTTTGTCTCGCATCAATTTTGGTATCAAAGCCTAAGTTCTAGGTTAGGACATATTTGTGTGACTTTTAATTCTATTTCATTTTAATTTTCATTGCATCTTATTTCAGTTGTGGTCAAAGTGTTCACATCTAGTATTCGATAAAATTCCTCTTTCATTGTGGTTCATATTTGCATGCCCATTTAGAACCCGTATTAGTAGTTGTGGTCACCATAGATAAGAATGGGATTACCGATGTTCTTAATGACATGAGAGCCGAATTGAAAGCAATCAATGATCGAATGATTGCCATGGAGCAAGCCCAAAGAAACCTTGAGGTTTCCAATGGGAGATTGCTAGATCGAGTCAATAAGTTAGATGGGTATGACGAGTACATTGAGCAACGCCGTGAACATGATGGTCCACGTTTCGAACACAATGGTTACCAACATGATCGGAACCGGAATCATAGGATGGATCATCGTGGAGATGACCTCGACCCGGATGGGAAACTCCTTAAAAACGTCCGAGTTGAGTTCCCAACCTTCGATGGAAGCTTAGACCCTAAACTCTTCCTCGATTGGTTATCCGACATGGACCAACACTTTGAGTGGTTTGGCATGAGCGATGAGCGATGTGTTAGGCTCGCCAAGATGAAACTCATTGACCAAGCCCGACTCTTTTGGGTCAACATTGAACGCATCAGAATGAATGCTGATTGTGCTCTCATTACCCGTTGGGAGGACATGAAGGAGCGACTTGCAGAGAAGTACGTTCCTTCCTCATACTACCATCGTCTCCTCGATCAATGGCAAAGTTTACCCCAAGGTAGTATGCCTGTAGCGGATTACATTGGAAAATTCGAAGAATACATGATGAGAGCCAAAGTGTCCGAAGATCCTCAGGTCACTCTATCCAGATTTCGCACCGGATTGAGGTTTGACTTGCAAAAAGAGTTAGTCTCTCATCCCGTTGAGACTCTCGCGGAATGTTACACCGTCGTTCAAGACCTTGAACGATATTTGAAAATGACGGTGGTGAGGCGATCTGAGTCTCATATCAGTCAACCTCGTACTGGTGAGGTGAGTAGTGCTGGAAACCCACCCACCAAACCCACACAATCCACATTCGATGTGCGGTTTGACAAAGGAAAGGGTGTGGTAGGAGACTTCTCGAAGGACGGTTCTCACATTAAGTGTTACAACTGTCAACGGTTGGGACACTATGCCGCCCAATGCCCTAAGAGGAACCTGCAAAGGAATTTCTTCGTTGAGGGAGAGGGCAATGAGGATGACCGAATTTTGGAAGAAGAGATCTTTGAGCCGGATGCCACACCTAGTGATGAAGAGGGTGATGCCAGTGGCCGTGCTCTTGTTGTGAGATGTGCCCTTGCACAGCCTTAACGAGATGAAAATGAGGATTGGCGTAGGGAGAATATCTTCCACACTTTCGCCAAATGTGGAGAGAAGAGTTGTAAGATCATCGTGGATAGCGGAAGTTGCACCAATGTGGTGTCAACACATACCATATCCCGCTTAGGGCTTACACCCGAAGCCCACCCGAGACCATACAAAGTTGCGTGGGTTGACTCTTCCTCCATTCCCGTGTCTCAGAGGTGTCGCTTACCTAATCAGCTAGGTTCATATTCGGACACCTTGTGGCGTGATGTGGTGTCGATGGTGTGGGCCACATCATCTTAGGGAGGCCATGGTTTTATGACTTGAACTTGACCATTTTTGGTCGATCTAACATTTGCACGTTCATACATAAGGGCAAGAAGATAACTATTAACCCTTTAGCCCCCAAAGCACTGTCGACCAACAAATTTGAGAAGGAAGGTCAGTCTAAGACCATTAACATTGTGAGTCCTTCGGAATTTGAAAAGGCGTCGTTAGACGAGAGCGTAGCGTACGTTGTTGTCACCATTGAGAGTACCACCGACTCTGTAAGTGAGTACTCCAAGGAGGTTGAGCCGATAATTAAAGAATTTGCGGATGTCTTTCCCGAAGACTTACCCAATGAGCTTCCTCCCATGCGTGACATTCAACACGCGATGGATTTGGTTCCCGGATCTATCCTACCAAACCTGCCCCATTACAGGTTGAATTCGGTTGAGCATGTCGAATTGACTCAGCAAGTCAATAAACTCCTTCAGAAAGGGTTCATCCAAGAGAGTCTGAGCCCGTGTGCCGTATCCGCCCTATTCACTCCTAAGAAAGATGGTACATGGCGCATGTGTGTGGATAGCCGTGCAATCAATAAGATTACGGTTAAATATCGATTTTCCATACCAAGGCTCGACGATATGCTTAATATGATGGTTGGCACCACTATCTTTTCCAAGATAGACCTTAAAAGTAGCTATCATCGAGTTCACATTCGCCCTGGTGATGAGTGGAAAACCTCCTTCAAGACCAAGGATGGTCTTTATGAGTGGATGGTCATGCCTTTTGGGCAGTCAAATGCCTCGAGCACATTCATGAGGCTCATGATCCAAGTATTGAGGTTGTTTCTCAGCAAATTCCTTGTCGTATACTTTGATGATATCTTGATTTACAATCATGACAAAGAACAACACATTATCTACCTAAGGTTGGTTTGCGAAACCTTGAGGGGAGAAAGGTTATATGCAATTCTCAAGAAATGCACATTCATGCAACAATCCGTTGTATTCTTGGGATTCATTGCCTCGGCTGATGGGATGGTTGCGGACCCTGAGAAGGTTAAGGCCATTGTGGAGTGGCCCGAACCTTGAAATATTCATGAAGTCCATAGCTTCCATGGCTTGGCCACTTTTTATCGTCGTTTCATCCGCAATTTTAGCACCATTATGGCTCCCATTACCGATTGTATGCGAAAAGGAGAGTTTCAATGGGGCAGAGCTGCGACGAAGGTCTTTGCCGAGATAAAGGATAAGATGTCTAGCGCACCCGTCATGCGCCCACCGGACTTTTCTAAAGTCTTTGAAGTAGCCTATGACACGTCGGGTGTGGGAATAGGTGGAGTGTTTAGCCAAGAGGGCCACCCAGTGGCCGATTTTAGTGAGAAACTTAATGAAGCTAAGCAAAAATACTCCACATATGACAATGAGTTTTTTGCGATCGTCTAATCTCTTTGGTATTGGAAACATTACCTTAGACCGCAAGAATTTGTGTTGTTTTCTGACCATGAAGCCTTACGCTTCCTTACTTCACAGAAAAAGTTGAACCTGTGGCATGCAAAGTGGGTTGAGTATCTTCAAGGCTCACATTCGTGTTAAAGCATAAGGCATGTGTCGAGAACAAGACAGCTGATACACTTAATCGTTGAGTGGCGACTTTACAGTCTATGAGCACCGAGGTCATTGGCTTTGAGCAGTTGAAACAAGATTATCCTGAGTGCCCAAATTCCTAGACATAATACACTGCCCTCTTGGAAAATTTGAACAACATCAGTCGTGACTTTCTCATTTGGGAGTTACATGCCGGAGGGATTGCCGGGCATTTCGGGCGCAACAAGACCATTGCGCTCGAGGAGGATAGGTTTTATTGGCCTAGCTTTATGAGAGATGTTTCACGGGTCGTGAAACAATGTCGTACATGCTAAGTGGCCAAGCAAAATAAACAAAATACTGGTTTATACACCCTGTTACCTGTGCCACACACCCCGTGGCAAGACATCTCTATAGATTTTGTGCTCGGACTTCCCAAGACTCAATGGAAACACGATTCCATTTTTGTGGTGGTGGACCGCTTCTTTAAGATGACCCACTTCATACCTTGCTCCGAAACCTTTGATGCAACTCACATAGCCAAATTATTTTTCGGAGAAGTTGTGTGTCTCCATGGGTTACCCAAGACCATTGTGTCGGATCGGGACGTGAAGTTCACCAGTTACTTTTGAAAAAATTTATTACACATGATGGGTACCATACTCCAGTTTTCTTCGGCCTATCATCTTCAAACCGATGGCCAAACGGAAGTCACCAATAGGAGCTTAGGTAATCTCTTTCGTTGTCTAGTCGGTGATCATGTTAAGACTTGGAATTCTACATTACCAATCGCCGAGTTTGCATACAACTCTGTCAATAGGTCCCTAGGCATGTGTTCATTTAAGGTCGTGCATGAGCATAGGCCAAGGACACCATGAGATTTAATCCCCATGTCTGCATCACATCGAGTGTCTGAGTCCGCGGATGCATTTGCACAACACATTCATAGCTTGCACGCCGAAATTAGATAAAAGATTAATTCAAGCAATGAACATTACAAGATAACTGCGGATGCGCGTAGGCGCTTCAAAGAATTCAAAGTGGGGGATCATGTGATGATTCGGGTTAGGCCTGAACGATTCTGACGCGGACACCGACATTGTAGACATCGGATATGGACCGCTTCACGTATACCGGCGTTGGAAAAAGCGGAAGGAAAACGGAAAACAGAACCAAACTTAAAGATTCAGCGTGTTGGAGCAATGCGCAGTCAATCGATCGGCACTTGGTATTCGATCGATTGACTGCTGCCTGTGAGGGACTAATTCTGGCGACTTATTTATATATGAGTCAATCGATCGGATACTAAGTGCCGATCGATTGACTGTGCCGTGACCAGAATTCGAATTTAAATTTTTAGGGGCAAACTTGTCTTTCTTTTTATTTATTTTTATTTTAGAGTTTTATTTTAAGACCTCCTATATAAGGTCATTAAACAAATAATGTAAGCAGTTTTTGATTATTGAATGAAAGAGCTTTTGCTTTTGGAATTTGAGATGAGTTTCTTCCTGAGAAGGGTTTGGTGAGAAGCCAAGGGTGCGAAACTAAAAATTTATTTCCCGAGAAGGGTTTGGTGTGAAGCCAAGGGTGTAAAGCCCAAAATCTATCTTCTACTATTTCTTCAATTTTTATTTTTTTCTTTATCTGTTTGTTTTGATCCCATAAACCATAAATCCAGCCATTATCCTTTTTCCCAAACCCAACGATCCATCAGAACCATTGAATCAATCTGATTCAAATCCTAGATCTTATACGAGCCGTTAACCAACCTAAATCAGAAACCCTTAGAGGACTCATGATCCCATCATTGAATCCTAAGCGGCGCCCATAATCTGGAAAAGCTAGAGCTCTACCTCTAGAACCGATCTACACCGCTAATCTAACGGATCTAGCGCATGGACCGGACCCTACTCGAATCAAGCGCGATCTTCCAATGAAAAACTACAAAACTCTAAGGTATCCATATTAATTTCATGGTTTATTGTTTAATTAATTTAGTTTAATTTCTGCAATTAATTAAATCATGGCATTCACGTAGTTTAGGGTCCTCCCGCATTAGATTCCTATCGGGAGTTGCAAAGAAGCTCCAAGCCCACGGTGCTGGGCCTTTTAGAATTGTGGCAAGGAGCGAGCCTAATGCGTATGTTCTCGAACTTCCACCGGATATTGGGGTCAGCTCTACGTTCAATGTGGGGGACCTAGTCCCTTCTTTGGGGTCAACCCCACCCCCACCAACCCTTTCCAAGCGGTCCTGAGCCCAAATTCCAGCCCCACCCCACAACCCCTACCATTCCCTTCTCCGAGCAGGCAGAGGAGAGATGAGATCGAAGGATACTTGATGATTTTGCGGTATCCACCTATGGTGGAGGATTTCAGAAATACTTGGTTAAGTGGATGGAAAGTCGGACTCCGAGAACACATGGTTAACTGAAAACGAGGTGCGACGCCTGGACCCTAACATGCTCGATCGCTATCACTACGCCGCTTCATCGGTGATGAAGCCTTTCCTGCTCGGGAGAATTGACGGGGACGCTGACATTGTAGACATCGAATACAGACCATTTCGCGTATACCGGCGTTAGAAGAAGCGGAACGGAAACGGAAACCAGAACCAGACTTAAAGAATCAGCTTGCTGGAGCAATGCACAGTTGATCAGTCGACACCCGGATTCGATCGGTCGACTATGCCCGGTGAGAGCTTCAATTTTGACGACATATATATATATATATATATATATATATATATATATATATATATGTTGATCGATCGAGACCTGATACTCGATCGATCGACTGTCGCGAGAATGGGATCCGTCAGAGTTCGAATTTGAGTTTTAAGGGGCAAACTTGTCTTTCTTTTTTGCTTATTTTGTATATATATATATATATATATGTCGATCGATCAAGACCTGATACTCGATCGATCGACTGTCGCAAGAATGGGATCCGCCAAAGTTCGAATTTGAGTTTTAAGGAGCAATCTTGTCTTTCTTTTTTGCTTATTTTGTTTTAGGGTTTTATTTTAAGAGCTCCTATATAAGGTCTTTTGAAAACCAATGTAATTAGTTATTGATGATGAATGAAAGCTATTGCTTGTGGGCTTTAGATGAGCCATGATTGAAGAGTGATTCTTCGCTTCCCGAGAAGGGTTTAGTGTGAAGCCAAGGGTGTGAATCCCAAAATCTATTTTCTATCTCTCTGTCTTTTATTTTCTTTCTTTGCTTTGTTTTAATCCCATAAACCTTAAATCCAGCTATTATCTTTTCCAAAATTCCCAACTCCGAACCAATATCAAAATCCTAAATCCAGCCATCCAACCTTCAAATACCTCGAAGTTTATAAACCCTAGATCCCATCTGAGTCCCCGAATCGTTCCGATTCAAGCCCATATCTCATCCGAGCCATTAAACCAAACCGAATCAGAACCCTTAGAACACTCGCGATTCCATCATTGAATCTCGAGCGGCACCCTAATCTGGAATAGCTAGAGTTCTACCTCTAGAATCGATCTACACCGCAAGGCTAACGAATCTAGTGCACGGATCGGATCCTACTCGAATCAAGCGCGATTCTCCAATGGAAAACTACAAAACCCTAAGGTATCTGCTTTATTTTCAGGTTTATTGTTTAATTAATCTAATTTAATTTCGGCAAATCATCACCTCATAAGCATTCACGTAGTTTAGGGTTTTGTCCCGCATCAGTGATCATGCTCGGCTCTCGTAGGGTCCAATTCGACGCGCGAGATTGATCGATTTTAAATGTAACCCTTGCAAGTGCACAAGATCTATTGCAGTATGGCAAGAACAAGGGTGTCGAACCCACAGGAAAATCTTGAATTTTAATTAATTCTTTCAGAGATTTAAAAACGTCCCCAAGGAAGTACCAAAGGGCAGATTCAATTTACCGACATTTATCACACTTTTCCTAAATGTAAGAAAAATAAATTAATCTAAACAACTAATTACCAATGAATCTAAAATAATAATTAAATGAGATCAAAGAATATGCTACCCCAAATTTGTACCCCTTTTCTACCATTAAAACCCACAGTTTCATTAAAGCATCATTCACACCATCATTCAGCTATAGAGATGATTCGTAATAAAATATGATCATCAATCCGGCATACCCTATCTAAAAACTATGACTCAGCCTATCATTGCGGTATGAGTCATGTAAGAAGCATAGCGTATCTCATGATGTTTAGATCACAACAGTAAATACATAATCGCTCTGCAGCCTAGATCAGTCTGCAAGTCCAGATCTAGCGATTATAGCCGTTGATACGCGCAATCAACGGTCATAACAAGCATTCAATATATTTTCAATAACACAAACTTTTAGCAAAACGATTCCATGATGACAATAAATCGACTATGGTATTAATCATAAATAAGGGTACTTATCTGGGGATCGCATCTTCCCCGATCTACTGATTTAGCCGCTCATCTTTGGTGTATGATCTCCTTGTTCATTCAAAGTCATTCCTCTTTTTATTTCTTCTAAAGATCTTTATTTACAATGCCTTTTCCTAAATACAATCTATGTTTTCATGAACGTAAAGGAAAAACAATGCAAATCCTAGTTACAATCTACCCAGATGGAACCCTAGAAGAAGGAGAAAGAAGAACTCTTGAAAAGATACCAAGAGGAGCCTAAAACCAAAAATAATAATAATGAATAATAATCCTCTCAAAAAATTCTCTCCAAAAACTCTAAAAAAGAAAAGCCAAAACTAACTCTCTAATTATATATCTCTAATTTTTCTCTCTAATTCCTACCTCTAATTCCTATCTCTAATTCCTATCTCTAATTTCTATTTTCCGAAGTGTTTGGTCCGCTTTAAATAAACAAGTTTCCCGATACGAGGTGTTCCAACTGAAAATTTAGGGTCGATTAATCGACCCAATAGGGTCGATCGCATCGAAATAGTCGATGCATCGACCTCCCGATTTTCGTGAATTCTCGAACTTTGCATCGATACTACTTTGGTATTTTGGCCATAACTCTCTCATCCGAACTCGGATTGAGGCGATTCTTGATCCGTTGGAAAGTCGACAGAAAGATCTACAACTTTGTGTTTTAACAATTTCATAATTGGTAGTCTTGAATGTCCAAATTGAGCTACAAGTCGCACCAAGTTCTCGATGACCCAAAGTTGCGGTGTTTTGACATTTTTCGTAATTCTTGGGTACATTTCTGCACTTGGCTTGTATTTACTTGAAACACTTCAAATCTAATAATTCTTATCAGATAGCCTTCATCGGATAGCTAAATATAGGTATCTAGGGGTAAAATATCATCATATTTCACTACTCATCACACCCCCAAACCTACACTTTGCTAGTCCTCGAGCAAAGCAAACTAAAGAAAATAAATGCCACTTTCGTAGGGAACACGATTGCACTTATCGTGTGCAACAAGCCTTTAAACCCCTAGGTGATCCCTAGTGGTGGAGTTGTGTCTCCTGAGGGTTTACAGTGAAGTTACCCACAAATTTCAATAAATTCCAAACCATCGGCAAAATTGAGTTTTCAAAATATGATTTTGATAACATATATACCATTCAAAACTCAAAATCATTAATCAATTCAACATGCGAATCCTTAATTTTAAATAACAATGTTATACTAATCATACTAGCATCCATTCAAATTAGTCTAATGCTCAAATCGTTAGATAACTCATCCATTCATGCTTACTCGTGAAGTGTGTGCATACCCAAACCAAAATTCATTCATCTCTAACTAGTTCAAACGGAAACCGTCGGACACATTGTTTAGACTCAATCCTCACTTTAGGTATACTCTTGAAATAAAATCACTCCGATGATGGGTAAGTTTTCGCACACATGTGAGAGATCAATACAAAGCAAATAAAAAGGTCTCACATGATAAATGAAACACGATGCAATCAATGAACAAAAATAAATCTCATAAGAAGATACTTGTATATCCTAAGCATATCATATCAAGTGTCATAAGTATCACAATTTCACTCTCCACAAGGCAGTTACCAATGCAAGATCAGATCATGAATGTCTTTTTATAGGGTTGTAATGGGGCTCAGGAAAGGGTAAGAAAGAAAGGGAAGTTGGGATTCAAAATTTCTGAGAAATCGGAAAGGAAACACCTTTTTGATTTTTCTATTTCTCTTATTTTTCTTTTCTAATCTCTCACTATTTTTCTCAACTTTCTTTTTCTTTTGAATTTTCTTTTCTTGAAGCACCTCATATTTTTCATTATTTTTCATAATTTTCTTTTTCTTTTTCTCCCCCATTTTTCTTTTATATTTTTGCCATACACTCTCAGTAAACACCACAACTTAGTAACTCTCCACTTACTCTCTTTTCGTTCACTCTCATCCCTCGTTCCTAATTTCTCAGAAATAAGACGGGTAAAGCTGAATTTTCAGAAATGGTGAAGGGTTAAAGGTTAACGTGGCTTATCAAAGAATGTATAAAGGTAAATTTTTCAATAGGCTCAAAGGGGTACTAGAAGGATAAATTTATATGAGGTGGGGCATTTAAGCACAAACGAGCCAAAGATGGCCTTCAATCATATCCTTAAAAGATGGTAACCTTGCCTATTTGTCTTGAATAGATATACAGTACGTTCTAACACAATAATATGAATTTGCTATCATGTAAAGTCACAAGCCAAAATAAAGTGTATAAGATTATGCAAAATAATTCGTATTCAAAGAAAACTCCGAGTTTATGTATTCACTCATCAATGACGGGAAATTAGCTCTAAAGCTTACCGGGTTTAGTCTCCACTAAGAACCTAAGGTTCACCGTTCAAAACAGTTCATCGATTTCTGAGTCTTAGCTTGGTATAAGTGTAAAAATTCTAAGCATGAATCTCAAAATTACCCACAAAATATCACATTAAGCTTCATTATCCTAGATACAAGCATTCAAAATCTGACATCGATATTATCAAAATTAAATTCACATGCATCATCAACTAAAGTTTGAAAACTATCGAAAAATAATTCATGTATGATGGTTCAAATTTTTTATTTTTATTTTTATTTTTTATTTTTTATTTTTTTTTATATGAAGAAAAATAAGAAAGTAACGCAAGATAGAGAATCATACCCCCAAACTTAAAAATGACAATGTCCTCATTGATTAAAATAAGTAGCACACCCCCAAACCTGTTGAAAAGTACCTCAATATAAAGATCAGGTGCAGAGAATATGTGCATCAAATTAAAACATGACCAAAAATAGATTGAAGGTAATGCGGCTACACTAATTTGGAAATTAAAAACAACTTAAACTAAACTAAAAACTAATATTCTAAAACTAAACATACGAAAAGAGAAATCCTAAATCCTAAACTAAACCTGAGTCCAACTCCTTTAATCTGGGTCACTGAGGTGCATCGCCTCAATTCCGAACTGGGTCATCGGCTCAAACATTGGTTTAAGGCGTTGCCCATTGACTTTGAAGACTTGATTGTCCTTGAGACTGCGGATCTCAATCGCACCATGCACACTAATGGAAACAACCTGAAACGGGCCTTCCCATCTAGATTTCAGTTTTCCCGGGTGGAGCTTAAGTCTGGAGTTGAACAGCCAAACCTTTTGTCCAATGTGGAACTCTTTCCGAGAAATGGACTCATCATGCAGCTTTTTATACCTTTCTTTGTACATCTTTGAGTTTTCATACGCATCATAGCGTAGCTCTTCCAATTCACTTAGCTGTAGCCTTCGATTTGATCATGCTGCTTGCATATCGAAATTTAATCTTTTGATGGCCCAAAATGCTTTATACTCCAATTCAACAGGAAGATGGCATGCTTTCCCGTAGACAATTCTGAACGGAGACATTCCAATTGGTGTCTTGAAGGCGGTACGATAGGCCCACAGAGCATCAGAGAGCCGATTTGACCAGTCTCTTCTATTCGATCGTACCGTCTTTTCTAAAATTTGTTTAATCTCTCGGTTCGACACTTTCACCTGACCACTAGTTTGCGGGTGATACGGCGTTGCAACCTTGTAGGTGACGCCATATTTCTTCATTAAAGTAGCAAAATGGCGGTTGCAGAAGTACGAACCACCATCACTAATGATCGCACGTGGAAACCCGAATCTATTAAAGACATTTTCCTTCAGAAATTTGACCACCACTTTGTGGTCATTTGAACGGGTTGCCATAGCTTCAATCCATTTGGAAACGTAGTCAACAGCTACGAGAATGTATGAATACCCAAAAGATGGGGGAAAAGGACCCATGAAGTCAATCCCCCAAACATAAAAAATTTCAACAATCAAAATCGGGTTAAGGGGCATCATATTCCGTTTTGAAATATTTCCAAGTCACGACATCTTTGGCATTCTTTGCAAAATTGAGCGATCACGAAGAGATGGAGGGCCAGAGAATCGCTTTGAAGAATTTTCATGCGATCTTGTCCTCCAAAATGGCCTCCACAGGCTCCAGCATGGCAGAAATCGAGAACGCTTAGTTGCTCTTCTGCTGGTACACATCTCCTGATGATTTGATCTGAACAGATCTTGAACAAATGTGGTTCATCTCAAAAATAGTATTTGATCTGGGAGAAAAAGAGGTTCTTATCATTCTTTCCCCATTCAGTAGGGATTTTGCCCGTGACCAAATAATTCACGATATTGGCAAACCAAGGAACTTTCGTAGCGGTCGCGTCAATTGCCATTAATTTCTCATCCGGAAAAGTGTCCCGGATAGGTTCAGGTGTAACCAATTCTTCAAGCAAAATGCGAGACAAGTGATCAGCCACAACATTCTCGACTCCCTTTTTATCCTTGATTTCGAAATTAAACTTTTGAAGTAGCAGAATCCAGCGGATCAATCGTGGTTTGGCATCCTTCTTTGTCAACAAATATTTCAATGCAGAGTGGTCTGAAAAGACCACTATTTTTTATCCAAGCAGATAAGAACGAAATTTATCCAGAGCATACACCACAGCTAATAGTTCTTTCTCAGTGGTGGTGTAGTTAAGCTGTGCATCGATCAACGTCTTACTGGCATAATAAATTACGTGAGGTAATTTGTTCACCCTTTGCCCTAAAACAGCTCCGATAGCGTAATCAGATGCATCACACATGAGTTCGAATGGGAGAGAATAATCCGGTGGTTGGATTATTGGTGTAGTTGATAAGAGTTCACGCAGCTTCAGAAATGAATTCATGCAATGCTTATCAAATTCAAAAGGGACATCTTTACCAAGCAAGGTACATAAAGGTTTAGCCACCTTGCTGAAATCCTTAATGAATCGCCTATAAAATCCAAAGATGCCCCAAAATGATGAATTTGGCGAACACTCTTTGTGGGGGGCAAATTGGCAATTAGGGTCGACTTTGGCCTTATCCACTTCAATTCCTTTCTTGGAAACAATATGCCCCAGAACAATTCCTTGTTGAACCATGAAATGACTCTTCTCCCAGCTAAGAACAAGTTTAGAATCCACACAACGTTGTAAAACTTGTGCGAGGTGATTCAAACAAGAACCAAACGTTTTCCCAAAAACCGAGAAGTCGTCCATGAACACCTCGATGAACTTGTCAATCATATCCGAAAATATGGCCAACATACATCGTTGGAAAGTAGCAGGTGCATTACATAAGCCGAACGGCATCCTTCGATATGCAAAAGTATGACGGGCATGTGAATGTCGTTTTCTCTTGATCGTGGAAAAGCGGGCACTTGATTGTATCGAATAACCATCAAGAAAGCAATAAAACTCTTGCCACGCTAACTTCTCGAGGATTTGATCGATGAACGAAAAGGGAAAATGATCCTTTCTGGTAGCTGTGTTTAATTTTCTATAATCAATGCAAACACGCCACCCAGTAGTGTCACGAGTAGGCAACAATTCTTCTTTCGCAGGTTCTTTCACTGATTAGGACTTTTTGGGACAATTTGAATGGACTAACCCATTCACTATCGTAAATCGGATAGATGATTCCAGCATCAAGTAATTTAATGATTTCCTTTAAAGCATTTCTTGCATGTTCGGATTAAGTCGCCTCTGCGGTTCTCTCGATGGTGTACTATCATATTCCAGATGTATTTTGTGCATACATACTGATGGGTCAATTCCTTTTAAATCAGCTAGAGTCCATCCGATAGCTCGCTTGTGATCTAGAAGCACTTTCAACAGTCATGCTCTTGTTCTTCGGACAACGAGATGAAATTATCACCGGAAACGTTTCGTGGCCCCGTAAAAGCGTATTTGAGCGATTAGAATGCTTTCAATTCCACAGTTGGTGGCTCCTCAATTGATGGAGTCGTTTCAGCTTTTACTTCAATGGGTAACGGTTCTATCTTAGTCACAACTTCACATAAGTTATCATATGGACATGATAAACTCAACCTCGTCTCTTTGGACTGCTTCCTTTCAGATCCTTTTTCTTCATAGATGGCCAACAAAGCGGTTTCAAATTCTTCTTTGGTGAGCATTGATGGTAATGCTTCATCTACCACTTCGTCCATCTGATCGATGTAAAAACATTCGACCTCATCCTCGTTAGGGAAATGGTTCATCGCATGAAATATGTTCAATCTGACCTTCATGCTCCCAAAAGAAACGTCCATGACTTCCGTTCGACAATTAACGCAAGCGTTTGCAGTGGCGAGAAACGGACGTCCAAGGATGATGGGGACTTGATTAATTGATTTAACAGGTGGTTCCATGTCTAAAACAACAAAGTCCACTGGAAAGACAAACTTGTCTATTCCAACCAAAACATCCTCGATAATTCCCCTAGGTCTTCTTTCTGACCTATCAGCCAGTTGTAGTGTGACCGTCGTGGGTTGCAATTCACCCAATCCGAGTTTCTCGTATATTGAGTATGGGATTAGATTCACACTTGCTCCCAAATCCAATAGCGCTTTTCCAATTGGTTGCCCACCAATGACACATGGAACAGTTGGAACTCCAGGGTCTTTCAGTTTCCGTGGGGTTTCCAATTGTAATATTGAACTGACTTGATTAGTCAGGAACACTTTCTTGGAAATATGAGTACGCGCCTTTCGCTTACGAGTGCATAAATCTTTGAAAAATTTTGCATACTCAGGCACTTCTTTGATTGTTTCAAGCAATGGAAGATTTATCTTTACTTGCTTGAATGTTTCGAAAATTTCTTCCATTTTCTTGGTCCCTTTCCCATTCTAGATGGAGGAGTTAGGCATTGAGGGAATGGTGCCCTTGGGACATAAGGTGCAGGTTCCATTTTTTATTCTTGTTCATGTCCTAGTTGGACAGTTGAAGGAGACTCATCCTCGATTACTTTTTCTTTTCCCTTCTCTCTTCTTTGCTCTTTCTCTTTCTCTTTTCTTTTCTCTTTCTCTGTTCTTTTCTCTGATTTGTTTTCTTCCTCTTTTGCTGCTTCTCTTGCTTCCTCTTTTCTGATCGATTCCGAGCATTTCCACTTGATTATCAACTTCTCTTCCACTTCTCGACCGTAATTGACTTTCAACTGTTGACTATTCGATGGTCCTGCATCAGGTGGTGCTTGATCTCGAGGATTGTTGACGGGTTGGCTAGGGAGCCTACCTTCCTCTAGTTGACTCAGCTGATTTGTCAGTTGACCGAATTGATCTATCATCATCTGTTGGAAAGCATGCATGCTTCGCATCACCTTTTCCTCCAAATCAGAATCTCTAGAAACGGTAGCCTGAGGTTGATTAAAATTCTGATTAAAATTCTGATTTTTCAATCGAATTGGATGGTAATAAGGAGGGTTCTGCTGGAAATTAGAATTCTGCTGGGTAGTGGGATTTTGTTGTGGGCGGAAATTTTCTTGTCCACCCATTGTGTTGGCTTTATCTTGCCGATTTACTGACGATTTAGTTGAACCACCCCATCCTAAGTTGGGGTGATTTTTCCATTCTGGGTTATAGGTATTGGAGTATATGTTTCTACCTTGCCGTTGATAAGATTGAGTCAGATTCACCTCCTCTTGAGGAGTAGGTTCATCAGGGAATAATGACAAGGTTGTGGGGCACTCATTAGCCATGTGACCTGGGTGGTCACAAATTGAACATACAGTGGGGGTGACAGGAGCTTTAGCTTGCTTGGTCGCAGCTAACAACATATTCATTTGCTTGGACAACATATCAACCTTTGTCGATAGATCAGAGGTATTATTTTTGACATTATACAATCCATCTCTTGTCAACACATGAGATTTAGATGCCAAATCCAAGTTAGTTCGCCCCAGTGTTTCACTTTGTATCGAAGTTTGGTATAACTTCTCAAACAATGCCCACAATTCATCAGCTTCTTTTGTGGCACATGATCCACCACACGATGCATCAACCATGCGTCTCTCTTCAGGAATCAGTCCATTATAAAAACTTTGGACCTGTTGCCACCTTGGAACCTGATGATTTGGACAACTCTTAATCAATTCCTTAAAACGTTCCCAACATTCATGGAATGTTTCAGTAGGTTGTTGGGAAAAGAATTGAATCTTCTGACGCAACTCAATGGCTTTGGTCATGGGAAAATATTTTTTAAGAAACTGACGGTGTAGCTCTGCCCAACTCTGAATAGATTGCGGTTCTAAGGAATAAAACCACGTTTTTGCCTTGTCCCTTAAAGAGAAAGGAAAGAGTCGGAGTTTAGCTATCTCATCAGTGACATTGTGGACTCTAAACATTTTGCATACCCCAGTGAATTCATTTAGATGAACGTGCGGATTTTCATTTGCTAACCCATGGAAAATTGGTAGCATTTGGATCATCGCTGATTTGAATTCATAGTGGTTTCCTGGAATGGGATCATGCATTATACATTCCTGATCCTCGTAAAAACCAGGATCATTATAATATTCGAGTGTTCTAGGGCCCTCATTGTAATTGTTATTCCCATCATTTCCATTATTTCCATTATTGATATTCTGGTTGTTCCCATTCATTTCTTGCCTTTGATCAGTCATGGTATCAGTATGATGATACTGATTCCTTTGAATTCTACGATTCTCTTTACAAGATCGTTCGATCTCAAGATTAAATGGTAGCAGATGTGGGTGATGAGAACGAGTAAAGCTCATACACCACGCTCACAAACAGGGATTGAAGAATCCAAAACAAATCCACAAAATAGC
This sequence comes from Chloranthus sessilifolius, assembly GCA_021018995.1. Taxonomy (NCBI): domain Eukaryota; kingdom Viridiplantae; phylum Streptophyta; class Magnoliopsida; order Chloranthales; family Chloranthaceae; genus Chloranthus; species Chloranthus sessilifolius. The sequence goes on along the minus strand of CM037595.1, from coordinate 104,377,473 downwards.
CGAAATGGCAAGCACATAATTTTTGTCAATCGATTGATAGAGGAATGTCAATCGATTGAAAGAAAAGCAAAGATCACGACAGAGAATATTTCAGTCTCAATCGATTGAACCTGAAGCTTCAATCGATTGAGCTCTAATATGAACAGTGGCCAAAATAAGAAGAAAAGAAAAGCAAAACAAGATAAATTAATTTTAATTTTTTTTTAATTTTTAATTTTTTTTTTTAAATCCGAATTTCAAAAATTAAAATAAAAAAAATTAAATTTTAAACCTAATGGCAATCCTACAAAATCTTATCTAAAAGAGAAAAATAAGGGAAAGAATAAAAGATTCCTAAATTTTCTAAGGAAGGTATCCTAAAAATCTATACTTCCTAAAAAGACTCTTACAAAATCTAAAAGAAAAAGCCTAAAAATCTCAACTTCCTAAAAGACTCCTAAAAAAATACTTACCTAAGAGAGAAAAATAAGGGAAAGAAGATTCTGCAAAGCAAAAATCTAAAAATTGATTTTTTTTTTTAAAAATTAAATTTCAAATTTTTTTTTTTTAAAATTCGTATTTCAAAAATTAAAATTAAAATTTCAAGATTAAAATTAGAAATTAAAATTTTAAATCTAAGGGCAATCCTAAGAATCTTATCTAAAAGAGAAAAATAAGGGAAAGAATAAAAGATTCCTAAATTTTCTAAGGAAGGTATCCTAAATTTATAAACTTCCTAAAAAAAATTAATAACTAATTTTAGAAAATCCTAGAATATCTAAAAGAGGAAAATAAGGAAAAAGAATCCTACTAAAATAAGAAGTCCTAAAAACCTAAACTTCCTAAAAGAGTCCTACAAAAACTTACCTAAGAGAGAAAAATAAGGGAAAGAAGATTTTACAAATCAAAAATCTAAATATTAGAATTTTTTTTATTTTTTTATTTATTTATATTTTTTTAAATCAAAACACAAAAATTCCTAACCGAATTAATCAAAATTTCGCCGATCTCCCCGGCAACGGCGCCAAAAACTTGATCGATTTTAAATGTGACCCTTGCAAGTGCACAAGATCTATTGCAGTATGGCAAGAACAAGGGTGTCGAACCCACAGGGAAATCTTGAATTTTAATTAATTCTTTCAGAGATTTAAAAACATCCCCAAGGAAGTATCAAAGGGCAGATTCAATTTACCGACATTTATCACACTTTTCCTAAATGTAAGAAAAATAAATTAATCTAAACAACTAATTACTAATTAATCTAAAATAATAATTAAATGAGATCAAGGAATATGCTATCCCAAATTTGTACCCCTTTTCTACCATTAAAACCCACAGTTTCATTAAAGCATCATTCACCCATCATTCAGTTATAGAGATGATTCGTAATAAAATATGATCATCAATCCGGCATACCCTATCTAAAAACTATGACTCAGCCTATCATTGCGGTATGAGTCATGTAAGAAGCATAGCGTATCTCATGATGTTTAGATCACAACAGTAAACACATAATTGCTCTGCAGCCTAGATCAGTCTGCAGGTCCAGATCTAGCGATTATAGCCGTTGATACGCGCAATCAACGGTCATAACAAGCATTCAATATATTTTTAATAACACAAACTTTTAGCAAAACGATTCCATGATGACAATAAATCGACTATGGTATTAATCATAAATAAGGGTACTTATCTGGGGATCTCATCTTCCCCGATCTACTGATTTAGCCGCTCATCTTTGGTGTATGATCTCCTTGTTCATTCAAAGTCATTCCTCTTTTTATTTATTCCAAAGATCTTTGTTTACAATGCCTTTTCCTAAATACAATCTATGCTTTCATGAACGTAAAGGAAAAACAATGCAAATCCTAGGTACAATCTACCCAGATGGAACCCTAGAAGAAGGAGAAAGAAGAACTCTTGAAAAGATGCCAAGAGGAGCCTAAAACCAAAAATAATAATAATGAATAATAATCCTCTCAAAAAATTTTCTCCAAAAACTCTAAAAAAGAACAGCCAAAACTAACTCTCTAATTATCTATCTCTAATTTTTCTCTCTAATTCCTATCTCTAATTTTTATCTCTAATTTCTATTTTCCGAAGTGTTTGATCCGCTTTAAATAGAGCCGAAGTTTCCCAGCCACAGAGGTGTTCCAACTCGAAAATTTAGGGTCGATTAATCGACCCAATAGGGTCGATGCATTGACCTCCCAGATTTTCGTAATTCAGAACTTTGCATCGCATAACCTTTGCTTTGGTATTTTGGCCATTACTCTCTGTCCCGAACTCGGATTGAGGCGATTCTTGATCCGTTGGAAAGCTGACAGAAAGATCTACAACTTTTGTGTTTTAACAATTTCATAATTCGGCTGTCTTGAATGTCCAAATTGAGCTACAAGTCGCACCAAGTTCTCGATGACCCAAAGTTGCAGTGTTTTGACATTTTTTTCAGAATTCTTGGGCTGTTTTCTGCACTTGGCTTGTATTTACCTGAAACACTTCAAATCTAATAATTCTTATCAGATAGCCTTCATCGGATAGCTAAATATGGGTATCTAGGGGTGAAATATCATCATATTGCACTACTCATCAGAGATCTTGAGGAAATGCGGAAGAGGCGATCCTAAAGATAGAACTCTAGCTCCTTCTAGGTTGGGGCGTTCAATCGTGGTTCGCGATGGAATCGGTAGCTCCTTACTAGGGCTTTTGAATCGAAGCGGTTAACGACGTAAATTGAGCAAGCTCAAGCCCAACAACGGTTGTGGATCAACAAGTTAGGGTTGGATTCGATCCACAAGGATGGACATCAAGGTTGCTCTAGATCTAGGGTTTGGTAATTGGGACAATCAATAAAAGGGGAAAATTGGATGTAAGAGATTAATGGGGAAAATAGAAATATCAAATAGGAACAAGAAGGAGAAGATCAAGATAGCATGGGCATCTCACCCTTGGCCTCACACCAAACCCACATAGGGAAGAAGACTCACTCTTCAAAGTTCATCTCGAGCTCAAAATGCAATGCACTTTCATTAATTCTCGACCAATGCCAAAAATGGCTTATAAAATAGGCTTTATAGGGATTACAAATGGGAATACCTAAAATAGAAAAGTACTATGTTATCCTCAAAGGGAACTTACATCTGAAACAAAAGAAACTACAAAAAAGAGGATAAAAAGGGCAAATGCCGTCACGAGACTCGCTCGAGTGACCTTTGGTTCCCTCTTGAGTGGAATCTTTATAGAGGGTCGCTCGAGCGATAACCAAGGGCCACTCGAGTGACTTTGGGCCGAAAGTTTTGGCCTAAAATTAGGAAGTTCTCTTGCTCGAGCGACAAAAGGCCGATGATTTGCCCACATTTCTGAAGCAATCTCGCTTGAGCTAGAATGGTGCTCGCTCAAGCGATCCTAGACCAAGGCTTTTCTCGGGGATTGATCCTTAAGGCTTTTCTCCGTTGGCTCCTCCGTCTCTTCTTCTTCTGCCGGTACACCTGGTATGGCCTGAAACCTAGATCCTCTTTGGCGGCGTCTTTGTCAATATGGTTAAAGGCTCAGGGCAGATCCTTGATGCAGCCCAACTTCGATAGGGAAGTCACTCGTCTCTCTCCACACGTCGTACTTACATTGGTGGAATTCCTCCATTCGTGTCATTTTTAGCAGTCCTTCACAGACCTATTTGTGGCAACTCCTGGAGTCTTTTCTATCATGTATGTAAGTGGGTCTGCATGCCTTACTTAATCCTTTTAATGTAGTAATCTCAAGTTTACCTTCTTAAGTTCTTTTTTGCGCTTATTATGTAGTCTTCTTAAAATCTAACTTGCTTAGTTGACATATGTAACTTTACATGCATCTGAGTTTAGTAAAATCATTTCTCTTTTAGCCATTTTGCTGTGAAACTTTTCTGGCTTTTGGGCAGCTACTTACTGCTTGAGATATCCCTTGTCATTTTATTATTATGATTTTTTTTTTTCATTTTCACTAAAAGAGACCTAAATGCTTTGTTTTTTCTTATTATCTGATACAGGTGCAGATTTGAGTGACACATTGATGGATCGCATGGTAATACTAATCAAATCATAATTTCAGTCCATAACCATTATTTGTAAATCAGTTCAGGCTTCAAAGTCTTCGAATAATAATATTTTTCACTCTGTTTGCATACCAATTAGAAACAGAGATCATTCAGTGCTTATTTGAGTGACACGCTGCATGAGTTGTGCACAAGAAGTCTAGGAAATCTGAAATTAAGATCATATTTGGAGTAAATCTATGCAAACCTTGAAAATAAAAGATACAACTCAATGTAAATGCCAAAAAAAAAACTAGTATAAATGAAATTACAAGTGAATAAAACTTAAACTTGTAAATGAATGTAAAACTGAAATTTAAATTTAAAGGATCCTGCTTGTTCTGATATCGTAATTTTTTAGGTCTAGAGTATCCAATGTACTCAATTCGTCCCATAGAGATAATTTATAGAATGTATTACACATTGAAAACATTTCACTAAATCCAAGCATTGTTCCTTCTTTTCAAGAGTTGAAAGCATTGAAATGCTGCTGCATATGTCCAACCTTGGAGTTCCACTGAAGTATTCGAATTCAATAAAGAAACTTTAGTTCTTTATGATTTAGCTGAATGAGAATACTGATTATTTAATTATTGTTCTTGGTCAAAGTAAAATTTTGTTTAGATTTAGAGGGAAATGTATCCATGTCGTGGAAAAAGAATATCCAAAGAAGGTACTTCAAATTCATGTTCTGAAAAAATAAAATAATAAAGTAATGTGCAAAGAAGGTACTTCGAATTCCTTGTAAGCAGTATTTTTTTAATATATTTTTGTGGAACTGGAATATCTTGTTCTTGTTTGGCTTCAGTCAAGAGGAGTTTGTTGGCGAGAGAATCTCCATCCATGTTTCATTCTCCGCATACACAAGAAATCTTGCTGTTGAAGTTTTGAAGACAACTCATGACTCATAGATGATTCATTGATGAATTCAGGTCATGCCTATTCTTGATTGCATCAAAAATTATTATTGAGTCACTTTAAAAAAAAATCTTGGTTATTATGTGGAGTTGAAAAGATTTACCAGTACTCCATTTCTTCAAAATGTCCACCTTGGATCTATGTGGAACACACTGGACTCTATCAAGCCTTCTTGGTCTTAGTTCATTCTGATGTGATGTAATTAAGTAGGGCATGCCAAAGTAGCAAGTTGGCCAAGGTAAGAATATGCCCATGCAGACCACTTAGTTTTTTGATCGTTTAGCTGAGGAATTAGAGTAAGCATGTTCTTGCAAATTGGTTGGGCAGGGTGCTTTCTTTTTCCGGCTTCATTTAGTTATATGGTTTTGTTTTTTATTTTTTGCCTTTTTTTATATGTAAAATTCAGGTTCTCAACGACGCAAATCTCAAGAATGCTGTTCTTGTTAGGACAGTTCTCACCCGCAGTGATCTAGGGGGTGCAATTATTGAAGGTGCCGACTTTAGTGATGCTGTTTTGGATCTTCCCCAGAAGCAGGTACTCTGTAGAAGGCATTAAATTACTCTCTATGCCATAAAGTCACTTTTGTGTTTATCCTTGTGTCTAACTTCTGATCCTAGCGCATAATTAATGACTGCCTATTTGTGTGATTGCTCATAGATGGTGTCACATAGGTGACTAGTTGTTTTTTTTTCCCATGAGACTGACTCCTATAGCCATCTCTATCTTATTAAATCGAATGTAATAGCCTATAAGAGGCTATTACATGTCCAAAGCTGACATTTGCAGATGTCAGTGCCCCTGTCAGCTTTTTACAATGAAAGATGTGCATCAAATAGATATAAATCTACTGCAGTCGGTGATAGCCCATTTACTCTTTTCTAATTTAATATAATTGTTAAAGTGGAACTCGACATCAGTGTTTTCCTAGAAAGTCCAGATTGATCCACTTCTTTTGTCCTGGAGTAGTCTTTTCAAATTTCTAAAAGTTCTGTGATTTCCGAAAATTTGTTCTTACAATTTGTACTTAGGAGCTGCAACTTGCACATGAGATTTATACTGTAGCACATAGTTTAAGAAGAAAGACTTGGTATTTTTGGGATCTGTATCACGTGGAACACAATCTAAGCCGTCTGACTTGAATACCATGATTTAAAGATCTTGGTGCCAAAGATTTGCAAGAAATGCGATCTCTATCATCTGATTCAACACAGTCAAAGGCCATCATCTAATTCAATGGTTGACTGTGACTAATCAAATGATAGAGATCTTGTGGTTGTCATTTTGAATGCTAACAGATGGCATCTCTCTGCTAGGAAAAACCTACAAAAATTTAGTTTTTAAAATTTTTTCATTTTTTGACAATCATTTTACGAAAAAAAATACATGGACAATAATTGTGAGGATGCATAAAAGAAATTAAATACTCAATAGGTTTTTTGTCAGAATAAGAACATATCATAAGCATAAAGCAGAGTTGCCCAAAATGCTCGTGAATTCTTGCTTGTGTTGATTCTGCTACCTTTCGACAATAGGAAAACTACTCTCATACCCGGAGTTTGGTCTATATGACTATATTGCTTTTATGCTCCCTTAATTTTTAAAATATGTCATGTTCCTTTAGTTTTGTGTGCCCACATGTCATTTGGCAAAATATTTATTATAAATTATATTTATTTTGAAAAAAAGTCCAACAAAATGTTCTAATATTTCTCTCTAACCAAGATAAGGCTGTCTAACGATCTTCTCTCCCCCAACACCCTCCTTCTCAAGGCCTAAGCTTATATCTCCTCTCTAACCTGACAAGACCCAACTTTTTTTATGGATTTCTAGAAGATGATCAGGCCATCACATAGTCAAACTCCTTTTTTTTTCTCATTCATCTGATGATTGAATTCTTAAATTGGAGAGATCACTTCTTTGCTCTTGGGTTTCATTCATATTATTTATTATCAAGCACTCTATTTGGGTTCAGAGCAGAAAACTGGTAATTGAGCAATTACATGTGGCAATGCAATTGCCCTATTAGTGCTCTCCCCAAATTTAGATCATGCCATATTGAAGATGGTAAAGATGAATAAATTCCATTTGTTTCCGTGAGCAAAGCTGTAAGGAGAGGAAGTGCGGAGTTAGTATTAGGTGCACTGCTAAACTACCAACCATGGTTGCTCATGTGATCCTCAATCTTAGATGTCAAAGTAACAGGCCATTTATCTGGATGAAATTAAGAATAAAAATCAGATTGTTGGACTTCCCAGACCATCAGATCAAGGGCTTTCAAATGGGTGGTTGACCTGTGACGGGAAAGAACCTGTAAATGGACAGTTGAACCAGATGGTTGGGATACTACATTCAAGGGTGATTTTTGGGTTAAGTTACAATCACACATTTGATTTGGCAATTTGGACATCTACGACTGATGACATTTCCCCATCTGTACAAGTTAGTACAAATACATTATCAAAAAAAACAAAAAAGCACAAATACCAAGCTTTGAGTTTTATTAGTTTTCTTTTGAGGTCCATCCATAGTCAAAAGGGCATGGGAGAATGCGAAACATTAAAAGGGCGGCATAGAAGCAATTTTAAGAAGTCCAAGGAGAAGTGGGCATCTATGGGGGCATGAGAGTAGTTTTCTTTAAACAATTACTTGGTTGTCTCCACAGTGGTTTCAGAATTTGGGTTGACCTGTAGCCTCACAAGAGACAACGAGCAGTCAAGAATCCTGCATAGGAAATTTTTGAAAGTTTGTTTCTAGCCATGTTTCCATCTTTGAAAACTAATGATACTGAAACTACCTTGACCTTTATAATGCAATTTCTTTTTCTGGGAGGGTCTCTTTCTAAAGTTACCAATAATTTCTACTTTTCTACCATTTTTAATATTTCAAAAGCCAATTTTTTATACAATTGGCACTCCCAATGGGTAGCTGTAATAAAAACGGCTGCCTTCCATGCCAGAATTAATGTTGCGTCAAATGATAGTATGATACTGATTATAGATAGATTGTATTCATATTATTATTATACCATCCGCCGCAGAAATTTTTGATGTATTAATAGAACTTTGGAGGTATTATTAGAATGATCTTGCCTGAAAGGAATGTAAGGATTTCTAAGTTCTATCCCATATGATAGTGTAGCTTGGAGTTTAGGTTGTCAATACTTGAAGTAATTCTTGTCTTCTTTTATTTTATCTATGCTTGAAGTAATATCCAAACCCTAAACTTGAACTAATATCTATCTCAGATTGAATAAAATTTGTTTATTTGCCTGCACATTCATCTTTGAATTATTTATATGATTTTCCCATTTGAGCTTTCTATGGTTTGTTCATGCAGGCATTGTGCAAGTATGCAAGCGGGACGAATCCCATAACTGGAGTGAGCACAAGAACAAGTCTAGGATGTGGGAATACTCGTCGGAACGCCTACGGAACGCCTTCTTCACCTTTGTTGAGTGCTCCACCTCCGAAACTGCTTGATCGAGATGGGTTCTGTGATGAAGCCACTGGTCTCTGTGATTCAAGTAAATAGAGGCCCTAGCAATATCAAAATTTTCATATATTTTGTAAATAGATGAGCGGCAAAAAAGGTTTTTATTGACTGTTCTCATATTGGCAAATTCAATTCATATAAATTTCAATTTCTAAGACAAAGGAACAGCCTGGGATGTTTATGATCAAACTAAAAATTGGTCGAATTTCTTAGAAAGCACCAGTGCCCAAATAAGTCGGTGCCCTAGTGGTCAACAGTCAACCTTAAAAATTACCACATATTTTTTTGAAAGAACACGCATAAATGGGTGGTTCGGTGGTCCTCTTCTTCTCAGGCGAGTTGCGAAAACGCTGACAATGACGCCAATAACAATGTCGGCGTTCTGATGCCTACACTGGCGATGCAGGAGGAGGTCGGTTTAGTAGGTTTCAAACAAGAGGAGGTTTATTTAGGTCGGTTTCAAGATTATGGTTAGGGTACAACTCAGAGGGGTAGTTCAGTTGGCCAGGCCTTGGGTTTGTTCTCCAATGATCTCTAGTTTGAGTCTCCTTATGGCCACTGGAGTATTATCGGATCATTAGCTTCAGGGTTCCGTGGGATTAGTCGAGGTGTGTGTAAGCTGAGTCGGACACCTATAGATATTGAAAAAAAAATAAAAAAATGATTATGTTTAGTGTTTGAGGGTTTCTGATTTAGGGTTTCATGATGAAGATAAAGAGGGTTTCTTTATAGAGTTTATTTAGCATGGTTCAAAATTTCAGCGGAAATCGAAACTCATTGAGTTAGGTAGGCCCCGAAATGAAATCTCCAATTTTTTTGTCCAAAAAATTGCATAAGCAAATTATCGACGGATAATTTACTTTTATAATTTTTTGACTAAAAAATTTACGGAAGTAATGTCAGTGCTCCACACTGAATCCAAATCCTTCTTTTGGCCAGTAAATCTCTTTGGAAGACAAAATATATGCGTTGGCATGCACATCTGCACTGGCAAACATTGCACTGGCAAACATTTAAAGTTTAGCAGCTGGCCCGACAACACTTCAGTCATCTCTTCCAAGTGAAAAAAATAAATAAAACTAAAGGGTGCCACTATTCGTACCCACATGGTTACTAAAAGAGGCATGTCCTATAACACTTTAAAATCATTGATTGCAATCACATGGGATGATAAAGTCGTGTTTCACCTCTTATCTTTCACAAAAATAGATCTTGATATCATGATAAGCATTTCAGATGGTTAGTGTTAAATTCCATATATCACATATTCTCAATAAATGTCTTAAAACCACGTTTGGGCTTAATGTGTATCATATGATTTATGGGCCATATTTTTAGGATATGTGACACATGGAATAAAAATCCGACTTTCGTGAAAATGATCTTAAGATCAATTTTGTAAAATATCGGCACAAAATGCGACTTGCATCATCTGATCTGACGCAATCAATGACTTCCAAGGGGTTTGAAAAGTGGCGCTTTCAGTAAAGTGGTGCGTGAGAACATAGTTACCCAAAGGGAAATTTACCTAATCAACCCTGTCAGATACACCTTTTACGTAAGAGATCCTATATTTTCACCTTTATCCAAACCGACCAGCTCCAAGCCTAGCCGACCTTAAGGAGAGTAAAAAGTCCAAATTACTCCATTCTATGATTTTCTTTAACCCATAAAAGCATCCTCTTCTTCCTTATTTTAATTTGATAAAAAGTTACAAGTGGGTCAGGTGATAACATCTTCTTCCTTAGTCCGATTTGCTCCGATCTGCTATTTCGAAGAAGAAAACAGAGTCTTGGAAGAAGAAGCCTCTGCATTTTCTCATTGTGAAAAGAAGACCTTGCAGTTTGTCGTTGCGACGCGAGATATCCTACTTAAATCTCATTTTCAGTTTGTTAGCTTATTAGGATCTCTTAATGATGCAGTATAAGAAATAATTTTATTTTATTGGTCTCCATTTTCAGTTTGTTAGGGTCTCTTAATGGTGCAGTATAAGAAAATTTTTATTTCCTTGATAAAATTTTTAAACAATCGATATTGACTATATATACAATCGATATCGTCTAGGTATAGAGTTAATATCGATTCGCTAACCAATCGATATCGACTGTTTATATAATCGATATCGACTCTATACCCAGTCGATATCGATTGTATAAGCAATCGATATGTGTTAACAATCGTTTTCTCTCTTTTGTGTCATCAGTCTTATGACTCCTTCCTTCTCATTCTTAAACAGGCGATGACGGAGGTGGGCATTCATCTTCTCTGTCACTATAATGACCTTCTTGTAAACGATGATGGTTTGTATGAAGGTGGCCGGCGGAGGATTATTAATATTTCGACTGGTATTTCTTATGAACAATTCATACGGCGAATGTCTGTTGTCAGTTTTGCGATGGTAGATGAAACAATTTCGATGAAGTTTCATGTAAAGATAGTAAATACCCTTGTGATTGCCGACATTTTGGACTCTGATGATTTGGCCACCCTATTTACGTTTTATAAATCCGGGGTGGACGTCATAAAGGTATTCATCATTCAGGAACCGTTATCCTTTCGAATCGAAGTTGAACAAATACCTCTTAGCAGGACTGATTTTGTGAGTAACCATTCATTTCAGTCATGTAAGTTTGAGAAGGATGAAACTATATATGATAACGTCCCGCTAGGCGATGACAACGATATTACGGCGAACATGTTTGCTAGGAAAATAACTATTAATTTAAATGATATTCCAGTTGAATCGTATGATGACCCACTAAAATATATGCATGAGTCATAATAATATAGTCGAGGGTTAGACTACACTTCAGAAAGGGTGGTGGATACCGACGATTTCAGTCATATCTTCTCCGGTGGATAGACAACTTGGTTGACTCAAGAATTATGTTCTACCATGCTATTATTGGGGATTACCGGAGAAGCTCAACCCCATTTTTATACACATGAGCACCTCTTCGGTGAAGGGATTAGTCAATCACGCCAGAACCCCTTTGGTGAAGGATTTAGTCAACCACATCAGAACCCCTTCGGTGAAGGATCTAGTCAACCACCTGAGAACACTGCTAGTGAATGATGTAGTCATCTCCAACCCACTAATAAAGATAACTTAGATGAATATTGTAATGGTAAATCGGATGATTTTGTAAAAGAGGTTCCGAAAAATTTTGTGAGAAGTATTGATAATCTCCTAGTAGACGAAAATTACGAAGTGTCAGAGACATCGGACGACTCTTCTGATCAAGAGGTGGAAACTGCATACCGGAATTGGACGTTTAAAGTTTGAGAGATCTTCAGAGACAAGCAAACACTTTAAATAGCATTGAAAGAACACGCGGTGGAGAAAAACTTTCAAATCTGGTCCTTGAAAATCGCTAGTTATCGAGTGACAGCCGGATGCTACGAACCCGATTGCTTGTGGCGAATATATGCTTTTAAATTGATTGGGCTCGACTCTTTCAAAATCAAGACGTTCAATAGTATTCACACATGCGGAGTCGCTAAGATAGGACCGCACAGTCACCGTAATGTAATAATCTCCTTCGTAGCCAATTATGTACAGGAGAAACTTATGGAATGATTCAACTACACACCTGCGTCAATAATGTTTGATAATGCAAAAGCTTATAACGTATAAATCTCATATGCTAAGGCTTGGAGGGGGAAAGAACTTGCCCTTAATAATATTAGAGACAGTTGGAAAAGGCAATTAGTGAATCTACCGGCTTACGTGAAAGAGATGGAGAGGGTAGATCCTAATGTACGAATGTCCTTTCAACTTACGCTTGACGATAAGTTTTAAATATTTTTTTAGAGTTTTGGCCTGTGCATCAAAAGTTACCGCAATACACTTGGTTGCATTTTACTTGTAGATGATACACACCTACGGGGACGTTTCGAAGGGATACCACTTATTGCCTCTGCGCAAGACGGTAATTGCCATATATTACCGTTAGCGTTTACCGTCATCGAGTTAGAAGAAGAGGATATGTGAATGTGGTTTCTTGAATGGGTAGGTGCATTTGTGATCGGCGAGTTTACAAAAGATTTTGTTATTATCATGGATAGATCGAATGGTTTAATAATGGCGATGAAACATATATTTCCTACCGCATACCACAGCTACTGCATGCGACATATGACATAATTTGGCACACAAGTATCCCAGGAACGATGTGAAGGGTTTATAGTGGAGTGCTGCACGTGTATATTCAATAGAGAGATTTGATCATTTTATTAACAAAATGAAAAAAGATGTTGATGATCCTTAGGCTGTAGAGTATATTTTAAAAATATATCCGAAGCATTAGGCACGGGCATATATGAAAGGAAGGCAGAACGATTCCCTGACTACGAATAATGCTAAAAGCTTAAACAATGTACTGAAGATAGCTCGGGAGAAACCAATTATTGACTTAATCAGAACTACTAGAGAGAAAGTCGCTGATTATTTTTAAAAATGCCAACAGATATCTGAGAAATTGAGCACCCTTCTCTGCCCAAAAGCAGACGAGCATATGAAAAAAGTGTTACAATGGGTTGGTAGAAAGAGAGCTCAACCATACGGACGCGATCACTTTTAAGTTAATTTTAGAAATTTCATTCATCACGTCGACTTGGAACAGAAGACATATGTACTTGCCACCGTTGGCACATTTATGAATTGTCTTGCTCGTATGTCGTTGCGGCCATCAATAAGAAAAGTTTTGATTACCATAACTTTTGTGAGAAGTAATTTTTCATCGCTTGCTTTAAACAAACATACGACGAACAATGGCTTTTCACCATCGATAAAATCCAATGAGAATTCTAAGCTGAGCAACCGTATGAAAATATGAAAATGAGACCACCTTATAATTTTTGAAAGCAAGCCAGCCGTCTAAGGAAGAGAAGGATACAGTCTAAGGGTGAAGTTAGGGTCTTACAGTGTTGCAGGTGCATTGAGTATGATCACAATCGTAGGAGTTGCATGGTAGTGGGACCGATGGATTGATAGTATATTAGTGATAGATGGAGTATAAACGAGACAATGTATATTTGCTCAAAAACTCAGAATTCAGATTTTTTTGTTTCGTAATAGTTGTAATTTTAGACTGTACAGTTGCTTAAAAATATGGAACATGGAATGTACAAATGAGCTGTCAGTGACTGTATAAATAGTCGTTGATAACTTTATATATAATCGTTGACGACTGCATAGTCGTTGACGATTGGATATGCAGTCGATGACGATTGTATATAAAGTCGATAGCGAGTTTATATAAAGTCGATAGCGACGATATATGTAGTCGATAGCGACTCTATATAGAGTCGATAGTGACTATATATATAGTTGATGGCGACAGTATATACAGTCGATTGCGACTTCATTGGAAACTTAATTTAGTTGTGGTTAAATTGTTAACAGTAACAACTGAAATTTGAATGTACACAACTGAAATTCGAATGTACAGAACATAATTTACATTACAAATTATCATATATTCAAATTAGAATTCATTTACACTAGAAATTTGAGGACGGAACCAATGGTACTTCTTCACCTAGGTCTTGCTCCAATTCCCCTCCTCTATTACCGGTGTATTTAACCAAGGCATGGCTAATTTATGTCCTGAACCTACTCATATCTGATTTCGCGAAGTCAAATTTCTTCCCCGACATAAATTACTCCACATACTTCAACACAAATACCCCACAAACACTCGAATTAGTCTGTCGGAGAATGGATTTGATCCGACAGTCACTAGATGACCAATGATAGGTCTTCACGTTCAGTGCAGTCGAGTCACCACATGAATATAAAATCGCGGAAAGGTATTTCGTTTGTTTTGAAATAGTGAAATGTCAAATATGCTAAGCTAACAATGATGAAAGATACGCTATAAGCAAAATATCATACTAGCATTTTCAATTGGTTCAGATATCTTTCCTTAGAGGGCCTATTAAAAATAGAGTCGACGACCAATATCGATTGTTCGAGTATCTTCACGATCGCAAGCGCCCAGTGTAATAGTTGTTGTGAATGAATTGGAACAAATATTTATAAAAAAAATAATATAATCTCAAAGGGTACGATTGAAAAAATTATGAAGTAAAAATTATAAAGATGTTTGAAGCATACTGTGCTACAATCATGAGCCCACAAATTTCAAAACAGATTGAAGAAGAAAATTTGCAGCAGCTTCTTGCCTTGATTTTCTTCGAGTTTATGGGCAGCCTACCGTTCGATTTGTATCTCGAACGATTCCTCATACAATTTTTTAGTATGAAGGAATTTGTTGAAATCGTTCAGTTCAAAGCTCCTGTAGGTCAAAACGATGAGGCACATTAGGAAGCATTTCTCCTTTCAATTAGGTTAATAGTGTCATCAATAACTTCCAAGTGCCTCAGATAGGCGCCCATTATCTGAAACCAATACAGTTATAGTGAATGAAATAAGCGACATTCAAAAGAGTCGTCAACGAATCTGTATTTAGTTGTTGACGACTCGAAATAGAGTCGGTACCGACTACATAAGTAGTCGTCATCGACTCTGAATACAATCGATGCCGCCTCCAAAGGAAATTGACAGCGATTCTTTCTAGAGTCGATAACGACTGTATAGAATATCAATGACGATTACATATAGAGTCGATAACGACTATATGAAGAATCGATATCGATTCATTGTAGAGCCAATACCGACTCTGTATAGAGTCGTTGACTAATTTATATTATCTATTTGGTGCTTACAGAAGCAATAATGAAATAAGTTGTAAGGTTACTTACAATATTATCCAAGTACTCCGTGCCCGCCAAACATCTGAAAGATTGCACCACCAGCGTATAATCACCGATGGTGCTTATGTAGGTGCTGCATAAATAACAGCCAACGTAACTAATTTTCGTAAAAAATTAAAAAATAATAAACTAGGGTAAACTACTACTAACTAATTGTCATTCCTGTGAAGAATGACTTACTTGTCCTCAGATTCAGGCTTGTTCCACATTTCTATCATGTATTTCTACTCTGCTGTCAGCTCAATAGTACCATCAGCCAGAGGTCCCGACTCAGCAGTAGCATCAGCAACCGGTCCTTCAATGGCTTTCTCTGTTATAGGCTTTTTCGTCGTGGCCTCCTTTCGATGTGTCCTAGATTTGACGGCAATTATTTTCGCGTGTTTCCCTTGCCTAAGTCTCAAGCAATGGTCAATTTATTGCTGAGGCAATTTGGAAGTGGTTAGCTCTTCACCAATTAGACCCTTATCAGCTTGAGACTTAGGCTGCTCGTCAGTAGCTGTCGTCACCTCATCCGTGGGAAGATCCTCATGCCTGGGAGGAGATGGTCCATTTTCGGTGGGCTTTTCCGTGGATGATGGGATATCGAAGGCTGTACCAGACACCTTCGATATCAACTCCGAAATAGCGACATCCTAAACATCGAATATAACATTATTAGAATTGGAAACCTTGCTCGAATTATATTCACTTATAGAAACTACGTTATAACACATACCTTAGGTGTCGCCTCCAAAATATTTTTAAGAAGTTCTTTCAAAATCCCCTGCTCCTTTCTGACCAACATGTTGTAGTGACTAATCCTCTGCAACTTTGCATCCTTTGAACTGAGCCGCTTATTCAAGTTACATAGTTTTTCTACGAAGTTGCAAAGTGTCGCGAGGACCCCATTCTCTCACTCTAAATTGCTCACTCTTTGGGTGAGTTTCAAGTTTTCCATCACCAGATCGTCGATCCTCCTCAACAACGACTCATTGGAGGAGGTCTGTGCAACTGGGCTCTCCTTCGTGGCTCCCTAGTTCTCGGCCGCTCTACATGGACATGCCCCTCTTCCGAGGATAATTCTTCGTCCGACGTCGATTGAACGTCAAATTCTTCCTCGTCAATATTGTCGAAAGGAATGTAATTTCTCTTCTTCTTCAGCCGCATAACTTTCACAGCTTTCTTGACCGGTTCATGAACCGCTTCGTGAACCTCTTTTCTCTTCCCCCCAACGACCTTTCGACCCCGTAGATATTCTCTTAGGACGGGTAGCTCTAACTCAAAGCCAACAGGCACGAGGGGAGCGCAAACCTTTTGATAGAAAAGGAAACACCCATAATATAAGTTAATAAACTTATAATATATTCTAAATACAAGGTATCGACTCTTTATGAAGTCGTTATCAACTCTATAATTGATCATTATCGACTCTGCACGAAATCGGTATCGACTATTTACGAAGTCGGTATCGACTCTATAATAGATCATTATCGACTATTTACGAAGTTAGTATCAACTATTTACAGAGTCGTCATCGACTCCTTAATGAATCGGTATCGACCCTCTATGAAATCGTTATCGACTCGTTAAACAGTCAATGGCTGAATTCAATCTACATCCTTAACTTTATAAATTTGAATTATCAAATAGACATTATACCTTGCTGTTCAACATCTTTCCGTGAGTATAGCCTTTGATCATCGATTGCGCCTTGTCTAACCATTTCAATAATCGTAGGAAAGGATCCTTAAGGGTTGTCCATACAGGTGAGATTTCTGGCAACATTTCGTAAGCCCACCATTGAAGTACACATATGCATCCGTATGTGTTGTACATCTAGAAGCCTTTATCCATCTCGTTAGTCTTTTTATTCGCTACGCCCTTCATTATATACTCGATCAAGTCATGGTACACATGGAGACCCCGCATAGGTTGATTGAAGTTCTCGACGTCATCGATGAGGTCAATGTGGTCTTCCGCTAGTTGATGGTAGGATTCGAGAAAAAGAAATATACACAACACAAATAGAAGAGAAACTTTACGAAGTCTTCATCACTTTCCGCTTGCCTAATTGCACCATCTATATGAGACCGGAGAATTTTTCCAGTAGGCATTCCACGAAAATATTTGTATCGAATGATTTGTTCTTCCGGTGGTTTAACGGACGAGTTATATTTTTCGGGACCAACTATGACAAGGCCCAGTATCAATGCATTGTCCAACTTCCGAAGATAGACATCACTCTTCCCGATTCGGAAGTGACTTTTTTCAACCCAAAAAGTCAACATCACATCAATCACATCTCCAAGAAATCCCACACCCTTAGGCATTTGAAATATTCCATCAAAAGTTGATGCTCTCAGCAACTCCTTTTGCCTTGGGCTATTGTCTTCGTTGAGATTCCAAATGGCATTGGGGGAACATTTGGCAACAGCTCGATGCACGACCATTTTGACAGCTTGTTAAAATGAACTATAATAAAAAAGAAAGGAGTGAGTCCCAGACTAACACGGGTTGTTTAAATTTTAAATGAACTGTACTATATAATCAGACTGAGATAACGATATCGATTACATATATAGTCGATATCGATTGTATATACAATCGTTATCGACTATATATATAATCGATATCGATCATATATATAATCGATATCGACTCTATAGACAGTCAATAACGATTGTAAATATAGTCGACATCGATTGTATATACGATCGATATCGACTATATATAAAGAACCTTAAAAAATTATTTTAAAATGTACACCATCGAAAGAAGAAGCAAAAACTTTATAGCAATGAAAGATAATTTTATTTATAACTTACAGATTTGGTAGCTTGAAGATTCAAAAACGGAGCGCTAGCGACTACGAATCGACACCGCCTCTCTCCACCGACTTCGAATGAAAAAGTAAAAAGTAAAAAAGGTAAATAAGAATGATTTGAAAAGTCAGATGGCTATTTATTACCTTCGGGGTAATTTCGACATTTGGTAAAGGCGGGCAACTGCTCGACGCGCAACTGATCGGTTTGGATAAAGGTGAAAATGTAGGGTCTTTGACGTAAAAGGTGTTTTTATATAGGGTCTTAACAAGGGAAAGCGTTTTATGATGGTGTTCTTCACAAGTTTAACGGGTGCAGATAACGCTACCCTTATCCAAAACACATGGGAGCTTTTCAGCTTGGTAGCAGAGTTGTCCAAAACACCTGCTCTCTCTTATAACCGATTACATGGCGAGATGAAATGGAGCCGCTCTCATCTTCTTCTTTTAGAGAATCACATTTTCAGAGAGTTTTTGGGTTAAAAAATAATAAATAAATAAAAATTTGGGGGACCGAAATTTCAGACTGCCCTCAAAATTTCAGCTGAAAACCCGAAATTTCGGTCAAAATTTCGATTTTGGTCCGGCTTGATGCCGAAATGAAATCTGAAATTTGGATCTAGAGGAAAGAGGAGGAGAAAAGAAGCAGAAGAAGAATAAAAAATGATTTCATGGGTTCCAAGAACTCACTTTTTTCTTCTTCCTCGATAGTGATTTTCGTTTAAGGTTTCAACTGAAGAAGAAAAAGGGGATTTTAAGAGTGTTTCATAGGTTTCAGAACTCAACTTTCTTCGTTTTTGGGATTTTCTTTTAGGGCTTCAATTGAGGAAGAAGAAGAAGAAGAAAGTTGGGTTTTGGTTAGGGCGTGCTTTAATTACTTGAAATATACAACCCTCTAAGGTGATATTAGGGCCACCTTTTGGGATATGTGCCATATGGAATAAGAAACATAACCTCTGATGGCACCCCATGGTCTCAGGATACATTATGTGACAAATTCAAATGACAAACGGTAACCATCGTCGGATTCAATGTTGTTAACGGTTTTCAGCATAGGCGCCCACTAATAATCAAGTAGGCGTAAAGAGAGGTACCCTACATAATCATCGAAGGACATCAATTTAATGACCCCAAGATACAGTGACACGACTTTTTGATCGACAATGACGCCGCTCCTATCTCACTCTGACTCGATCATAATCATATCACAAATTTTAAGCAAAATAAATAAATAAAAAGGTGAAATAGATGAGGGAAAAATCACTTCGAGGGTAGCAAACCTCCTTACAATTCGTAGATTGAATCAAACTCCAATAATACTTTTTAATTGATTACTTAACTTGATTACAACCAAAATATTTATAGACCATAAAATAACTACCAACACTCATAAACATACGCACTCCTACCAGTAACAATTAGTTACATAAATACTATAATAACTCCCCACTAAATTATAAATTGGATATAATGCCTACAAATACTAAGCCCACTACCATAGTGACAAATTTCGTTTTCGGGAATTTTTCGGTGGGGGGTCCTTTCGGAACATTTCGGATTAATTTCGATATTTTTCAGAAAAATTTCGAGGATTAAAAATATATATTTAATATTTTTAAAATATTTTAAAAAAATTTACCGAAAAATACCAAAATTTACCGAAAAAATACCGAAAACAGAAATTTTCCCGAAATTTTCGTTTGACCCCCATTTCGCGAAATTTCGGCGAAATTTGACTATATGCCCACTACTAATTAATAATTACTCACATCTCAAATAATTACCCACTTCAACTTACAATTTGATACGAAATACTCATTATAGTTGGGTGTATTATAATTAGGGGTACATATTTCTACCCTCCTTGCAATCAAACCTTGTTAAGGTTGAAATTCTGAAAATTGGATAATCTTCCATATGGTTCTTTACACTTTGGCGGTCCCATATGGTTACATAATGCACATGCGGAATATGATCGATAAATCATCGCCATTGTGTGCCTATAGAGCATCCTTATCTTGATCGTGTCCCCTTTCGAAAGTCTTAATAGCATCTTTGTTTGGATAGCATTCAAATGAATTATTTTTGTTTGATTGGTTTTCGTACAAGAAGAATAATTTGTGTTCACAATCTTAAGCATTTGAATCACGATGTTCTTTTTGGAAATTGTGACCGTTCATTTTGTGTGAACTATGGTCATAACTTCAATGGGCCTCTTGGATTATTCTAAGACTGAAATCATTACCTTATCTAATTATAGGGAAAATTTGATTTGTGGCTTGTCATTCCTTAGTTGGAGATGTAAGATGTTTATCCTCCATGTTTGGAGGCAATTCAGGGCATGGTTCAAAATATTAATCGAAATGTTTTGGTGGGGACCGAAATTGAAATTTTTGTAGTTTTGGGCACTGTAGCAGATTTTGGGTGAAATTTTGGTTTCGGTCGCCACCTAAACCAAACCGAAATCCAAAATATTAATCCTTTATTCAAGGACATCCTCTTCTAATTCAATGTCTTCTTCGTCTGGATGACATGCAGCTTTTTGCACTCGTTCAATGGGCCTTATTTCTCATTACTGTGAAAGCACAACCCCTTCTTCCTCTTCTCCTCAATCTCCACAGGAGAGAATTTACAAGTGACTTGGGGTGTAGCCATTGTTGGTCTCAAGTTAAGAGGCCGGCAAGCGTCCACTTTTGCTTCGTAGAGACCTTTTTCCATCCTGAAATTTGGGCTTAGAGATTTCTAACGGTAGCCAAATTTTGATAGACAATTTTGTTGGCAGTTTATGTCCGCAAGCAATGCAATCAGTCAATCAAAAACTGGCTGCCGTTAATAATTCTCCCGTAAGATTATGATGCACTTATCACAAGGTCCACAGATAATTCCATTTGGCACAAATCAGAGAGTGACTAGATTACCAAGTCTCAAGTACTTGCCCAACTTACCTAATACTAACAGGTTCAAGCCCACCTTACCGAAAACCGAAAAAACACCCTTCCCTTAAGTAGAGAAAATTTTATAAACCTTCCCTTAAGAGGTTCGTATTAGGTAACAACCCAATTGTTACTTGGGTCACTTTCCATCATATTTATGTACCCCGCATGATTTGATGTACCAAATCTTAAGATCTCTTGCCTAAAAGATTAGAATAAAAAATGATCACTATCGACTGATTCAATATGGTAACACACTATTCTCTCAAAAAATATATATATAGTAACACACTATCATGATATTCTTTAACAAAATGATTGAAATTGTTTTTCTCTCCTCATCCTTCACAATAAACATCTTTAGATCACGATGCAGCACTCCTAAAAAGTGTCTAGTATCAAGACACGTGGCACTCAATGCATTTATGTAAGAGTAGGGTTTTTGCAACCGAAGATTTAGTCTTCACAATTGATGGTTCCACCTATAATACCATTAACTCCCTTGAAATCGGCCATGGATATCATGTTTTGTCCCAATCCTTTACGAAATAGATCTCGAGATCATGAACCACATATTAGACGGTTAGATATTGGTTCCACGTTAAACACATTCCAAAGTGACTGTGATCATGAGGTACCATGAGAAGAATTCATAAGTACTTTTGGGGATGTGTTCCAGAATCAACCATATGCCGTGTGATAGGTAGGCCATGATAAGAAGACATTATGTGAAAGATTGGGATGAAAAATAACTATATCTTGATATAGGGGCTGCCCCTGCGCGAGTGCACATGCCGCGCAACAGTGGACTGCCACTGCACTACCCGACCACCAGGGCTTGGCACGGATGGCATGAGATGCACACAGATATATGGGCTCTTAATTCGATGCATATTCAAGGGTGAGGCGGCCATGGGATGCACGCACCAGTGGAATAGTCATACACCACATAAATTATTGGTATGTCGGTAGGCGAGGGTCCATGACTGCGGTCTCCCCTTCTAAACTTAGTCCCCTGTTTTAGAAACAGTGACTTTATTTATAATCAAAGATTCTTTCTCATCAATATGGGTTTCATCCGCTTAAATCATTGACTGTTTTAAATCAGATAATAGAAATCATTTTTCGATCTTGAGATCATATGTCTGCCATCTGCCATCTGCCATCCACTGATTAGATTTTATGAGTAATCTAATAATTATGTTTGATGTACGCCTGGAATTAAAAAATGGTTGCTTGCAAGGCCCTTTGTGTGGAAAAATGGGACAAAAACCAATCGGTATTGTCTGATTCAAAGCAGTCAACGGATTAATGATAAGAAACTCACGTTGAGAGGAGAGAACTGTGGATTGTAAATAAAGGTACCCTTGTAAACAATTGATCTGATAAATAATCTAGCACCATTGATGGATCTGAATCAAAAGTTACTCTTATCATCAATCTACATGTTGGATAACTCCAGCACCATTCAAGTGAAACGCAAGCATAAAGCATAAAGCATCAAACAAACGTCAGAGACGTATGTTATCTTCTTGGCCCTACATATCACATACCATAATTAAAGTAACCAAGGTCGGCACCCGACCCGAACCCCCAATTAGATACCCCTTTCCCACACTCTATTTAATCCAAACACCCCTTTCAACTTCAACTATCCACAAACCATGTCAGGAACCAAGCGAACCACCGCACTCTCCATCCTCTTCCTCTCCATCCTCTTCTACGTCGTCGATTCAACCTATTCAACGGCTCAAAACACAGACTTCATCAAGTCATCATGCAGCGCCACCCGCTATCCTGCGCTGTGCGTAGAAAGTCTGTCTGTATTCGCCGACGCCATTAAACAGAGCCCGCGCCAACTAGCTCAGACAGCGCTGACCCTCAGCTTTAGCCAAGCCCGATCGGCGGCTTCGTTCGTGTCGAAGCTGAGAACCAAAGGTATGAAGCAGCGTGAGATCGGAGCCGTTAAAGACTGCGTAGAGACAATGGGAGATAGTGTGGACCGGCTGAGCCGATCGGTTCGCGAGCTCGGGCGAACTGGTAAGGCGGGGAGCGGTGACTTCGAGTGGCACATGAGCAACGTGGAAACGTGGGTGAGCGCGGCCCTCACTGACGATAACACGTGCATGGACGGGTTTGCGGGTGGATCCATGAACGGTAACACGAAGGCTCTTATTAGAAAGAAGGTTGTTAATGTTGCTCAGATCACAAGTAATGCGTTGGCCCTTGTGAACTCTTTTGCTGAGAAGAGCCCGTGAGATTTGAAGGTGTGAGATTGAGTAGTAGGATTAGTATGATAGATATGGGTGCCATGGGAAAATTACCCGGCTGCTTTTCGTTATGGCAAAAAACCAATCTTGTTTTTTATCGGAATTTTGGGATTACGATGAGTTTGCTTTTGGTGTTTTCGTAAGGGAGGTTTGTTTAATTTAGAAAGGTTTTATTAGTGTTTGTATGATAGAAGAGCTGCTTTGCTTTAATTTGGTGTTTTCGTAAGGGAGGTTTGTATAATATAGAAAGCCTTTATTAGTGTCTGTATGATAGAGCTGCATTGCTTTCTGTGTTCTGAAATATAATTACGGATTTTGAATATTGATTTGCGGACAAGATGGTTTATACAAGGTAGCTTTGGTGTATGGGATTCTCATTGGTATTTTTCTCATGAAACACTCCATGTCAATCACATCAATCTCTTTAGATTATGTCGGCCCCTGTCTCATACAGCTATTGGTAGAGATCATTTTTCTTTCCAATTTTTTACGGAAGATATATCCATACAGTCAAATGTTAAAATGGACATGCAACAGATGACCAAAAGTGGCCGACGAACCATTCTCATGGTACAACTAAACTACAATCGACATCATGAGAAGGTCATTGTGGTTGGTGATGAAAAAAAAGATTTCTATAGTCTACTTTAAGGCAGTTAAATAGTGTTAAGGGCGAAAATTATAAGTTGGAGAGACCAAATCTTCAGTTGCAAATACTGCATGTAAAAACATTAATAAAAACAAAGAAGAAGATTAAAAAGAAAAGAGAGGTTGGACGATATCTATCGGATTAGCATATATGTAGCTGTGCAACACATATGTAGCTGTGCGACACATGATAGCCCCATCCGATACAATATACACCACCGTCAAATATCTGCTCACATTGGGTCATTTCGGCCAAAATATCAAAACTGTCCTTTGGACAAATTTTTATTGTCTTAATTTTTTTAATATTTTAATATTCTATTAATAAAAAAAAAGTTTAATATGAGCTGGTTTGGCCCGTATGGCCGAGCGTGTTCCTTTCTTCTTTTGAGTTGATATGAGATGCTTAGGCTGGGCACAGTTGGCAGTTGGCACACATAAGAGAGTTATGGATATCAATAAATGCTATTTACGGCTATTGACACAAAAAAAATAATGAATTTGATGTTAAGGGCTTTCACCATGTAGCCTCTTTTCTCTCTCTAATCTTCTTCTTTAATTTAAATTTTTTACATGGTGTCAAAACGGCCATAGACTCAAGATTTCATTATCTTTCTTTAAGATCTCTTTAAAGAGATTTGCGTCGTATGATTTGTCTCTAATTCACAGACAGGCCGTGACCACCAACAAGCTAGATCAAAGGATTTTTCGGTTATATCATCGCGAAGATCTAAGTGCTTATTTTCTTTTAATCAATTACATATATTTTTTTTTTCAAAGAAACATGCTATTGCGGGAGGGTAATAGACAATCTTTTACCGATTAAGATTATGATTCTTTGGGATTGTGTTTATCTAATTATCTTCATTATATATATAAACGAAAGCATATTTATAGACACAAAAATATTAATAAAATTAACGTTAAGATTTCCATAATGTACCCTCTCATGCAGTTCTAATCTTCTTATTTCGAGGGCAATGGTAAAGATGAAAGAGGTGTATTCCTTGTCAAATACAAAACTTCAGGTCTTAAATTCAATCATTCAAATGCCTTCCCCTTAACTTTTATTAATTTTTTCAATGACATAAGTTTTCATTAATGAGTCGATTGTAAGTGACAGTAGCAATACACCAGATGCTAGCCACGATAAAGATCATGGCCAAGCTTCATCCAATCTCGTGTAAACCAAATGGGGAATGAATCTCTCCTACTTTCTGGCATATTGTTATTTGGTTACCATAGTCATATGTTATCCAAAGAGTCAAAGAACTCTATATACGGTAAGAATGCCAAAGTCATTGAGTTAAGTGAAAAAAGAATATACAATTCCCCACTTGTACATGGTATCAGTCGCCTAAGGCTAATAGCCTTCTCTTCTTTATCACCAATATCTCATCTCTCATCATGCTCAGTCGCACCACGCTCTTCTGTTAAGTTGGACAATACTAATTTTGTTACTTGAAAAACTCAGTCGCACCATGCTCTACGAGCCAACAACTTACTCGGCTATCTCAACCGATCATTGCCATGTCCTCTATCAGTCATCATCGATACTTCTGCCAACTCCACCACCAATCCTGACTACACTTCTTGGATGGCGGTAAATAATCATTTGAAAAGTTGCATTGTTTGCTCCTAAATACCCTTGGCCTTAACACCATCTCTGAAATCTTCGATGCTCTCTCTGAAAATTTCAACTCTCAATCTCGATCTCATGTTTATGAGATCAAGTCTAAATTCTACACCCTCCAGAAAGCGATCTCACAGTGGAAAATTACCTTAAGAAAATTAAAGAAAAGAATACTCTGATAATTTTCTTGCCACTGGTTCACCACTACCCCATAATGATATTATTTTCTTCACTCTCCATGGCCTACCTTCAAATTATTCATCCTTCAAATGAGGTTGACTACCATTTTATTCTAAAAAAGGTGATCAATAAAGAGATTCAAGTTCGCCTCCAACCCTATTTTTCATGCTCAAAAAGGTGATCAATAAAGAGATTCAAGTTCGCCTCCAACCCATTTTTCATCCCCGCACAAAGCATATTGAAGTTGACTAACATTTTATTCGCAAAAAGGTGATCAATAAAGAGATTCGGGTTCTCCTCCAACCCATTTTTTCATGTCCGCACCAAGCATATTGAGGTTGATTACCATTTTATTTGCGAAAAGGTGATCAAGAAAGATATTCAGGTTTACCCACATCTCCACAATTGATCAGATTGCCGATATATTCACAAAGTCCCTTTCGAGTTCGCGACACAAATATCTTCAGAACAAACTGAAGGTGGATGATTTTCCCATCAGCTTGAGGGGGTGTATAAGTGATAGCAGCAATACACTAGATACTAGCCACGATAAGGATCATGACCGAGTCTTATCCAATCTCGTGTAAACCAAATGGGAAATGATTCTCTCCTAGCTACTTTTTAGCATCTGGTTATTTGGTTAAGTTATATAAAGTGTCAAAGGACTATACATTTTAGCAATGCCAAAGTCATTAAGTTAAGTACAAAAAGAATTTACAAGTCGCGAAACTAATTTGCATTTCCCTAAGTGAATGATCGAATATCCAGGATCCTTGGGTCCATCACTAATTGCTGCTCGTGCTTTCCATTTTTTAGGAAAATTATGGAAAAAGGAGTCAATATTGTAATGTCATAAAATACAAAAATTATATATTTTTAAATTTTAAATAGAATCAATATTAGATAAGCTGCGCTGCTGCAAGGTAACTTGAGTTGAGACTCGGTGTCTGTTTAGGATGTGCCCTCTCAAACAAAAGATGATCACCACCAGCCCATCTGAAGTAGTCAAATGTCATCTAACATTTAATGGTTGTCTGGCCTTTGACCTCTTTGAATTAAATGATGAAAATTATTTTTCGATTCAATTTTGAGATCGTAGGTATCAAATCATACAGAACACATGGTGATTGACTCAATCTTTAAGGTGGTAGATCTATCTTGAGATCTAAAGTATCAAATCATACGGAACAGATTCCACATGGCGCAATCAACCACATCAAGCAAGAACATCCGTGGCAAATCAAATATCTAATAGGCTAATAGCAAGGACTCTTTTAAAAGATTATATAACTCTATCGTCCAGGGCGACCTTTATTGGAAATAAATTCAAGGACAACTTTTCCCTTGAATGAGGCATTGCAGACTCATCTTGACAATGAGCTGACGTCATTTGAATCTTTCATTCATTTGAGTTAAGATTATTTAACTCAATCGTTGTCTTAAATTCCACTAATTATAAGGCCCAATTCAGTGTAGACAAATTCTCTACCTCTCTCTTAAAGAGGGTATGAGCCTATGAGGTGAAGTCATGAACATATCGGATATTATCAGCCATTATGTATCTCGTTAGGCGTCACCCAATACAGATATAACTCTTCGTTTTCCATAAAAGTTCAATATCGGGTCAAATCAGTCAATTGTATGGTCATATCGCCCATTTCGGGTCATATCAGCTGATATTATATATGATAATTTTTTTTATTACTTTAAATTATTCAATATTTGAAAATAATAAAATGTTGACTAATATATACATATTTATTCGGCAGCCTTTCTTTCTCTGCTAACGCCTAATTTTTTTTTGAGAGTTAGTCTAGAATGGGTGTCCACCTATATTGGTGGACACAGCACTACCAACCCTTCCTATGCATTGAAAGTTCATACAGTCCAAAATCCTGTGTGAAAGCAAGCTCTGTGAAGTGTGAAGTGTGAACTGTTTTTTCGCCCATGATGGTGGACGCCGTGGACGCCCATTAGATACTTAACTCTTTTTTTTTTCAAAGGAGAAAGTACCTTAAAAATCAATGAGTGTCCGGACGCTCAATCTAAAACTTTAAAAAGTCGTTTCTTAAATAAAAAATAGGTAGATGCAGCAGACAGGGTCCGCAACGTGCGCCTTGAACAAAGAAGGCATTGGGAAACATTTTCGTAAGTATTTATTTATTGAAGGAACTGTGGAAGATAAAAAGTTTTGATTTTAATAATCTGATTATTAAAGTTTTGATGTGGGTCAAATAGGATTATGAACCTACGAGCTTAGCCATTTCAATTTGACATTTCATATTTTAGCTTTAATTTCGTTTTAGATTGCTTTGGAGGCCTCTGGAAAGGGCGCTTCCAATTTCCATTTTGGTGCAGTTGGTAAGGGATTTTAATTTGTTACCAATAAGTCATGGAGTCAAGTGTTGGCGTCTCCTTTCTGCGATAAGAGGATGCTCTGTAGGGTGTATAAATAGTGAAATACTCGTTACATGCTCTGTAGGGTGTGTAAATCGTGAAATACTTGTTACAAAATGAGAGTGAGGGCATCTCTTAAGGATTAGTGCAGGCGTAAAGTTGAGATTACCCTAAGTTACCAAAAATAAAGATAAAAAATTCAATTTTGATTTTTGGGTTCTATTTCCACCCACCAAAACTATTGAAGGGGGTTAGATGGGTGCTTTTAGAATTTTTGGTTGGTGCAAATAGAGGTAAGGAACAAATATTTCCAATTGAAGATACAGTCTATAAATTGAAAGTCCGTGCATGTCCTGCAGTCACACATATGTGTAGATTGTTGTGTCCACTCATAATAGGTGGACACTAATTGTAGAGAGACTTTCATAGGATTGTGTCAATGGACAAAGTTGAGCTCAACCTTAGTGGGCTTTAAGAGGCCAAGCCTAACCTTGGCAGGTCAGAGCGGGCTTTCGATTCTATAAAATTAATATTTATCTTATTATTTTTTGTTGTTGATTAAATTTTCTTATTATTAGTACTTTTAATCTAATCATTTCGCCTTCAGATCTAGCCTAACCTTTGTCACGTGTGTATGTGTAAAATAGGGATGCAAGTCTTGAACCGAACACCAAAACCAACCTGAAAATCGAGGGAATAGAACCGAACCGAATCTACCCGACACAAACCAAATCGAAAAAATCGGGAAAAAATAATATAAAAAATCGAAAAATACCCTAAAAGTAGGTTTTTTACCTAAACCGAACCGAACCGGATCGGCTTTGGCTTAAAAAAAAAGGAGAACTAAACCAAATCAAATCGAATGGGTTTCGATTCGGTTTCAGTTTGGGGTGTACCGAACCAAACACCGAAAAAATCAAGTTCGGTTTAGCTCGGTACACTGAACCTGCATCCCTAGAGTAAAATAACAGCGTGAGTAGGGCTTTTGGGCTTCAGCTTAAGCTCTAGCTCGACTCTAATTTTCCCTAATTTTTTTGTAGGCCCTAGTCCAATGTTAGTATATCCTTCATATCCCTCCAAGCCTTCATTGTTCTTTTGCTTCTCATATTTTTTTTGTGCTTGTAATGTCTTAATCTTTCATACATGATCTATTTTTAGCCTCCATTGAACATAGCCAATATATGTCCAAATTGCCTACAAAATAACTCTTGAGATCACCAAGTTATCAGCAAACAGTAAATTTTTTATTTCACCTAATACATAACTAAAGAGATGTGACCCAAAAAATTACGTACCACATGTTGGCCGCACACAAAAATTTTGGGTGTATTTGGGTGTTACATGGCCATGATAATTTTGCAATAACTTATGTGGCACCCGTGACATCTTATGTGAATGACAGCAGTGCTTGTGCCCCAGTGCTTGTGCCCCATTCTTTGTGCAGCCAATAATATAGTGCCACATAATTAAGCTGCTGAAAAATACTCTTCAAAAAATTGTATGACACTGGCCTAAATAAATGAAAATAATTTTGGACTGTATCATGGGAAGAAACCTTGAAATAAAGTATCCACCTCCGACACACCACATGGAAACGTTGTCTCTTTTAGCCCCCCAGCACCACTAAACATAGCCGTCCACTCGCTTGCATCCAGAATTTTGGTGATAGGCTACGAGGCACGTGATGCCCTAGTACAAAAAACAATAATGACTATGGGTAGCATGATCGCGCACGGACACAAATTTCATCAATATCTGATTCATAATAACTAATTTCGTCAAAATTCTCCGAAATGGGAGGACAACGAAAATTTCCATGGTTTTGCCTGTAATTTTCAAAACTTCTATTATTTTTGCAAAATTTCAAGATTTCGAGACTTTTTCGGTGGTATACATGTTGGCCCCCTCCCATGAAAGTTTCTAGTTCCGTCCCTGCCTAAAGTCGCGTTTGAGTATAATGCGTGCGACATGATTTTTGGGTCACTTTTTTTATATGAGTACCACATGGAATAAAATGTTGGTTGTCCGGTGGTACACCCATGATCTCAAGACCCATTGTCCCAAAGATTGAGACCAAAAACGATCTCTATCGTCTCATCAAAAGTAGTCAACTATTTTTTATTGGGTGAAATTACCTTTTCACGGGGTGCAATTAATGGTACCCTCTTACCTTAAAAGGTTCTCGGTAGGGGTCTCAATGGGCCAGGTTGAGCATGATCGGGCTCGGCCCGCTATGGGCTTCACTTTTGTGCCCATTTAATAAATGGGTGTGGCTGGGCTTGGCCAAATATATAAACAGGTCGGGCTTGGGCATTTAAAGTTAAACCTACCGGCCCACTATACTATGGAGCTTTGGCCTAGCCCGAATATATATATATATATATATATATATATATATATATATATATATATATCAACTACATTTGCTCTAAAGGGTCGGATGGGCTCATATCCAGCCTGAATTTATCCTAAAAAAGATTTAAAATTTGACTTGAATGGGCATATGCTGGGACCGGACAAGCCCAACTCAAAAAAATCATGAATATGTGGTGAGCCGGATATTACTCAGGCTAGGTATGGGCTAGATAATATTTTAGTTGACCCGACCCAGCCCGGCTCGAATAATAAATGGGTTGGGCATAGGCAAACCATTTTAGCCCATTTAAAACTCAAGTAGTTAAAGGCCCGACCCGACCTAGCCCATTCGGACTCGTAACTTAAAGGATATTTTTAATTTTTTACCCTTTTTTTTTTTCCCTAAAGACTGGTTGTAAGATGCTTGTAGCAGCATATTAGTACCTCGGCCAAACGACTTAATATGATAGATTGAAGAGATATGCATTGTATGATTTGTATCTAGTATAATGATAATGCAGTTGAAAATTTTGCACTTCAAAGCTCGATTATGCGTTGCATCTAGTTCTATGTAATGCACCTGAAACCATTAATAGTGTATTAAAATCTATCTGACAATTCTTATAGTGCAATAAAATACACTGCTATCCATTACAATTCATTGCATTTACTCATAGTGTAACAAAATATACTCCATGTAGTATTCTAGTGCAATGCACAAAAAACCCACTTCAGAACTTTATTTTACACTTCAATGTTTACTTTCTGTCAGGAACAATGCCTATCCGCCAATCTCCAAACCTTGAATGCAAAGCACCGATAAGTAAATACAATAGGGGTTTTATCTTTCAATGCAAGGCGTTTTCAACAGCAGTTAGTTTCGTGAGTCGCCGAAATACGTAACGAAACGAACTTGGATTATTGAAGAGGAGCGACAAAACATGGGTGTGGGAGGGAGAGGGGCTGAAGAAGATGAAAGCTTGAAAAGATGAGTATTGGAGAAATGGGATTAGAGAAGACAAAAGCTTAAGAGGGTGCATGAGTGTTGAAGAAGATGACCGTTCAATTTATGTTAGACAACTTTTAAATCCACCCACCAAATCTTTGAGTTCACCAATGCTGAAACACATTGACTGTATTGAATAAGACGATTGAGATTGTTTATCATCCCGATTTTTCACACGATAGATCTTAAGATCATGGGTGTACCATCAGACGGTTGGTTTTTTATTTTATGAGGTACACACCCCAAGAAGTGACCTTAAAATCAATTTTAAGTATGCACATGATGTTAAGGTCACATTTCTGAGATGTGTGTCACTTGAAATAAATCACTGACCGTTTGATGGTGTGCCCATCTCAAGATCCATCCTGTCAAAATTTGGGAGAATAAACGAGCTCCATCATTTGGTTAAACCCTGACAATGTGTTTTAACTTGGGTGAACTCGGATTGGGTAGGTGGATTTGAAAGCATTCTTTATAAGGCCACCTTTGATATTTGCCCTCCACATGTCCCTTTCAAGGCTTTCTGTGGAAAATAAATTATTTATAGGCTTATGGAGGTATAAAGGAAGTTAAGAGGAATTTTTTGAGAAATTTCTCTAGATTAATTGTTGATTTTTTTACCATTAAGAAAATGGTACCCATAATTCCTACAAAATTGATCTCCCTGAGCGAGGTTTTCAAACATAAAAATCTTTGACGGCAGCAAATTAGATGATGGAGATTATTTTTTGGTCCAATTTTCTACATAATTGATCTTTAGCAAGGTTCAAAATCTCGATTTTCTTTTATGTATCGATGAGCTCCAAAACTGATATGTATTGATTTTGGACGATACATTGGTATGTATTGGCCGATAGTTATTAATATATATGGGTCGATAGATTCGAATGTCGCCCGATCACTTTTAAAATCAATACGTATCGCTTTCGTCGAGGATTTTGAACCATGATGGTCAGATGTTGAGTTCGCATACAAACATCCCTAAAAGTCTATGATCAATGTCATTTTTAGGAATGCGTGTCACGTGGAATCAACATTTGATCATCTGCTAGATAAGACATGATTTAGAGATCAGTTTTATGAAAGATTGGGCCAAAAAATGATCTCCGTCATCTAATTTGAGGCAGCCAATAATTTTTACGTGTGAAAACTGTGGTTGCCCAGACCAAATCTTCTTTTGCAAATACTTACTCTTTCGCAACAGTTTAATATGTCATTCTGATTGGACAGTCCAGATCAACAGACACCTAAAAATCTTGTAGCCACCCAATTATGCCAATAACTTATTTTCACTCATTTTTAAGGTCAAGAGCCTATTGATTCTGGGTTTTGATAGGATAGATGGGTAAATGGCTGTTGGGAAAATAACAAAATTAACTTTCGATTGTTACCAAGTTCTTGTGGGCCTAAGGCTGTCAATAGAGCCGGGCTGCCCTGCCAGCCTGCCTAACCCGGCCCTAAAATCTTAAGGCTAGTTTAAAATTGAGGGAAAAGGACAGGAGTAGGGCCTCGAAATCAAAAACCCATTGTTCGTCGTGTCAGATAGGGGCTTGACAAGTTAAAGCCCATAAGCCTGGCCCGGCCCATAGATCTCTTTTAATTATATATAATTATATATACTAAATTATATATACTTATATATACTCAATGTGTTAATATAAATATATAAAATATATATATTAAATGTGTTAATATAAATATATAAAATATATATACTATTTAATTACAATAAAATTATAAAAAACAGCACTCAATATTATCGTTAGATTTATCAAGCGAATAATTGAAATGATAATTCAATTATAAATATTTGTAAGGAGAGGTTTTAATATTTTATTTTTCTT
The DNA here is from genome assembly GCA_021018995.1 of Chloranthus sessilifolius. Classification (NCBI taxonomy): domain Eukaryota; kingdom Viridiplantae; phylum Streptophyta; class Magnoliopsida; order Chloranthales; family Chloranthaceae; genus Chloranthus; species Chloranthus sessilifolius. Next base: position 104,344,171 of record CM037595.1, on the reverse strand, counting down.
GTTCGGAACATTAAAAATATTTATAACGAAGAAAATTTAGGTGAAGTTTAAAAGAATTTCATAACCAATCAAGCCCGATGCCCGACCCGAGTCCGCTCCAACCCGCCTAAGATAAGGCTAGGGCTAGGGATATCAAAGTCCATCTAAGTTAGGGCCGGGCGCTAGGGCCTCTGCTTTAGGGAGGCTCCCACCTGCACTTAGACTTTGTATTGACAATTAACTCTAATCTTTCCGAGATATATGGATGAATAATTTTAGGGTTGTCAACAGGTTGGGTCGGATCGGGCCAAAAAATTTTGCCCCTTGACGCGGCATTGGCATATACCTAAGCCGATGACCTACCCGATGCGCAACCCAATTAAAACCCTTCTATTTTACTTGACTTTATATATAAAAACCAGTCGGTAGGGTCGAGTTGGCCCGACCAAATATGTAGTCAATCGGACCAGACCTATAAGTTGACCCGACCTGATCTGCGACCTAAAGGGTCAAGTTTATTCGCCAATCCGATAAAAGACCTGAGTCAGGTGGGTTGGGTATCGAATAGATCTGACTAGTTGACAACCCCTATAAATGATGGAGCAACTTGTCCAAAATCTTCCCCTGGGATTAGGAGGTGCTGTACGAGGCTCGGATGGTTATAAAAAAAAAAATTGTCCAAATTTTAACCCTAAACTTCAACCTTTTGAATAATCGGCTCTAAATGGTACAAGTCAATATTAGCTTATTGATTTTGGGAGCCAATACTTGCACACGCTTTTCAAGTGATTGCACCGAATTTAAAGAAAGACTTGGTATTTTAGGGATATGTGATATGTAAAAATGCAACATAGGCCGTCTGATTTTAAGTTCATGATCAATAGATCTTTGGTACATAAAATTAGAGCAAAACACGATACTTGTCATATGATCTATTGTAGTCAACTGTTGAATTATATAATAGCCTTTGACTCTATTTAATCACGTGATGAAAATTAGATTTTGTTCTAATCTTTTGCGATTGATATCTTAAATCATGGCTTTCAAATCAAACGGCTTAGATGGTGTTTTCACATAGTAGAGGTCACCAAACTTACAAGTCTTTTTTTTTTAATTCGGTGCAATCTGGTGCAATCACTTGAAAAGTGTGTGCAAGTAATGACTCCCATTTTTTTTTTTTTTTATGCCGGCTTAAAAAGATTTCCTATAGTGCAACTAAATCTTACCACTTAAGATGGTTAACATGCCATAGAATTTGGGTAGACGGCTTAGTTTTTTCAATTTTCAAATGTCTCTAATTAATGCAAAATGGGAAGATTAAGTAAGTCAATAGATTGCATCGAAAAACATCATCTATCATCTAATTTAAAGTGGTTAAATGCCACTAAAATTAAATGTTGGAGCCTGTATGTTTTTCTTTTTATGATGAAAGGAGCCAATATGTTGAAAAGGCAAATGAGGTAAGAGGGCAGAGCCAGAACTAGGGCTTCGAAACCAAAAGCCCATTATCCGTCGGGCCGGATAAATGCTTCACAAGTTAAATCCCGTAAGCCCGACCCGGCCTGCGCATCACTTTTAATTATATATTAACTATATTAATGTAATTATATAAAATATGTTGTACTATTTAAAATCAAATTATCAAAATAGCACTCAATATTATATTAGAATGATCAAACAGATAGTGAAAGGATATTATAGTGATTTAAATATTTTGAAGAAAGGTATTAAGATTTTCATTTTGATCATTTGAAATATTTTTCTCCAATGTTAATAATGATAAAAAAAAATTACACAAGAAATTTAGATAAAATACCAAAAACCAATAAAGTCTAAAGCCTGACCCGAGCCCGCCTCAACCCACCTAAGTTAGGTCTAGGACTAGGCATATAAAAGCTTGCCTAAATTAGAGTCGGGCTAGGGCCTAGCCTTGGTCCCTACGGCCGAGCTAGATTTTAGGAAGTCTCGCCCCAACCCGGCCGGTTGACAGCCCTAATTAGGGGTGGTAAGTGATTGATGAGAAAAGTAGTAGTTAAAAAACACACTCTTCCAAAAAAGACTGATAAATTCGTTTGAAATCGGAGGGCAAGGATCCAATGCTTTCGATTTTACCCATTCCTAAATACATCGCAAATGAGATTGGGCAAGTCTTTGGGGAATTTTTAAGTGAAGAACAAACACTTTGGGTTTCTTGGGATTTGATCTCTACGCCTATGCATGAAGGTAAATCTGATCTTCCATGAGAATTAAAAGATTAATCACATACCCATACAAATAAAAATACAATTAATGGCCTCCATCATATAGGGCTGAAGAAATCGTGTTGGAGATTAATACAGTGGAAAGGTTTATGATCCGAGCGACCCTAAAAATCTGGTCTTCAGCCTGAGATGAAAAATTGCTATATGTATTCAAAGCAGTCAATGATTTTCAGCGTAGGTGCCCTCAGTAATTTGATAGGTGCAAATAGATACTTAATGACAAAATACATAAGAATTTAAACCGAGGCATCTATAAATCCTTCAACCCTTCACCCATACCATGAGCCACACCTATCCAACTTCCCATAACCAAAGAGAAAAAAAAAAAAAAAAAAAAAAATTCCCAAAAAAATTATAGCTATTTAGGGTAAGTTGGGTTGAGTGGCAGCCAGGCCATTAATAAGAGCCAAAGCATTACTAGTCATTTGAGCCAATCTCACAATACGACCCCTAACAACCTTTTTAACACTTCCCATCATGGCTCTGCCTTCCAATCCGTCCATGCAAGTGTCCTCCTCTGTCAAAGCTGCACTCACCCATGTCTCTATATTGTTCATGTGAAGCCCGAAATCACTGCTTCCGATTTGACTCATTTCCCCAATCGATTCTCTGATTTCGTCGACTGAGTCACTCATGTTCTCAATGCAGTCCCTCATGGCATCCACCTCATTCGGCTTCATTCTGTGCCTTATCGACAACCTCAACATCAAAGCTGAGGTGGACCTGGCACCCTCCAGGCTCACTGACAACGCGGCATGAGCCATTTGTATTGGGCTAGTCTGAATGGTACTTGCATAGTCCCAGAGAGATTCAAAGCACACTCGCGGGTATGTAGTCGATCCGCACAAAGTTCTAATGAACTCCATGTTGGATTTTCCGGCATTGGCGTTTTCCACCGGGCATGCTGTAAGGCCGAAAGTCAACAGGAGAAGGGTGGTAAGGGTGGCAAGAAGATGGTAGGTAGAAGATAGGCTAGTTTTGTTGTAACCTTTCATCTCTCTAGTCTCTAGGTATAAGTGTCTCGAGTAGTGAGAATGATGTGGTATGGAGAGGGGCACCTTGTCCTTTTATTTATGGCTAAACTTAAAAGGGTAGATATTGTGCTTTAAAATCTTGGTTCTCACCAATTAAATGGAAAGGTCCTCAGCTTGGAAAAAGAAACCTATAGTGAAAGTGGCATGTGACTGTATGCCTTAGGATGTGTTTTGGTTGCCACGCTCTCCGCGTGCTCCCAGCGGCTCTCAAGCGCGGCACTCACCTACAGCGCGTTTGGTAATCACGGGGGCGCTGGAAGGAGCGGGTGGGGCCATGAGGTGTTAAAAAGGGTTCGTAGCTACCGCTTTGCATGAGGGGGGCTCCTTATACTGTGCTTGTGGCATATATGGTCATTGAGCCAAGATGTTGATAGGGAGCTCATTATGTAAGACGTTTCTATTTCTGTGGCCATCACTATGGTCAAACCCGTTGACCAGTGAATGGTATAAGATCAACCTTAATATGTACAAGTGCTATTCTGGTGAGTTTGAAGAGAATAGGCAACTGCTTATGGAGTCTTTCAGTTAAAGTATGATTGTGATTTCTAATCACACTACAATTAGCAATTTCAGTCCTTAATGGGATAGGACTCTTTGGCTATAAATATAAGGGGTGCCTGGTCCCAACGATAGCTCGACGTAATTCAATCCTCCCTATTGGCAGAGCATCCCCATTGTGCTAGGAGACATTGAACGCGAGAACATCGTTGAAGATCGGCAACCAACCATCGATGGCTAACGCTCAAGGTGCGCGTATTTATAGGTTATAAATTTATTGTTTTTGATTGATCATGCGCCTAGATCTTTAGGCTTAATTTTGGATGGTCGGATCGTCAGATCCATTTAGATTCCATCACATTATGTATAGGGAGTTCGCTAAAAAAATCACAATATTGGAAGATTTGATTGTTTAATTAATAACCTTTAAGAGCTTCTAAGTAGAGGTTCATGTTAATGCATGAAAAGTATCATTGATCGAATGGTTTGAATCATCTGATTAGAATGACTTTTTGGATTGAGTCTCACCTACAGAGGTCTGACACCTAGAAATCTTAGTCCAATTGTAGGTTTTGTCTATTTGTCTACCAATCGGGAAAGTGCGCTTCCCATAAAGACCATACGTATGGGAATCTACTCCAGAGGCTTTCACCTCCCTTATACCCCCTTAAGTTGGAGGTGAATCAAAGCTGAAAGAGAAGCCCTCGCCCCTAGGGCTATCACTCGTGCAATCTAGCACTGATGACTTTGATGCGCCTGGATGTACAATATGGATGACCGGAACACCACAACAGCTTGTACTCAGTCAACTGGCAAGTAGCTAATGCCAAGTCATAGAATGGTGGATTAACTATGTGCCCAATAACCTCAATAACCTCAAGGGGTTAGGTGAGCTGGCCTGCTTCCAAAAGCTGGAGACTTGAGTCCGAATCTCCTCCCTCCTTGAGGCCACCATAGGGATTTATATCCTGTTCTGACCCGAAATGTGCTAAATTTGAGATGCGCATGTGTCCCTGAAATTAGGCGGGTGCTCTAAGAAGCCCGAATACCCAAATTATAAAAAAAAAAACTATGTGGCCAATGCTGTGCTGACAGTCTTCAAACCGTTCAAGCCATACATCGCGTATTGAGGAGCTGACCGCAAAATGTCCAAGCAACGGTGGCAGTAAAGTATACTGATGCAAAATGTGTCGTATATATGACCCAAACACCATTGTTTTATTCCCAATGCTTATCACCAAATACATTTTTTTTTGTTAACATGGCATCATACAATAACCACTTTGGAGAAAAGGATAAATGAGTAGGTCATGCACGCATGCCCAATATGCTAACAAAGTTGCATGCAGTGCATCATGAAAAGTGTAGTAATTGATTTTGGTATCCTATGTTGAATCATCATCATTATCATCATCCCTTTTCTATTTGATTTTTTTTACATCTAATGGTGTGGACCTGTTGTGTTGGCTCCCTCTCCCCCTCCCACCCCGCCAGGTGTGGGAGGAGGAGATTTTTTTTCAGCCTAGCCTTATTCCCAGCCTAAAAGAACTCAACCCAAGCTGGCGGGCTCTAGCCGGGTCGGGTTAGGACTGGGTTGTGAGCTTTTTTTTCTAACTAATTTTTTTTTTGTTCTTTTAAAAAAAAAATCAAAACTTCTTAACGAATCTTTTTTATAAATAAGAAATTCCTTAATAATATTAAATTATTTCTATATATAAATAAATGTGTTTTAGAAGATGTGAGTTTTTTACCATATGCTTAGTAGCCTGGTGACATTTTACTAAAATGTCTATTAAACCATTTAACGGTTTAAACTCAAGGCATTTTAGTAAAATACTCTCTAATTAAAAATTATATATATATGAGAAAAGTATAACAAGACGCTCCAAAAGTATTTTTATTATCATTTCGGTGAGAATTTTTTTTTATTACAAACAGGCGCCCATGCACCACAATACGAGCGGCGTTCCACGCATGGTGCTCTTAGGATATGTGAATTTTTACATATCAGCCCCTCCTCTATCTTCCTTGCAAAGAAACCCATCAACAAACGCTTGTCCCAGATAATTTGTACCGTCCAACCAATTAGGCCTGAGTATACCCACTTCGAGCTAAATCAATCAATACTCTTTAGCTTCATCCAAAGTGTAGAAGAAAAAGGTGTCGTTGTTTCATTCGAGGTCGAGAGAATTGGTCGTAGAGGGGTTACAGAGTTTACAGAGAGGTTAGAGATGGAGAAGCTGTGGAGGTTGATGGATGGGGGAGATGGAGAGGAAGAGGAGGAGAAGGGAGGTTCTGGTGGTGGGAGGCATTAATGGGGGTTTGGGAGGGGTTGCAGAGTTTACATAGAGGTTGGAGATGGAGATTGGAGAAGCTATGGAAGTTGATGGGATGGAGGAGAAGGAGAGGAAGAGGAGGAGAAGGGAGGTTCTGGCGGTGGGAGGCATTAATGGGGGTTTGGGAGGGGTTGCAGAGTTTATATAATGGTTGAAGAAGAGGAAAAAGAAGGGTAAAAATGTAATCTACCATGAAACTTTTAAGAGAAAATGGACGCTCATAGGATGCTAGTGCGCTCTTTAGTGATAAAATAACGTTCAGGTTTTTTTGGTGATAAAAAAAGGCGCAAGCCGTTTTTCAGTATAAAACATATGATTCTACATCATATGTTATGTATATAAAAAAGGGGTCACGCCCGGGCTGAGTGTTGGGATACCAAATCCAAGCCCGGCCCAATTTAACTCCAGCAGATTGGTCCTGACTGAAATCCAGGCCAGCCCGACAATTGAGAGCCGTAGGGCTGCTGTCGATGGGATTGGGTTTGATCCAAAATTTAGGTTGTTCGAACCTTCAGCCGAACATGATCCCAATTGAGGTGGGTAATATGTGGGAGACTAGAAAAACTAAGTCAATTAGATTGACCTGATTCAAAATATCGTAGACCATTATATTTACATATAAAATATCCGATAGAATTAGGTCGGGTCAGATACTTGATGCCCAACTCAACCTAGTAGATCAAAGTTGATATGCAAGACTGTTAAAAAATCGGACCAGTTAACAAGCCAAACCGGCTCATTGACCGCGCTAGCTAGAGGTCTCACTCTTCTCTGCATCCATTTGTCTTTCTTTCTTCTTTATACACAAGTTTTGCTCTTAGCAATAGCTGGCTCTTGGGGTTCTTAATGTAGGCGGCTAGGCGCCAATGCATGAATCCTTCATATTTAACTTCTTCAACTTCGACCAAGCCTTCTCAACATAACAATCATGATTTCAAATATTTGTTATATCTTAATATAGGTTAATATCAGCCTCACATCGGCCCATTAGTTCATATCACCCGATATGCCCAATATAAACCCAATATGTATCAGTCGGAATATTGCAAAAGCCTTTCAGGCAATTTTTTTGATTATTTTATATTATTTTCTTATTTTTAATATTTTTAAGATAAAAAAAAATGATACTTTATCATCTGCCTAAATGGCCAATGCGTAATCTGATACATATTGGCTTGGAACTGGGCCGATATGCCCGAAACATTTCAAATCCCTGAAAACAATCGATGCATTATTCTAATTTTCAAGAGATGGGCGGTGATGATTGAAGTAAATTTATGAGTGTAATTGACCGCTCAAGACTCTCGAGTCAAAACAAAAACAGATCCAATGTAACTTTTACCTAGGGATCGACGCCAATGTTGAATCTTGCTCGACATCTTTCAGGCGACTACCATGATAAGGAGAAGATTGTAGAAAACGGTTTAGAGTTTAAGTTTAGAGAAAGAGAGAGAAAGAAAGAGAGAAATAGAGGAAAAGGCTTAGTGAGTAGAATGTTCTCGCATTAATATTTATATTAAGTGAAAGGTTGTTATGCCCAGTTTGACAACAACATCACTAAGTGTACTAGGCCCAACAACCTTAGTCAAAATATCTGCAAGCTGATAAGAGGAGGTAACATCAATTAAAATCAGTGTCTTATCCTGCACTTTCTCTCGGACGAAATGAATATCGACTTCAATATGCTTGGTCCTCTCATGAAGAACAGAATTAGAAGCAATCTTTTCAGCTGCCTCATTGTCACAATGAAGAGGAGTAGAATTAAAGACAGGAAAGTCAAGTTCAGATAGAAGAAAGCGCAATCATAAAACTTCGCATATTCCATGTGCAATAGCTCTGTATTCGGCACTAGATTTAGACATAACGGTCTGTTTTTTACTCTCTCAGGTAACCAAGTTATCTCCCAAGAATACAGAATATCCTGAAGTAGACCGGCGATCAGTAATGGATCCAGCCCAATCGGCATTAGTGTAAGCAGAGATGCTCATGGAATCATAAGTACGATATATCAATCCGAAGCCCGAGCTGGACTTAATATATCTGAGAATACGACGGACGTCACCGAGGTGGATTGTGCGAGAGGCATGCATAAATTGGCTCAGAAGGCTGACAGCAAATGTAATATCAGGTCTCGTGAGAGTGAGGTAAATCAATCTTTCAACCAATCTCTCATATTCATGCGGATTTGGAAGTAAGTCGCCATCCTTCTCATGAATAGAAAACTTCTAATCCATGGGTGTGGTTGCTGGTTTGCAACCCAGCATTCCAGTGTCACGCAATAAGTCTACAACATATATACTTCCTCTGAGAGACAAATATTCCTTTACGAGATCTAGCAATTTCCAATCCAAGGAAGTACTTTAAATTTCTCAAATCTTTAACTGCAAAAATTCTACCTATTCGCTCTTAGTCCAACTGATAAAAGCATGATTATCACCAGTAATAATAATGTCATCCACATAGACAAGAAGGATGGCATGACTGAAAGGATTCGAGTGGATGAATATAGTATGATCTAAGTGGCATCTCTGAAATCTCAAATCAATAACAACACCACTAAAGCGATGAAACAATGTCATAGGAGACTGCTTCAACCCATATATAGATTTTCGAAAGTGGTAGACATGGTCAATCTCCCCTTGAAGCAGGAAATCAGGTGAAAGATCCATATACACCTCTTCTAAAAGATCACCATGAAGATACACATTCTTCACATCAAGCTGATAAAGGGGCCAACTCTGAATGGCGGCTGAGGATAAAAAAATGCGAACTGAAGTTAACTTGGTCACAGGAGCAAAGGTAGTATCGTAATCAATTCCATAGGTTTGAGTAAACCCTTTAGCAACAAGTCGAGCTTTATACCGAGAAACAGAATCATCTGAATTGTGTTTGATTGCAAAGACTCATTTGCAGACAATAATTTTCTTTTCTGACTGAAGAGAAACCATGACTCATGTATGATTCTGCTGTAAGGCACTCATCTTATCAACTATGGCAGCCCGCCAGGAGGGGTGATAAAATGAGGCACAAACAGTCCGAGGGATCGTCTCAGAGTCAATAACATAGAGAAAGGTATGATAAGCTAGAAAAAAATCTTGAGAATAAACAAAATTGGCAGGGCGATGAGGGGTTATCCGATCGCGAACCCCTTTCCTGAGAGCTATAGGAATATCCAAATCATTAGTAGAAGATAAAGGAGAAACAAAAGATGGATGAAGGATACTTACAGGAGGTGGAGTCACCATTTCAGAGGATGTTGGAAAAGGCATTAGGATGATTGGATCATGCCACGTATGGCGTACATAAGAAATTACCCCCTCCTGTTGCTGAGAGATCGGAAGCTCCTGAAGGGCCGATAAAGGAAGAGGTGGAGCAAGAGCAAGAGTATGACAATCCTCAGTGAAATATGAAACATCCTCAAAGAATGTGACATCTGTAGAGGTGTAAAAGTGATGGGTATGAGGATCATAACAACGGTACCCTTTAGAGACAGTAGAGTATCCAACAAACAAACACCTGACAGCCTTATTATCTAATTTTTGTCGACCTGGATGAACTTCCTAGACAAAACAAGCACATCAAAAACACGAGGTTCAACCACAAAGAGAGAATTTGTAGGTCTAAGAGAATGATAAGGAGTATGACCTGCTAGTGCTTGAGAGGGTGTGCGATTCATAAGAAAGCAACCAGTAAGTAGTGTCAAAGACCAATAAATTTTTGGCACTTACATACCACGAAGCAAGCAACGAGTCAATCCCAAGAGATGTCTATTCTTATGCTCCGCGACACCATTTTGTTGGAAAGTGTAAGGACAAGAAAACTGATGAACAATGTCATGCATTGTCAAGTAGTGATCAAAGGATTGAGATATATACTCTCCTCCATTATCAGGCCTCAGAATTTTTACAGAAGCCCCATATTGAGTTTTGATGAAAGAATAAAATTCTTAAAACTTTGAAAAAACTTTACTTTTATTTTTCAATATATATAATCAAGTTGATCTAGTGCAATCATTAATAAAAGTGATAAAGTACTGAAAATCATCAACAGAGGTAATTGGGGATGGACCCCACATGTCAGAGTGCACGATATGAAAAGGAGCATTAGATTTATGCATGTGAGATGGATAAGAATTTCTAACATGTTTTGAAAGCTCATAAACATCACACTGAAATTTAATAGAAGTGCAAATAGAATTAAAACCGATAATTAAAGTGGATAGAGTCTGAAACCCAACATGTCCAAGTTTGGCATGCCACAAGGATAAAGTGTTTAAACTAACATTAACAGGAAAAAAAAAATAGAAGTAGGAATAGCAATAGGTCCATCAGTAATAGCAGATGTAGGGGTACTAAAGTCAGCCTGTAGGTAGTAAAGTTCACCCTTCTCAATACCTCTACCAACAATCCTCCTTGTAGTAAGCTCCTGAAACATACAATAATCAAGGTAAAAAATGACGCAATAATTTAGTTTCTTTGCAATGCTACTAACAGAAAGAAGATTAGTAGAGAAATGAGAAACATGTAAAATATGAGAAGTGATAGGGAGGAAGATATGAGAATGGTGCCAACTCCCAGGATGAGAGTGTAAGAACTATCAGCAATGCGAACTTGAGCTGGAGAAGTGGAGGGATAGTAAAGAGAGTACCCTTGAGACTCACCTGTCATGTGATCAGTAGCCCCTGAGTCAATGACCCAACTGGGAGAAGTAGTGGTCACAGTGAAGGCAGATGAATCAGAAGTACCTGGGGCCTCAGAAATAGAAATCGAGATCCCTGTATGCTTCGTGGGAGGAGGCTGCGAGGCACGGTGCTCATAGGCACGAAATACCTCTGTCATCTGGGATCTAAGGTAGCTCATGAGATCACTAACAGAAATAGCCTCGGGAGTGTCAACAATAGCAGTATGAGCAGAAGAAGCATATCTAGGTCGATAACCCTCTGGATGACCATGAAGATGATAACAATGATCACGATCATGTCCCGTAAGACCACAATGCGAGCATGTGAGAGTAGAGCGACCTCCTCGACCACCATGACCACTTCGACCACGCCTACCACCTCTATCACTCCCCCGACCCCTGCTTCCAGGAGAACGAGCATCTGACACAAAAGCGGTCCGCTCAGGTGGAACAAAGGTGATTGGAGCACTAGTAGATATAATAAGGCAATATTATTCCTCAGTAAATAGTATCCCATAGATGGTGCTCGATGAAGGAAGAGGTTTGGTAGTGAGTATCTGAGTGCGTGTTTACTCATAGTCAGATCGTAAACCCCCTAAAAACTTATAGACCTGTTTTCTTTCAAAGCGCTTTGCTAACTTGGCTCCTACCTCCTCTCCAAACTCAAATAGGGGTTCATAATGACTGAGCTCCTCCCACATACTTTGAAGTAAGCTATAATACTCTCCCATAGAGGCATCTCCCTACTTACACTTGAAGATCATTTGCTTGAGTTGATATATGCGTGTATCATGACCAGAAGGAGCAATCGTGTCAAGCAGTTTGGCCCATAGCTTGGTTGCAGAATCATAAAATATAAAGGTTCTGCATATAGAGGGGTCTATAGAATTTAGTAACCATCCAAGAATGATGGCATTATCAACATCCCACTTTTCGACCTCACTGGCACTAGTGCTAGGCCTAGGGGTTGCCCCTGTCAACAAACTCATTTTCATACAACCCTGAATATAAAGTGTGATGACCATTTTCTATTCCAAAAAATTTACAGAATTCAGTTTTAGAGAGGTGATGGTGGTGGGTAAATTCTCCCCACTCATATTTTTCTACCCTTCAGTCATTGTGATTTACAAATAATCTCAAAGGGAGATTGTAGGAATGGCGAGCAAAAAAAAAAACTAACAATTGGTCACTGTAGCCTTTTGATAAACACTTGGTGGGCAACCACAAACTGATGTGGCACCATAATAAAAACATCACTTGCTATTGTGAAAATAGAGAAAGAATGGACTGCAATTAAAAAGTTTAAGAAAAAAGGCAAAGAACATCACCGAGAGAGTATGGAAGTCTTCATAGACAGCTCAAAATTTGATCCAAGCTCGATGAAAAATAACTCCCAATTGATCTGAAGGGCACGAGATGCAGAAATTCCAAACTGTGATCTGATGCGTCAAATCTTCATAGAAAATGTTGCAACTTGATTTAATGGATCCCAGAAACAAAAAGCAACCCCAAAAGAAAGAAATTTCAACCACATGGAAAGCTAGGATAAAAAAAAATTGTTAATCAGCCGAGATCTACAGGTTTTAAAAAACCTTTTGAAAAATCATGATAAAGGCCATATGTCATCTTGATCAAAGAGAAATAAATTCCTATGAAGATTCCGATACGAATGGTATAAAGTTCTGGTCAAACAGACATAAAAAGTGTTGGCCTTGGTAACATTAGCATATCAGGCTGACGTCAACAAGATGATGTGTTCTGATCAGCACCAGCAGGATGACGTGTTCTGATCAGCACCTTGCTTTGATACCAAGAAGAGGATTGTGGATGGGGGTTTACGGTTAGTTTAGAGAGAGAGAGAGAAAAGAAAGAGAGAAAGAGAGGAAAAAGCTTAGTGAGTACAATGTTCTCACTAGCATTAATATTTATATTAAGTGAGAGGTTACATGCACACCCTATATTAATAGATACACCCATACTCTAACTAACTCTAATAACATTACTAACAAACTCAACCTTAAAGCATCTCCAACAAGGAGAGCTAAATTTGAGTAGCTAAACACCAATTTAGCTACTGCTACAGTAAAAATCACTCAAGCAAATACTCTATTTTAGTTATACTATTCTTTAAAATATTATTTTTTATTCTTATTTTAATCTATTTTACTACCAACACTCAACTTTTAAAAATTCAAATTCTCTAACGGCTATATTTTTACAACGGTCATATTTTCAAACGCAAGGTATCAAATCGGCATGGGTCTCGAGTATCGGTATGTCGGGCCGATACGAATCGGTCGATACTGATGATGAGTAGTGAAATATGATGATATTTCACCCCTAAATATCTACATTTAGCCGTCCAATGAAGGCTATCTGATGAAAATTACTAGATTTGAAGTGTTTCAAGAAAATACAATCCAAGTGCATAAAACAGCCCAAGAATTTCGAAAATAATATCAAAACACTGTAATTTTGGGTCATCGAGAACTTAGTATGACTTAAAGCTCAATTTGGACCTTTAAGACGTCCGATTCATGAAATTACTAAAACACAAAAGTTGTAGAGCTCGTCTTCTTCTTTCCAACTCCATAAGAATCGCCTCAATCCGAATTTAGGACAGAAAGTTATGACTAAAATACTGAAACAGTGTTTGATGCAAAGTTGGGTGGGAGTTCATGGAAATTGCTTTTAGATGTCAATCAATTGAGGACTAAGTGTCAATCGATTGACAGGAGAAGACAACTTTGTCCCTACTTAAAAGTCAATCGATTGAGATTTAATTCTCAATCGATTGAGGTTATTAGGGATAAGTTTGTTCAACCATATAAAAAGGAAGCTACGAGTTTTGAAAGATAGATATTATTATTATTGAGAAGAGGTTTTTAGGGAGAGACGTAGAGATAGAGAGTTTTATTATTTTCTGGAGAGTTTTGTTCCTTTAACCTTTTTAGCATTCTTTTCTTCAAGATGTATTTTTGTTCAATCAATTCCTAGTTTAAATTTAGAGATTAGTAGAGAGCATTTCTAATTTCGTTTCTAAAGATCAACGTACTTGTGGATTAAGCTTGGATCAAAGAATTTCTATTGAAGGTTGAGGTATTTTTAATTAATTAGATTAATGTTATTTCTCAGTTATTATTTGTTTATGTCATTTAATTATAACATGTGTGGCTAATTTCTTAGAGATGGGAATCTAATGATTCCCATCCGAGGGATGTACTTCTAATAATATAAATCTAGGATTAAAATATGAGATCTTATTTTATGATTGTTATGTTATCAGGAATGGATGAAATCTCCGCTACTAACTCGGATCGAGTGTGCCGAGCCATGCCCTGGATCTCAGATCTGTGACGGTAATTTTATCCCAATTATTGTTATATGATTTTTTTTTACTTTCATCGTGTGGATCTACTTACAATTATGATCCGAGATCGAGTGTGCCAAGCCATGCCCTGGATCTTGGATCTGTAATGATAAGTTTATCTTAATTACTCCATCATCTGAAATCAAGTGTGCCGAGCCATGCCCTTAATCTCAGATCCATGGTAGTATTCTTGTTGGAATTTTTACCCACTTTGGAGGTGATTTTTATTTAAAATCTGAGATCAAGTGTGCCGAGCCATGCCCTTAATCCCAGATCTATATATGGAAATCATCTATGAAATTAAGTCCTGATTGCAGGGATGCAACGTGGAACCTATCCGGGTTTTGACCATTTATCTTTCATAAAAGATACGTTTCAATGGTATGTCTCATAGTTTAATTCTTAGATTTGTATTACGGGAAGAACAAACCAAAGATGGGAGGATTTATTATCTTCATCTTTATCTTTATTTTTGAATTATCAATTAAGTTTTAGTTTATAGTCAGTAATTGTCATCTCACAAAACCGTCTAAATCATAATATTAGTAGGTATTATTAGTCCTAGATAGATTTCTGGAATTATTGTCTCGTCTTTTTAGATCTTCCAAAATAATCCTTGTGGGAACGATCTCGTACTCCGCACCGACTATATACAATCTGATTCGTGCGCTTGCGAGTAAAATATTACAATTAAAATTCACATCAACTGATACGTATCAATCAATTATTAAAATAATAATAATAATAATAATAATAATAATAAAAAATCATGTTCAAACGATCATATTTTTCTGTAACAGTTATATTTTCCAGCGACTCATATTTTCCTATAACAATTATATTTTTCTAATGGTCATATTCTCTTATAACGACTATATTTTTTTCCAACGGTCATATTTTCAAATTGTCATATTCTCTTAATAGAAATCAGATTGGTCTATAAATATGACAATCTATTCTAGTGTTCCATACAACAAAATATTATCTCTTTTTCACAAGTTTGTATACTAATTCTCCATATCATTCATTTTTTGCTTTCGCTCAAATGTCTAAAGACTCTGTATATCAAATGCTACCTGAAGATTTCGACTCCGATGATGAGTTGGTATTAACTCCGCAATTCTTAACACACATGAACTTTTTCATGGAGAGGAAGGGAGCAGAACATGTCATGATTTTATTCCAAGGCGTGTGTTCATCGATCGTGACACTATGCAAGGTTACTGATGAGTACTGAAATATGATGATATTTCACCCCTAAATACCTATATTTAGCTGTCCGATGAAGGCTATCTGATGAGAATTATTAGATTTGAAGTGTTTCAGGTAAATACAAGCCAAGTGTGGAAAACAGCTCAAGAATTCTGAAAATAATGTCAAAACACTGTAACTTTGGGTCATCGAGAACTTGGTGCGGCTTGCGACTAAATTTGGACCTTCAATACGGCCGAATTATGAAATTATCAAAACACTAAAGTTGTAGATCTTTTCGTCAGCTTTCCAACGGCATAATAATCACCTCAATCCGAGTTCAGGCCAGATAGTTATAGCTAAAATACCGAAGCAGTATCTGATACAAAAAGTGTGTTGAAATTCACGGATTTCTGGGGGTCGATGCATCGACCCTTTTGGTCGATTAATCGAGGAGAAGGAGAGTCTGACACGGAATTGACTACTTTAAAGCTGATTTTGAGCCTCTTTTGTAGGGTCGATGCATCGACCCTATTGGGCCGATTAATCGACCCTAAATTGGCGGCTGGGGAGACTTCTGCGACGAGGAATCTATTTAAAGCGACTCAAACACTTCGAGGGAGGATGAGAAATTAGGGGGATAGGAGATTAGAGTTTTAGTTTTTTGCTTTTCTTTTTCATAGTTAGACATAGAAATAGGGGGTTTTTATTTATTCCTTTTTGAGAGCTCTGTTCCTTTAATTTTCAGTACTCATTCCTCTAATTTATTATATTTTTGCTCAAGTTTATTCCTGCATTATTCTCATTTCTGAAGACCATCGTACTTTTGGATCAAAGTAATTTCTTTTGAAGTTGAGGTATTTTTAATTCATTAAATTAATATTATTTTCTCTTCCTTATTTATTTATGTCATTTATTTGCAATATGTGTGGCTAAATTCATAAGGATGGAGATCTAATGATTCCCATCCGAGGGATGTACTTTTAATAATATAAATTTAGGATTAAAATATAAGATCTTATTTTATGGTGGTGTGCTATCAAGAACGGATGAAATCTCCGCCACTAACCGGGATCGCGTGTGCCGAGCCATGCCCGGGATCTCAGATCTGTGACGGTAATTTTATCCAATCATTGTTATATGGTCTTTTTACTTTCATCGTGTGGATCTAATTATGATTATAATCCGGGATCGAGTGTGCCGAGCCATGCCCTGGATCTTGGATCTGTAATGGTAATTTTATCTTAATTACTCTCTAATCTGAAATCGAGTGTGCCGAGCCATGCCCTTGATTTCAGATCTATGGTGGTATTATTGTTGAAATTTTTACCCACTTTGGGGATGGTTTTTATTTGAACCTGAGATCAAGTGTGCTGAGCCATGCCCTTGATCTCAGATCTATATATGAAAATCATCTAAGTCCTGATTGCAGGGATGCAACGTGGAACCTATCGGGGTTTTTGACCATTTATCTTCCATAAAAGATATTTGTTCTCAATGATATATCTCATAGTTTAATCCGTAGATTTGTATTATGGGAAGAATGGACCAAAGATGGGAAGATTTAGTATCTTCATCTTTATCTTTATTTTTGAATTATCAGTTAAGTTTTAGTTTGTAGTCAGTAATTATCATCTCATCAAACCACCTAAATCATAAGAGTGGTAGAATACTGTTAGATCTTAGTAGATTTCTGGAATTGCTTATCTTTTTAGATCTTTCAAAATTAGTCCTCGTGGGAACGATCTCGTACTCCGCACTCACTATATACAATCTGATTCGTGCACTTGCGAGTAAAATATCACAATTAAAATTCACATCAGTTACCAGAGGCTTTTTCAGGATTATTTTGCTGATTCACCAGTATATCCTCTGAAATTATTTTGAAGGCGGTTTCAGATGAACCGCTCTCTCTTCCTTCGTATTCTATCTGAGGTAGAAGCTTATGATCCATATTTTGCCCCCAAAAAAATTGTGTTGGAACTCTCGGTTTATCTTCCCTTCAAAATATGACAGTCGTACTTAAAATGCTAGTTTATGGAGTAGCAACTAACTATGTGGATGAGTATGTGAGGATTAGAGAATCTACTATAATTGAATCCCTGAAACATTTTGTTATAATAGTGGCTACAATTTTTTCAAACACATACTTAGGTCACCAAATAGCAATGACGTCGCTAAATTGCTAGAAGTTGACGAACAACGTGGCTTTCCAAGGATGCTAGGTAGCATTGATTGTATGCATTAGAAGTAGAAGAATTGCCCAACTGGATGGAAGGGGTACTCATATGATCTATGGATATAGCATGCCTTTTTTGGGCTACTCGGTTCACACAATGACATTAACATATTAGAGCAATCTTTTGTACTTTCTGCGCTTGCTGAAGTGCGTGCTCCTCCTACCAAATACTCAATAAATGGTCATGATCACACAGTAGGATACT
Organism: Chloranthus sessilifolius; assembly: GCA_021018995.1. Classification (NCBI taxonomy): domain Eukaryota; kingdom Viridiplantae; phylum Streptophyta; class Magnoliopsida; order Chloranthales; family Chloranthaceae; genus Chloranthus; species Chloranthus sessilifolius. Next base: position 104,326,378 of record CM037595.1, on the reverse strand, counting down.
ACTTCGCTGATAGTATATACCCACGGTGGTCGACCTTTGTGAAGACAATTTCTCATCCACAAGGATGGAAGGTAAAACATTATGCTGCAGCACAAGAGTGAGCAAGAAAAGATGTTGAGCGTGCATTCGGGGTGCTTCAAGCACGTTTTGCAATAGTTCGTGGACCTACATGCAGATGGAACCGTCATACACTAAAATTGATTATGAAAACATGCATAATATTACATAACATGATCATCGAAGATGAGCGAAACAGTGATGATATCATTAACTTTGACTATGAACAAGTCAATGACACTCCCAATATAGAAGTTTCACGAATGCGCACTGTTGAATTAACGGAATTCATTCAAAGGCATTTGAGCATTCGTGATAATGAAACTCATTCTCAGCTATAATTGGATCTCATCGAGCACCTATGGCAACTCCATGACCAAAACTGAAGAAATAATATGTTGCAATTGTTGTATTCATTTTTTTTTACTTTTTGAATTTTAATGTTCAATATTCAATGTTTAATATTTTTACTTTAATGTTCTTTTACTTCAATCATAACATAAAATAACTATCAAAGCATGAATTAGGATATGAAACTCTCTAATTGTCTTATACAAAAAAATCAAACACAACGTAGAAAGTTAACTTGGTGATTGTCTTAAACAAACAAAAAGGCCCTAGGGCAAACTATTAAATCTAGACACAACCAATTAGGCCAAACTATTCATCTTTTAGACTTTTCAATGATTTTCATTTGTCGAATACAAAAGTATTCTTTTTGGAGATCCGACATTCCACTTGTATCAGTCGTCATAATTGCATCTTCCTCGACACAGTTTATTTTGTTAAATTTCAAGTCTTACTTCCTCTCGAGCATCCGCTTTTCACAAAAGTTCTAGTTTTTCCTTCCTTGAAGTATCTGCGCTTTCTTTCATCTATGTTAATAACAGCATAAAACTTTCTTTATCAAGCCCATCTGTACTCTTTTGCTTAGTCATTTGTACTTTTGCAACCTTCCTCCTCATAAGTCTCCAATTCTACGAAGTTGCTGGTGGATATATTGTCCTCCCTTAGATCGAAAGAAGGATGAGTAGTCTCGGAGGACGGTACTGTAACCGATTTCCTACCCGAATTTTTCCTCTCTTCCAGCCATTTTGGGCATTTCTTCAAAATGGTCTAACAATGTTCGAATTGAAAAGAGGTTTTATTTACTGTCTTATACAACTCTTTCGTTTGAGTAATCTGTTATGATTTTTATATTATTTTACTCGCGAGTGCACGAATCATGATATAGTAAATGGGTGCAGAGTACGAGATCGTTTCCACGAGGATTGGTCAGAAATTTTAAAAGATGAAATAGCAATTAACCAAAAGAATTACCACAGATCTAGCACAGTATTTAACTAGTTTAAAGATTTGTTTGATGGATGAGAAAAAACACTAAATAATAAATTAAAATTTAAACATATAATAAAAGATAAGGATTGGGATACTAAATCCTCCTATCATAGGTTCATATATCATTTATGTAATACAAATCTGTGATTAAGATATGAGATTCATAAAAGATGTCTATGTACAAGCACGAGACCCAAACATACGAGTTCTAAATTACAAATCTGAGATCACGGAGATGTATAATTAACATCTCATAAGTGTATGATTAACACTCACACTTCAGATGGTATTCAGAATTCAATCTCTAGATAAATTTCATACTACCGATCTAAGATCAAAGAGATGTATGATTAACATCTCATGAGTGTATGATTAACACTCACACCTCGGACGGTAATTGGAACTTACTCCTGGGATAAAGTCTATACTACCGATCTAAGATCATAGAGATGTATGATTAACATCTCATGAGTGTACGATTAACACTCACACCTCAAATAGTGATAGAACTTAACCCTGAGAAGGCAGTAATTAGATTAGAATCACCATTACAGATCTGAAATCATAGGGCATAATTAGCTCCTAGATCTCAAATAGCAATCGGATTATATCTATATCGATAATAACATCAGGGCCATTAAAACAATCTCACATCTCAACCTGTAGATTTGTATTATTATGAATGAATACCTTGGATGGGGTTTATTAGATCCTTATCCCCAATGAAACTAGCCACATATGATCAAAATAAATGACAAAGTAAAGACAGAGATTAAAAATGACATTAAAATATCGTAAAGAGCTTCAACAAAATTCACAAAAGCTTTAATCTAACTCGGTACAATCCTTCTTCAAATGCAGAAATTAAACTAATCTAGGACCTAAAACTAGGAAATGGAAAGAACAATGCTAAGGAAAATAAAAGGCACCCCAAAGGGAGAGACCTTTGACCCTAACTCTAATTTTCCCTTAAATTGGGTCTAATTTTGAAACTCAACTTCTTCCCCCCAATTTTGACTAATTTTCAACTTTAAAAACATAAAGATTCGGTCCAAACTCGATTAATCAAGTCTATTGCTCGATCCATCAATTTTCTCATATTTTCGTAAAATTCAGCCCAACTCTTCAACAAACACAGTCTCAGTATTTTGGCCATAACGTTTTACTCTTAACTTGAATTAAGATGATTCTTATGGCATTGAAAAGAAGACAACGAGCTCTACAACTTTGGTGTTTTAAAAATTTTACGAATATAATGTTTTAAAGGTAAAAATTGAGCTGTAAGTTGAGATAAGTTTTAGATGATCCAAGGTTGCACGAATTTGACGTTATATTCTGAGCTCTTAGGTTATTTTATGCTCAACTTATCTCCAAACCTGTAAATCACTAAAATTATACCGAATATATTAAATAGCTTCCATTGGGTGGCTAAATGTAAGTTTTAGGGTGTGAAATATGATCATATTTCACACCTTATCACACCCCCAAACCTGTACTTTGCTAATCTTCGAGCAAAGAAGAAGATAAATAAAATTAAAAAATAAACTAACAACCTAAGAAAAGTAAATAATATCACTTTCGTAGGGAGCATGATTGCATTTAGTGTATGCAACAAACCTTTAAACCGCTAGGTGATCCCTAGTGGAGGAGTTTTGTCTCCTGAGGGTTTTCAGTGAAGTTACCCACAAACTTCAACGCATTTTTAAAACCATCGATAAAATTGAGTTTTTAACATGGTTTTCATATATATTTAACTTCAAAATTTAAAATCATTAGTCAATTCAATATGCAAATTCTCAATATCAAATAGCAATGTTATACCAATCATACTAATATCTATTCAAATTAGTCTAATGTTCAAATCGTTAGATAACTCATCCATTCATGCCTAAATGTGAAATGTGTGCATACCTAAACCAAGATTCATCCATCTCGGGACCAGTCCAAACAGTAAACCATTAGATCTCACGTCTCGACTCAATCCTTACTTTAGGTATACTCTCGAAATAGAATCACTTCGATGATGGGTTCATTTTCGCTCGCATGTGAAATATGATCATACTTCACATCTTATCACACCCCCAAACCTGTACTTTGCTAATCCTCGAGCAAAGAAGAAGATAAATAAAATTAAAAAATAAACTAACAACCTAAGAAAAGTAAATAATGTTACTTTCGTAGGGAGCACGATTGCATTTAGCGTATGCAACAAGCCTTTAAACCGCTAGGTGATCCCTAGTGGAGGAGTTTTGTCTCCTGAGGGTTTTCAGTGAAGTTACCCACAAACTTCAACGCATTTTTAAAATCATTGATAAAATTGAGTTTTTAACATGGTTTTCATATATATTTAACTTCAAAATTTAAAATCATTAGTCAATTCAATATGCAAATTCTTAATATCAAATAACAATGTTATACCAATCATACTAATATCTATTCAAATTAGTCTAATGTTCAAATCGTTAGATAACTCATCCATTCATGCCTAAATGTGAAGTGTGTGCATACCTAAACTAAGATTCATCCATCTCGGGACCAGTCCAAACAGTAAACTATTAGATCTCGTGTCTCGACTCAATCCTTACTTTAGGTATACTCTCGAAATAGGATCACTTCGATGATGGGTTCATTTTCGCTCACATGTGAGAGATCAATACAAAGCAAGCAAAGATGTCTCACATGATAGAAGAAACATGATGTAATCAATGAATAAAAGAGAATCTCATATAAAGATATTTGTATTTCCTATACATGTCATATCAAACACCATAGGTATTATATATTCACTCTCCACAAGGCAGTTATCAATGTAAGATCGTCTCATGAGATCTTTTGTAGGGTTGTAATGGGGCTCAGGTAAGGGTAAGAAAGAAATGGAAGTTGAGATTCAAAGTTTCCGAAAAATTAGAAAAGGAACCAACTTCTGATTTTTTCTATTTCTCTCTTCTCTTTTTTTTCTAATCTCTTACTATTTTTCTCAAAAAAATAATTCACTCATTTTTCTTTTGAATTTTATTTTCTTGAAGCACCTCATATTTTTCATTCTTTTTCAATTTTTTTTTTCTGTATTTTTCACTAAATTTTCTGTCATACACTCTCAGTAAACACCACAACTAGGTATCTCTCCACTTACTCTCTTTTTATTTATTCTCATCTCTCGTTTCCAATTTCTCATAAATGAGAAAGGTAAAGCTGAATTTTCAGAAATGGTGAAGGGGTAAAGGTTAATATGACTTATCAAAGACTATATAAAGGCAAATTTTTCAAAGGGCTCAAAGGGCTACTAGAAGGATAAATTTACATGAGGTGGGGCATTTTAAGCACAAACCAGCCAAATATGACCTTCAATCATGTCCTCAAAAGATGGTAATCTTGTTTATTTGTCTTGAGCAAACATACGATACGTTCTAGCACAATGATATAAATTTAATGTCATGCAAAGTCACAAGTCAAAGCAAAATGTATAAGATTATGCAAAAATAATTTGTATTCAAAGATGACTCCGAGTTTATGTAAGCACTCATCAAGGATGGGAAATTGGCTCTAAAGCTCACCAGATTTAGTCTCCACTAAGATCCTAAGATTCAAAGTTCAAAATAGTTCCTCAATTTTTAGATCTTAAAAATGGTATACGTGCACAAAGTGTCTAGGCATGAATTTTATGACTTATCCTCAAATTATCACATTAAATTTCATCATCCTAGATAAAAGTAATCAAAATATGACATCAACGTTCTCAAAATCAAATTCACATGCATCATTAACTAAAGTTTGAAAACTATCACAAAATAACATGTGTGATGGCTCTAAATTATTATTTTTTTGTGGTTTTAGGGGTATCAAAAAAATAAAATCACACAAACTACACCTCCAAACCTATACAAAACAATGTCCTTATCGTTGACAATAAATAAAATATTGGATTAAAGTGAGAAAATATACCTGGAGTAATAATTGTAGGCACGTGATAGCACATTAAAAGGGGAGAGGTAGGAAAAATCCTCCCCCAAACCTGCATGAAAATATACCAGTATATCCAAGCATCCCCATCACACGAAAAAAAATGTCAACAATAGTGAAGAGATTATCAAAACTAACAAAATGCTTACTTGAATAACACTATCAAAATCATAATCAATCATTAAAACGAGTGTATCAAAGCATTTATTTATTTATTATTATTTTTTTTTTCAAAGAAAAATTATGAAATTAATTTACAAGGTGTAAACTCATTTTGAAATTACATTTTTTTTTTCTAAGAAAAATTATAAATTTTCTACACCCAATCCCCGATAGTAGCGCCAAAAACTTGTTATGAAAATTAAGTTATTTTACTCACAAGTGCACGAATCGTGATGTAGTCAGTGGGTGCAGAGTATGAGATCGTTCCCATGAGGATTGGTAAAAAAATTTAAAAGATGAAATAACAACTAACCAAAAGAATTATCACAGATCCAAAAGAATTATCACAGATCTAGCACAATATTTAACTATTTTAAATATTCGTTTGATGGATGAGATAAATACTAAACAATAAATTAAAATTTAAACAGATAATGAAAGATAAGATTGAGATACTAAATCCTCCTATCGTAGGTTCATAATTTATACAATACAAATCTGTGATTTAAGATATGAGATTCACAAAAGATGTTATGTGCAAGCACGGGATCCGAGCACACATAAGTTCTAAATTACAGATCTGAGATCACGAAGATGTATGATTAACATCCCATGAGTGTATGATTAACACTCACATCTCAGATAATATTCAGAACTCAATCTCTAGGTAAATTTTATAATACCGATCTAAAATTAAGGAGATGTATGATTAACATCTCATGAGTGTATGATTAACACTCACACCTCGAATGGTTGTTGAACTTACTCCTGGGGTAAAGTCTACACTACCGATCTAAGATTACGAAGATACATGATTAACATCCCATGAGTGTATGATTAACACTCACACCTAAGATAGTGGTAGAACTTAATCCTGAGAAGGCAGTAATTAAATTAGAATCACCATTGCAGATATGAAATTATAGGGCATGATTAGATCCTAGATCTCAAATTGTAATCGGATTATATCTATATCGATAATAATATCAGGGCCATTAAAACAATCTCACATTTCAACCTGTAGATTTATATTATTATGAATGAATACCTCAGATGGGATTTATTAGATCCCCATCCCTAATGAAACTAGCCACACATGATAGAAATAAATGATAAAATAAAGATCTAGATTAAAAATGATATTAAAATGTCGTAAAGAGCTTTAACAAAATCTATAAAAGCTTTAATCTAACCCGGTACAATCCTTCTTCAAATGCAGAAATTAAACTAATCTAGGATCTAAAACTAGGAAATAGAAAAAACAATGCTAAGAAAAATAAAAGGCTCCCCAAAGGGAGAGACCCTTGACCCTAACTCTTATTTTCTCTTAAATAGGGTCTAATTTCGAAACCCACCTTTTCCCCCCCAATTTTGACTAATTTTTGGCTTTAAAAATGTGAAGATTCAGTCCAAACTTGATTGATCGAGTCTATTGCTCGATCCATCGATTTTCTCATATTTTCGTGAAAATTGACCCAACTCTTCAACAGACATAGTCTCAGTATTTTGGTCATAACATTTTACTCTAAACTCGGATTGAGACGTTTCTTATGACATTGGAAAGAAGACAATAAGCTCTACAACTTTGGTGTTTTAGCAATTTCACAAATCTAATATTTTAAAGATTAAAATTGAGCTGCAAGTCGGGATAAGTTTTAGATGATCCAAGGTTGTACGAATTTGACGTTATATTCTGAGCTCTTGGGTTATTTTATGCTCAACTTATTTCCAGACCTGTAAATTACTAAAATTATACATAATATATTAAATAACTTTCATCGGGTAGCTAAATGTAGGTTTTAGGGTGTGAAATATGATCATATTTCACAATTTATCACAATCTGTGTAATGAAACGGTAGAAAGTAAATATACAAAATAACTTCTACAAGTGATGCAAATTAAGATACACAAAACTTGAAATCCAACCAAAGAGTCAATAGAAATTTTAACTTGTCCACTTGATTCAATCCACTTTGACGCACTGATTCAATTGGAGCCAAACATCCACAAAACTTTTGACCGCCTTTTGAATTATAGACCAACGATTACTTAGTAATACTTGATTGTGTGATGTATCAAAGGCCTTATTAGCGTGGTAGTTAAAATAAATTCTACACCAATATGTACTTTTTAATTGCTCAATTTCTCGTATAATGCTTGTAGAAGTATTTACCCACGCATCTACCGGGAGTATATCTTCTTTCACGCTGAAATTTTCAGTCCGTGTTTTCTTTGTGCTAACTTATTGTTCAACTCGAGGGTCAGACGGACCATCGTTTCAGTATGGAGATCTCATTGATTCATCGGCAGCGTAGGACCCCTCGTTTAAGAGATTGGTGAAAGACATATTCTCTTCCATTTGTGATTCCATTGAATGAATGATCTAGTATAAAAAAAAATAAAATTTAAATTTCTTTACCAAAGATCCAAATAAAGAGACAAGAAAACAAAGAAATTAAAGTAATCTCCCAAGAATATCATCGGATGATTTGAATCACTCAAAAAGCTTGATATAGGGCCAAAATCGAGAGGAAAACATGAATAAACACCCATTCTAAACAAGAAACTTATTGAAATTGAATTTAAAAGAAAAATGCCAACTAATTAATAGGACCACATAGATCCATCATCCATCAAAAAGATATCACATAAATTAGAAATTCACACCGACCTAACAAATCAGACAAACAAAAAACTGATCAAACTCATGAGATTAAAGTTTCAAAATGTTAAACAAACAATTGTTACAAAGTGGAGACCCTAACTTTGTGATCAATCTCGCTAGTTTTCATAAAATGATAAACAGAAATCTTGATGTAGAAATAAAATGAAGACCACAAAGGATGAATGAATCTAAAAATCAACTTCTACAGAAGAGAATAAAGCAAACTCATCGATTTAAGGCTACGTAGCTTCTGCAATTTGGAGAGATTTGGAGGAGAGAAGAAACAAAAGAGGGAGAGAAACAGAGGAGAGAGAAAAGCTTTATACCCAGATACCAAATCCATCAAAAAAAAAATCTTAAAAATTGACCATCCAATGCCACGACCATGATCACAAGATCCATTACCAAAAATGATATGCATACCTGTAGTAGGAAATGACGTGAGGTCACAGTTTCATGACAACTAAATAATGGTGCCCACTCTAATATAGGAACCATCTCTACTTCAATTAGTGGAACTTGTTATTGTAATGAAGAACAAATTAAGTACCAAAACTTCAAACCCAATCGGAATTCCCAAAACCTAAAAGCCAAATAAACCTAAATCTATAACCCAATGTCCCAACATTATTCATTTCCCAATCACCATCATTAACAAATTATATAACTCAATCATAGAATCATAATACCAAGCTGGAAGAAGATTAAAAATAGAAATTCAAAAGTTAGATCATATAACTCATTTTTTATATATGTTGGATCAGATCTAGAAGAACCCATATGTTGGAACAATTAAGTACCTTTTACAGAGAGATTTAGAAGAAGAAGGCAACGTGCTCAATTGTAGGCTTCAGAGCTCTGAATCTAGTGAGTTGTAGATGGCCGCCCATTCTTCTTCCACACCTAGAGAAAGAAAAGAGAGAGAAACAGAAGAGGGAGAGAAGAAGCTTTATCCAAGAAAATAATTTTATATTGTTTAGCTTCTGCCATAGTAATAGCTAAATTTAGCTTTACTGTAGCAAAATGCTCTTTTGGAGTTCCAGATGGTGCGCCTGCTGGAGATCCTTTTTTGAGATTGAATCGCTAAAATAGTACATTTGGGTTTTGGCGTGTGGGATAGCAGCCCTGTTGGAGATTCTCTCAAAATCAGCTTGTAAGGTGAGGTTTGTAAGGTGAGGATTGCGGAAATCCTCTAATTGGCAGCCTGACACCAAATGGATCACACACAGAACACGGGTTCATTGCTTAGATCATATTTGGCAAAAAAAAATTCGAAAACTCATCTCCATCATGTATTTTTTTAGCCTTAAAATTTAAATTATTAAAATTAGTCAAACTTTGATAGAGGCCTTAAAAAGAAAATATTTTTTTGTAAAATTGATATAAGTTGTTCCCTTATGCTCCCCATCACACCCAAATAGTATTTTTAATGCCACATTGATCCCCACGAGAGATCTTGGAGGACACTTGAGCATCCTCCCATAGAGGACGGAACCGGCTCTCATATATATAATGGCGTTTTACAAAACAGCACCCTGTGCCATTTCTTCTCACAAAAAAATCAAACGCCATTTTTTCTTTTGAAACAGTGCCCCTGCGTACTTGAAATAGGCAGCCATACATATCAACCCATGTAGGGCACTAATCAATTTAAATAAATAATTATAATGCTGCCATTGCCAACAAATTCTCATTTTTTAATATATGTTTTTGGACATTTTTTTTATTAGGCATCTGACACGTGCATGGAGAATGCATACGAATACAGACCCGTATGAGACGCATTTTCATAATTAAAATTTTTTAAAACCTTTTTTATAATAAAAATATAAATGAGGCATATTTTCATACTTTTCTCTATATATAACCCAAGGCCTCACCCCACTGCCGACGTGGGACTACCGATGATGAGCAATGACAGATGAACCATAGCTCTGATGCCAATTAAGGAAACGACATCTGCGCTATGAGACACACGGCGATCGAAGAGTACGTTCGTTTGGCTAGACTGCGGGTAGGGGTCGCTTATCCGAGCTCGTCCGATGGCTTTAGGGCTTTTTGAGTAATCCACACACACACTCTCTCTCTTCCCACTCGTTCTCTCCTTGCTTATATTGGCAACCAATGTTTCCAATAAAATTTTCGAACAAAAGGCCTTAATAACTCTCTTAATCAACTTATGTGTAAAGGTTATTATCAATTAACACATGATCATAACGGTTGAATTAGGCCTTATGGCCGCATACCAACATATAGCAGCTGCCAATATAAAGCTGTCACTTAGATTGCTAAAAAAACAAATATGCCACTTGGCCTAAAACTGGGGTGACCACGCTTCAATCTATTATGGTACTACTGTAGGCATGTTCTATCTAGTGCACGGTTACTTGTATCGAGGTTTAAACCATCAAATCCAAGCTTTTTAATATGATCAAAACAATGGACTTCTTTCTTTACAACTAAAGATTCTTCCTTTTCAACCTGATAGTAAGATTTTGATTCCAAACGACAAGCATCCAAATATTGAATATAAACATAGGTGAAGATCAAACTGTGATTCTCGAATTACTTTCAACATGTGTGCCATATGATGTAAAAATTTGATCATCAGATTATAAGACTATAATCTCAAGATACATTTTGTGTCAAAGATTGGGATGGAAAGCTATCTCTGTCGTCCAATTCAAAGGAACCAATAATTTATGCATGTACAACACAAAATGAAAAGCAAGAACCTTGGGTTAAAAATAAAGGTGCCCAAAGGTTTTTGGTCTTTATAACTCTCCCCACTTCTCTATCACACATCTCTCCGCACGTACATATCCCACTAATCAAATACAATAATGGGTCATCCTTGAGAACCATGAAAGTCGGTTCTTGATTGATTACCAAGCCAGATAAACATATGATCTTAGACTATGTTTAGGATTGCTCTTTGGACTCTCCTATTGCACAGAGCACTTTAGTGTGGGAGTATGTTTGGTTGTAAGTGTTCTTAATTTTTTTGGAGAGTGAAAAAACTAAATTTGGGTCTTTTTCTAAAAACTAATTTGAACTTGCTTCTTGAGTGGGCTGCTCATTGCCTCGAAAGAAAACCTTAGAACCACCCTTGGATAGAAGAAATTTCAATATTGAAAGTACTTTCACACAGACCAGTAAAACTGGTCGAAGACATAAAAGTCAAGATTCACTTCTATCATAGGGTTCCGAAGTTGGTTGAACTGAACATGAGATTCAACTGGCTGGACATGATCGTTACCCAGTAAGCTTGCTTTCCAATGGAGTAAGGCAATTTTATACCTCTACTGTTAGAATTACTGAGTATTTGGTAGGCTCATTTTTGGGACATTTGCCACATGATTTTGTCATGTGTGCAGTCTGAGTTGAAGTCCGTGACCTAAATGATCTAGGATTTAAAAGATTGTGGCAAAAAAATATCTTCATCATATGATTTAAAGTTGCGCGATGTCTTTTAAAATTAAAAGGCAATCATACAAACCTCTTCAGTCATAACCAAGGATCAATAAATCGAATTTCGCTTCGGTTGAACTGAAATTTCAGCCAAAATCTTCCCTATGGTACATTGAGAACCGAAATTTAGAATTTTAGTTTCGGTCCCCACCGAAACTGAAATATTTTTCAGCGAAAATTTTGAACCATGGTCCTAACACCATAAAGGATGGTACTATGGGGTGTTTTCTTGTCTCAATCATCACATCAGTCTTCAAGTTAGTCTGCACGCCTAACCAAACCAAATGGCTTGTGTCCTAAAGAGTGACCCAAGAACTAAGTGTCACGACTCAAAATCCTTACCCAATCTTAGGGCCTAGAATTCTGTATTATGACATCGCACGTTGGTTAAGGCGATAAGCGGACATACATATAATATATAAATTGACCTAACATATGGATCAAGACATTTAAAATAACATTAAATGATAATTGACTCATAGTTTAACAGTGGAAACCATAAATGATAAAAATAGATAAATCCTAATCATGCATCTAAGATAGGAAATAAACCAAGTTTTACGTAGGGTAAATGGTCCCAAACGTAGACTGACAAAAGTATCAAAGACTAAAATGTCTCTCAAAGGAAAAAAAAAAAATCAAAATTCTAGAACTAAAAAATGCTCAAGGCTTATAGAAATTAGTCGGATCTACGTTCTCATTCAAGTGGTAGCTAACATCCCCATCTACGTAAGCCGCCTTCGTAATAGCAGCTTCCGCATCATCATAAACAGGATAAATAAAGTATTCACCTGAAACTGTTAGATTTGGGAGGAGGTGAGTTTACTCAGTCACGTAAACTCAGCGGGTTGCACAATCGATCCACCATAACTTATCCAGGTGATCGTGTGTACAATCACTTGAATTGTGGTGTATTTTGAAAATAAAACCAACATTTAAATAAGATAATCAAACTATCCATAACTCATAGCATATCATAATCAAACTATCCATAACTCATAGCATATCATAATCAAACTGAAAGACATAATATAAAATGAGGAGTACATGATGTTTCTATTTTCTTATCTCTTTTCCTATTTTTTTCATCAACTTAGCATACGTGACATATCGTAAGTCTTATTATTACTTCATACGCCTACACAACGTATTTTATATCTTAATTATCTTATTTAAACGATCTGTGTCAGGATCGCTGCTCGAGCCTATCACGCAAGATCCACGTGTAGATAACTACCTAACCTCCATATCGTAACATAAGCCATTATTCAGCCAAATGAGGTTGCTGGCATAGTAACCACAATGTCTCCTTAGTTCGAGACAAAACTATAATGTCTTTAAAACTCGTCTCGGCCCAGACGTTGGACCCTTACGGTGGCTCGAAAGGTATAACATGTGTAGAACTTAATTCGTTTTTAGCTGGCTTTCACAGCGAGTCTTCACATATCTTATCATTATTCGATTCTGGGTTTAGATCTTCGCCCCGATTTTATATTTGTGTAAGCATTAGTCCCCACTTTCTTAATATCTCGTATCTTAAAATATTCATATTTCATCTTTTTTTAAAATTAATTAGAATTGGTCACAATGCGATAGACTTCACTAAACCACACTTTTCAAGGACGGGTTCCGTAGTAACTTGAATATACTTCATGTGGCATCCCATACTACCATAGAGGGTTGCATCTGTATATGGACGCATATATTCTAAGTTTCACGTGACCGTAAAAGAAACCCTACCGTGACGAAGACTTATATCATGTGTCATATCTTATTCTTAACTTATATGCGTATGTCCTATCATGATTTCCTATATGATGAATGTCATATGATGATAGTGAATATATATAAGAAGGAATTATAAGATACACCTTAAGTATTTTATATTCTTGAAGAAAATTAATATGAAGTATAACCAATAAAATATTGAAGTAAAACAGAGAATAAAAATATTTAACTACATTTATTTTGTGATTGAGTTGAAAATATACTTCATTGGGGTTAGTTGTGTCTATAAAAATTGATGATCGATTGGTATAGCAATCAAACGTGTTTTGGATTCTAAAGGGGCACACATATCCATTCAAGAGTTGTAAGAGTCTCAAAAGCGATAATGAATGATAAGTGTTAAAAAATATTAACCTTTGACCCATTAAATTTATAGATTGTTATCCAATGAAAGCCATTTAATATATTTTGTGTACTTTTAGTGATTTATAGGTCTGAAGATAAGTTGAGCATAAAATAGTCCAAGAGTTTAGAAAATAATGTCAAATTCGTACAACTTTAGATCATCTAAAACGTATCCCGACTTGTAGCTCGATTTTGACCTTTAAAAAATTCGATTCATGAAATTTCTATTTCACACAAAGTTGTAGAGTTCGTTATCTTCTTTTCAATACCGTAAGAATCGCATCAATCCGAGTCCAGAATAAAAAGTCATGGCCAAATTACCAAAGTTGTATTTGTTGAAAAGTTTGGCCGAATTTTACGAAAATCTGAGAAAAACGATCCTATCAATTTTCGGTCGAATTTTTATGTTTTTAAGACCCGAAATTAATTAGAATTTGGGGAAAATTTTGAGTTTTCTTTTAAAAAATAAGTAAATAATTTAAGATGGATTTAGAGGTACCCAGCAGTTGAAGCGTGATTTGAATCATGCGATGCTTTGGGTTGATGGAGATCGGATTCGAGAGACGATATGCCCGAGTCTTTTCGCAAAAATTTCTTTCTTACGATAGATCGGTCGCTGCGATGAGGAACTTTAATGGTAAAAAATTCACTAATAAGATTGAAAAATCGATGGAAATCTGACGAGGAGTTGTGAAAGATGACACTACTGGAGCTTTTGCAGAGAAGAGAGAATAGAGAGAGACAACTGAGAGAAAAAGTGAATATATTTTTAATTCCCTTTCTAGGTTAAATCTAATTATGACTTTCCGTAAAAGATTTAATAAAGTAAGTGTTTTTCAACGCAAGAAGAATTTATACGTGACTTGAATAGCTCGAGAAAATATTTCGTTTCAACGCTTTGTATAAGCACCGAAGCAAATAATGTTTCTCTCTCGAAATTATAATTATGCCCTTTAATTCCCTTTTTAGGTTAATTTTAATTAAGACTTTCCGTAAAAGATTTAATAAAATAGGAGTTTTTTCGATGAATTTATACATGACTTGAATAGTTTGAGAAAATATTTCATTTCACCACTTTGTGTAAGCACCGAAGCAAATGGTGTTTTTCTTTCGAAATTATAATTATACCCTTTAACCTGCTTCATTTCTTTAAACGGGCATAACTTTTTATATTTTTGTCGAAAACCGACAAATTATATGTCATTGGAATCGTATCTACGAGCACATCGCAATGAGTCTAATATTGATATAGAAAAATTAAAAATTTTTAAAAAGATGATGGTTCCGATGTGGAGCGTTAGCACCATACACTGTGTGGTACATCATCTAATATCATTAAATATAGTCAAAAAATTTGAGTTGTTACACTAAGTCACCTAGCGCTCGAGCTACTAACCTACTACTAACTACTAAGGATTCAGATTCAGTTAACCGAATTGAATTGAAACAAAAAATTTCAGTTTTTCGGTTTGGTTCAGCTTGAGCCGAAATTGAACCCAAACGAATTGGTTTGGTTCGTTTTTATTTTTTTATTTCTGAAATGAAAAAAATAAATAAATAAATAAAAGAAATCAGTTTGATTTCTTTTATTTTTTGATTTTTTTTATGTTTCCCAATTTCTTTCGATTTTCTAATCCTACTTAATCGAGTTTCAGTTTCTGCCACCCAAAATGGGAATCGATTCCGTTTGGGGTGGATTTGCATTGGTTCAAATCGGTTTCAGACAAATTCTGCTTGGCCAGTTTTGGGTCGGGTTCTAGTTTCAGGCCAATTACAAATACCTAATGTTAATTATAAAGAGAATGGGACGGGCTGGAATGGCCTCATGGTCTAATATATTGGGCTGGGTTTTCCCCTCATGCATCGCACGTGATATTGTTAGTTTGGATAAAAGAGGGTCGGGTCCACAGTCCCTCGCCCTTTGCGGATGGGAAAGCACGAGACGTGGCTGTTTCACAGCCGTTATCACTGATGACTACAAGATTTAAAATGCTTCAAAATGTCTAAATTACCCTTCTATATTTATACCCAACAAGTACATTTATATCCACAAGCACACCTTAAAAAGTCGCCGAACATTAGATATAAATTGTTTTAAAAATTAGCATTCGCAGTATATCAATCACCCCTTTATTAGTAAGTACCCCCACAGCTTTCTCACCGACAAAAATCATTGACCGATTTGAATCAACTGATGAAGATTATTTTTTGCTCCAATCTGCTTTACAATAGATCTTAAAATTATGGTGTGACTAGAAAACGATCAGATATTGATTCCACGTGGCACACGTCACTCAGAGGGAAGGTTAACTCCTCTGCCTATTATTTAGGTCACTTTTGGGGATCTATCTTGTGTAATCAAATATATGATGATGTGATGGGCACAACATGACCTTAAGATCTAATGTGAGGAAGATTGGAGCAAAAAAATCACCATCTGATTCTAATTAGTCAATGGTTTCCGTCTTTGAAAAGACTGTGTGGTACTTACTAATAAACAAGTGAGAATAGTCGTTCGCTCAATTAGTATCCTCTTCCCTCGTGGAAGCAACAAGATTTAGGTTCTAATCCCCACCCCTGCTCCTACCCTTTTTGTGGGCCTCATCCCAATGCGCTGTGTGACAAATGGATCGTCTCTGTGCATAAGTTTGCACAACCACTACATCTAAGTTGTCTATGTCGTATGACATCGTCAATAAAACATTACCAATTGGGTAACTCTATTCGCACCTACTGAATTACTAGGGCACCTATACTGAAAATCATTAACTGTTTACTGTTTGGGATATGTGTGTCATGTGACCTTTTAATTCAAAGCGCTCTTAGTAATTCAAGCAGTGTGAATAGAGTTAACCTCACTATTTTTTTCCCGAGCTTGGATTATTGAACAATTAGATTGTGAGTCACTCCAAAAGTATTGTGGTTCTACACAAAATCATTTTCAGCTTGTGATAAATCGTTTTAAGTAGCAACACATAACACAATCTTTACATAGGGGAGTGTTTTTAAAAAGGGTTTGCCAAATATAAACTCGTAGGGCAATTTCGATATTTCCTTCTGAAAATGGGGGCAAACGTCATTCATTTTCACAATATTATTTCCCCCGTTATATTACGGAAATTCTCCTCGTAGTCTCCATTATCCTTCTCAGAACTGAGAGCAGAGGACTGCGAGGAGAGCAAGCAGATAACTTTAATGGCGGCCGAATCAGTTAGAATATCGGCCTCCCGTTCCGATTTCTGCAAATTACACGCCTCTCGAAGGCCTTCCCCCCTCACTCCCAACCGATTCCTCGGCTTCCGCCCATCTTTTGCATCCGAATTTTTAGGGAATGTTCGCCTGCAATCGAAATCAACGGTCTCAATCTCGTCTGAGCGAAAAGGAAACCTCTCGATCGTCGCCATGGCTGCTGATGGTTAGACTCCATTTCCTAATTCCAACTCATTCGTTTTCTTTCCACATAACACTTTCATCAGTGGCTGGCTTCGTAATTTTTCATTCAATTTGGGGTTTATATATTAGCTCGCTTGTTAGTTCAAGGATTTTTAGTTAGGGTTTATGGTTTTATGCCTCTGTAGTGTTACAGATATACTGTGTGGTGCGTAGAAGCATCAAAGATGATGGTGCTTCCCATCTTCCACCAGTCAGTATGTTTATGATGATCAAGACCGTCCAATCAATTGGCCATCGCTTGGATGGTCCATAGTACGGAAACTTAA
The DNA here is from genome assembly GCA_021018995.1 of Chloranthus sessilifolius. Lineage (NCBI taxonomy): Eukaryota > Viridiplantae > Streptophyta > Magnoliopsida > Chloranthales > Chloranthaceae > Chloranthus > Chloranthus sessilifolius. Next base: position 104,308,872 of record CM037595.1, on the reverse strand, counting down.
AACTGAACGAGAAATCATAATCTCACGTCATTCGAAGTTTTGGTTGACCCTTGGAATATACCCAACAAAATGATTTCTAGGCTGTGGACCGTGGGATTTATTTATTATTTTATTTTTTTTGTTATGGATGTGGACCGTGGATTTGATGGTCTGGACTCTAGATGGAAGGCCACGTACACCCATTTGGTAAATTATCATGTGGGGCGGTACCATCATCTTTGATGACTCTAAGCACCCTCACAATACACTCCATAGAATTAATGTCTTTTTAAGCTTTTTGTTAAGCGCATATTTAAGGGTAGCGTTGTTATTTACACCCGTTAAACCTGTGAAGAACACACGCATTTCCATCATAAAAAATAGTTGACTGCCTTGAATCAGACAATGAAGATCTTTTTTGGTCCAAATCTTCCACACAATAGATCTTGAGATCATGGTGCACCTATCAGACAGCCACATGTTGATTCCACATGGCACACTTCCCCAAAATTGACTGTCTGATAGGTACGCCCATGATCACAGTCACTTTTAGGGATGTGTGCCATGGGGAATCACAATCTGACCGGCTGATAGGTGCGCATGATCTCAAGATCTATTGTGTGGAAGATTGAGAGGAAAAATGATCTCCGTCATCTGATTCAACGATTTTTTATGGTCGAAATACGTGTGTTCTTCGCAGGTTTAATGAATGTAAATAGCGCTATTCTATATTTAAATTTTTATATCTTGAAATGGTTGAAAAATGCACCAAATGTAATGAGCTGACATGACATACTCTGCACTTAACAACTACTGCTATACGCATAAAGCTAGCACCATTAGCAATCAGTTGAAATGGTTGACCAAAGGAGTACAAAGGTACTTAAACATTTGAATTTAACTTGAGTACAACTGCACACGTTTAGTAAACCATTCTAAATGGTTGTTGATAGTGATAGTTTTATAAACAATAGGAATAGGTATGTACTTAAGTTTTCAGCATGTTGCCTCTTTTGTAATATAAAAACAAAAATACTTAATGAGTTTCTACCAAAACATGCTCCGAAAAACAAACTTGGTAACAAAACATCCTCTTTCAAAATATTTAACAAAAGCTTGCTCGGGTACATTTCCTTCCGCCAACCCTGGGAAATGCATGTTTTTAGCGAAATTCATGCAAAGTCAAAAGCGTACTTCCACTAATTTGTGTGTTCATAATAAATAGCTATGCAGCTCCCGGGGATTGACCATTTTGGCAGAAGGAGATTGGCCCGATCACCGCCAGCAGTGGTTGGGTTGGGTACCTAGTGCCAACTCTTTATGTTTACGTCCCAACTCTCCGTCTGTCCATGGATCTTCACGTTTCTTCTCACTACTGCCCTTCAACTCTTTATTGGTCTTCCCTTTCCCCTACTACCCTGTGTTTGAAAATCTTGTCCCTTGCCGGACTACCGTGCATGCATTATTATCGTCATCATCATGGAATCAAAACTCAGCTGATACCAATACGTATCAGCGATGGATGCAATATGAATGTTATAAACACCTTGAAAATCTTGTCCCTTGATGGATGCAATATGAATATGTTATAAACACCTTGGAATCAAAACTCAGTTGATACTGATACGTATCGGCGATACATATCAGTTTCGTCGATAACCGATACCAATACCACCCCTATACAGGTATCAGGATGGGATCGGTATCAGTATCGGCCGATACTGACCAATACAAATTTCTTTATTTACTTGTTTTTTTGCTTTTTTCAAAAAAGAAAAACATTGGCCGATACGCTATTGGCGATACGGTATCCATATCAGCCAATATGGATCGATCGAAGATGGACCGATACCCGATACCGATACTGAGTTTGATACCTTGGTAAACACTAAATCCTAACAAACCTATTTTATAAGCTTTGGTCTTTTTGCTTATTAATCATGTTACATGTTAAAATGAAGTTCTGAGACAGCAGTTACAATTGGAAGATCAATTATTTGAATATTTTTTTGTACAGGATTCATCATGAAAATAATAAATGAAGATTCCAATCTCAGTGAATTTCAAATTTATTAATCCTTTGATCTTTTTGTGAATCACTTTTGTGATTCATAAACTTTGTTTGCAAAATACACTGATCTTGTACACTAGTCAGGATCCAGGAACAAATATTCACTTGTGCATGCTGGCACCATTTCGCATGTGAGAATCTAATGAACATGCTGTCTGTAAACCAAATACAAATTCTGTTTCATTATCTGTAGAGTTAATTTCTTTGTAGCTGATGCTAACTGTAGGTGAAGATGCTAGGTTACGTTTATTTTGGTCGGTAAAGTAATCAATATTATAAAAGCAAAAACAAGTACAAAAGGCAGCAAAGTTAAGAAAGGTTCTTAACCAAAGGACGTGGGAAAAGCAGGTTATGTTGCTGTGCCCTTTATCCTTTCCAGTTTTGTGTATCCTGTTAAAGGTCTCGGGTAACTGCAATAGAATGCACATGCTTACTCTTGCCTGCTTGAGTCTCACTGTCAGCTATTTGAAATTTCGTATGAGAACTATGATTGTTTATGTATCTTAGAGGGATGACTTTTTCCTCATTTGTATGCCAGAATCTAAGCGTCAGGTGCCGTTGAAGGATTACCGTAATATTGGAATTATGGCCCACATAGATGCTGGGAAAACTACTACAACTGAACGGGTTCTTTACTATACAGGAAGGAATTATAAGATAGGTGAGGTACATGAGGGAACAGCTACGATGGACTGGATGGAACAAGAACAAGAAAGGGGGATTACCATAACATCTGCTGCAACCACCACCTTTTGGAATAATCACAGGATCAACATTATCGATACTCCTGGCCATGTAGATTTCACACTCGAAGTGGAACGGGCCCTCAGAGTCTTGGATGGTGCTATCTGTTTATTTGATAGCGTTGCGGGGGTGGAACCACAGTCCGAGACTGTATGGAGACAAGCTGATAAATATGGGGTCCCAAGAATCTGCTTTGTTAATAAGATGGACCGTTTAGGTGCAAATTTTTTCCGCACAAGGGACATGATAGTCACAAACTTGGGCGCTAAACCTCTTGTGCTGCAACTTCCAATAGGTGCCGAGGATACTTTTAAAGGGATTGTTGATCTTGTGACAATGAAAGCTGTGATCTGGTCGGGAGAAGAGTTAGGTGCAAAATTTGTGTACGAGGAAATACCAGCTGATCTCCAGGATTTGGCTCAAGAGTATAGAATTCAGATGATAGAAACTGTTATTGACTTAGATGATGAAGCTATGGAAAACTACTTAGAAGGAGTTGAACCAGATGAACAAACCCTTAAGGAATTAATCCGGAAAGGAACCATCTCAGGCAGTTTTGTTCCTGTTTTATGTGGCTCGGCGTTTAAAAACAAGGGTGTTCAACCATTGCTCGATGCTGTTGTGGATTATTTGCCTTCGCCACTTGATGTGCCTCCAATGAAAGGGACTGATCCAGAGAATCCAGAAGTGACCATAGAAAGATTGCCAAGCGATGACGAACCGTTTTCTGGACTAGCTTTCAAGATCATGAATGATCCATATGTAGGATCTCTTACATTTGTAAGAATTTATGCAGGAAAGTTGACTGCAGGCTCTTATGTACTCAATGCAAACAAAGGGAAGAAAGAGAGAATCGGGAGGCTTTTGGAGATGCATGCCAATAGTAGAGAGGATGTCAAATATTCTTTAACAGGTGATATAATTGCTCTTGCGGGTCTAAAGGATACGATCACAGGTGAAACATTATGTGATCCGGAAAATCCTATTGTGCTTGAGCGAATGGATTTCCCAGATCCCGTTATAAAAGTCGCAATAGAACCGAAGACCAAAGCTGATGTTGATAAGATGGCAATTGGACTGATCAAACTTGCTCAGGAAGACCCGTCTTTCCACTTCTCAAGAGACGAGGAAATCAACCAGACAGTCATTGAAGGCATGGGGGAGCTGCATCTTGAAATAATTGTTGATCGACTGAAGAGGGAATTCAAGGTTTCATTTCTTTTACTAATTTCATTTTTTGTGATTGATGATTTGATTTTATGCTGTCTTGCACATCTTATGTTTACACGTTCATGTAATAATCTTATCCGAAACCACCATATTTTCAGAGTATTTTACGTAATGGTAGATCCACCCATTTTTTCTTTTTATTAGTTGATTTTAAGATGACAATACCCCATAATCATCTTATGATAAAGATCCTCTTCTTTTTAAATATGGGGATATTTTTGTCCAAAGTCAACTTAAAAGCACAAGGGTGTGGATATATCGTTTAGTGGGAGTGGGTTTATGAATACCCAAAATTTATTGAGAATTATTGAGCAAAGTTTCTCAAAAGTTTAAAGATTGTCAGCGTGTTTGAACCAAAATGTTAAGGCATTTGATCATATATTTTATTAAAGACAAATAGGCCTTTTTTTATAGGTAAGCATGGGATTTGAACCATTGACCTCAACGCTAGGGCATTCCACTGGGGCAAAGGTCCAATCCCAGAAATAGATGTTTTTTATAGATAAGCATGGGATTTGAACCCCTGGCCTCAATGCTACACGCTTGAGGGCATCACTGCTGGGGCAAAGATCCAATCCCCGAAATAGGTGTTTTCTCAGACGTCACCAGTTTCAAGTGACCTATGCCTCGTAATGGCTGAACATGGTGGCGAGGCCTCTTTGCTGAATTACGTCAACATATTGAAATATCCATCATTGTTCAAAAAAATGTGCTGTCTTTTCTGCCCCAATGAGCTTTGAATTCTGCTCCCAAGTTGATCCATGTTAAAAAAAGCTATGTTTTTCTTTAACATTATTATTATGTCTTAGCCTCTTAGGTTATTTGTGGTCATAGATTCTTGAATTCCATTAATAACTCCTACTTTCAACTCTTACATCTTCTGAGTTTGTTGAAATCCAGGTTGAAGCAAATGTAGGTGCACCACAAGTAAACTATCGTGAAAGCATCTCTAAAGTCTCTGAAGTAAAATATATCCACAAGAAACAGTCTGGTGGACAAGGGCAGTTTGCAGATATCACAGTGAGGTTCGAGCCCATGGAACCTGGAAGTGGGTATGAATTCAAGAGTGAGATTAAGGGAGGCGCGGTCCCTAGAGAATATATCCCAGGGGTGATGAAAGGGTTAGAAGAATGCATGAGCAATGGGGTGCTCGCTGGCTTTCCCGTTGTTGATGTTCGTGCTGTATTAGTTGATGGGACGTATCATGATGTGGATTCGAGTGTGTTGGCATTCCAGCTGGCTGCGCGTGGTGCTTTTCGGGAGGGGGTGAGGAAAGCGGGTCCACGAATGTTGGAGCCTATCATGAAAGTTGAAGTCATCACCCCTGAAGAGCACTTGGGTGATGTTATTGGTGACCTCAATTCAAGGAGAGGTCAGATCAACAGCTTTGGCGATAAGCCTGGTGGTCTGAAGGTATGTCAGATGGACTAATTGGTGATTTTTTACTTGCTTTTTTGTGTTTTAATTTTGAAATTCCCACAAGTAGTCAATTTTTTATGGTTTACTAGAAAGTATTTTTTAAACATTTGGCAGAACCTTGGAAGGCTCAACCAAAATCACCGCCAAGAATAATTACCATATGTGCTCAAAATCTGCACTCCACAGTCTGTTTACAAAGTTAGTGAGCTAATTCTTAAAATTTTGCTATTTGCCTCTTTATGAGAATCACTGAATTGCAGACCCTGTAGATCGAACTGAACGTGAACTAGGTAACCATGACGATTTTTTTTAATCATTAGGTAAACACAACCATTGCCTTTAGTTCCTAATGCCTTAAAGCAAAGATTGAAGCCTCAAAGCAAAGACTGATGCCAATTGGTCGAACTATCTTTTCACATCCCCATCTCCTTTAATCTAGTTACTCTCAACAAATTTTGAGCATGACAACTACGTATTGAGAATCTTTTGGTAATGTCAACTGAAATAAGTCCTTGTGCGTAAAGAAAATTGTAATGTGTGCACTGCATTTTTCAATAATTTCTCTACATTACTAGTAGGTTTTGTTCACTCAAAAGTAATTCTTTCCTTATCTAGAAGCATCAAGAGTACATTGGTCATGGCAGAACTTATGTTTCTCATATAACTATGATCCATTGCCTTTAAAAAAATGTTTATATAACCCTAGCCATTACATCTGTGCACATTCTGATCAATCTAAACTTCTTAATCCATGGGTCTTCTCGCTGTTGCTCATTCCTCTATTCACCATCTCTCTCATCATAGCGTTACCCCATCTATTTGGGGTCGACTTTGCTAGTCCTATTTCTCCACTTGTTCATGATCAGAGCTATGCTCTTTGTAACTTAGTAATCTTTCATGTCCCTTCTAACTGCTTCCCTCCAAGTTTTCAATGATCTTTCTCTTCTCCAACTTCCTTGTGCTTATAATGTCTCGGCCCTACATACTGGGTCCGCTGTTGGCCTCTGATAGACATGTTCAAACCACCTCAAGCGATATATGTTATGACAGGTTTTGCCATCTTATAAAACATTCCTTCAGTTGAAGTGGAACTCTTGGGTCACAATATTCCGCTTGCTTGTTTCCATTTCATCTAACTTGCATTAATCTTATTTGAGACGTCCTCTTCAAATCCACCATCTGATTGTAAAGTGGAATTTAAATAGTGAAATCCATGAAAATGTTGCAATAGATAGTTTTCTATTTTAAGTAAATACTCCTCTAGGCTATGATATTCACTAAATTTGCACTAAATGTATTTATTCTTTATTTCACTACTTTCCAAAGCTCTTGACTCTAAGGACTGTTCTTCATAATTTTAGATTAGCAGTTATTTGTTTCCTTGTTTGGGTGATTAGTACCATAAATAACATGCATTGTAGAATCTCATCTTGTATGTCTATAGTTGACCATCCGAAAGCATTGAATCAAATGAACTGTTATGTAACATCTTACTAGTGCAACTTTTGAGCCATTTAAGATTGAGAGGTGGCCCCTCCATTGGATTTTTAGGATCAATGGGATTTGCTCTGATTGTACTGTAGGTAAAGATGACTAGTTTGTAGAAAACTAAATTTTTCCTCGCATGTTTTCTGTTTGTGAATATTGATAGTTGGTTTAAGACATATAACAAGAATCTCAACATTCTTTGGGAGTGGTGCAGGTTGTTGACGCCCTGGTTCCACTGGCGGAGATGTTTCAATACGTAAGTACGCTACGAGGGATGACGAAAGGGCGTGCATCTTACACCATGCAGTTGGCTAAGTTTGATGTTGTCCCTCAACATATTCAGAATCAACTCTCGACAAAAGAGGAAGCCGTTGCCGCTTAATTCCATTTTGTTCGGTACCAGATGCGGGGAATACCTTCTTGGTCGACAACGAGAGTGTTGTATTCTTTTTCATATACATCAGAATGTAATTACAACCTTTAAGGAGAAGAGTTTCTATAATTGTATTCTTTTTCATATACATTAGAATGTAATTACAACTTTCAAGGAGAAGAGATTCTTTAAGTTTTTGAAGGCTGGGATACAATTCCAGTAATGCAGCACCTTCTGATATCTTGGAATTGGAATACAGTTCCAGCCATCTAGAGCCTCCTATCCGTTTTGTATAACAAATATGATTTTTTAACTTGTGAACAGAATTTATCTAAAGAAAAATTTCTACTGACTGGTACGTCTGATGTGCAGGTGTTGCACGTACCCGAGACTGAATCCGGTGCTCCAAGAAGCTAGTTACTCTGTTATAGAAAAAAAAAAAAAGAAAAAAGAAAAAAAAAAGAAGGGTGATAATCGCTCCTGGCCAACATTTAAACACCAAAATGGAGTTTAAATGATCTTATAATACCATTAAAATTTGACTTTTTTTCACACCATTGAAGTGTGATATATTATTATAGGATGTGGCACACTTGTGTGACCAATCTAAATGTCTAAGTGACAATCTATCATTGGAACATGTCTCAGCCCAAAGAAAAATGCCTATAAGCGGATGTGAATCATCCGATTGATGAAATTTAATATGAGCCATTAAAGCCAAAAATAACTGTTGATATTGTAGGCCACAAATCAGATGGTTCTGATCTTCCGAAAAACACTATTTTTTGGTCCTTTGCACTTCAATTTGTGATCTATCTCTTTGACAGTAAGATTACCTACATCTTAAAGTTAATGATGGTGTTAGTTCATTTAAATGCCATTTTAATGTTTAAATGACTGTTAGGAGGGTCGGGTCCCAAAAAAGATATAGGGTTAAGGGAAATTTACCTAATCGACCCTGTCAGATACACCTTTTACGTCAAAGATCCTATATTTTCACCTTTACCCAAACCGATCAGCTCCAAGCTTAGCCAGTTCCAACTACCACAAAAAATCTTAAATACCCATTCTTCCACTTTTTACGGTTCTACATGGTTTAAAATTTTAAAAATTTACACTTTTTTATAGAGTACCTTTAAATCCACCCACTGAATCTTTAAGTTCACCCATGTTGAATTCTGTTGACTGCTTTGAATCCGACGATGCAGATTATTTTTCATCCCAATCTTTCATATGATGCATCTTGAAATCTAGCTCTTATCATCTACCGTTAGTGTTTGATTTCACATGGTATCCATTCTATAAAAGTGATCTTAACATCATGTGGAACTCATCAAATTGAAATAAGGTCACTTTTTGGGATGTTTATCATATGAAATCAAAAACTTTTCGCTTGATGGGACACCTATGATCTCAAGATCCATTATGTGAAACATTGGAATGAAAAATGATCGGGACCATCGAATACAAATCAGTCAATGAGTGTCAAACTGTGTAGCAAGTAATGGCTCCCCCGATATCACAATGGAAAGATCAATACCACTTTCTTTAAAACACCATCTACGCCGTCTGATTTGAAGGCTACAATGTAAAGATCAAATGTGCCAAAGATTGGCACAAAACATGTTCTCTAACATCTGTTTTTTCACAGTGGACTATCAAATTTAATCATTGGCGCAACTAACGAATCGTCACCGATCAAATAATCAATCGTTATCGCTTGACTAATGAATTGCCACCGATCAAATAAACAATCATCATCGCTCTATTTATTAAACACTATATAGAAAAAGATTTATTAAAAGAGCACAAGCATAGTGCGTAGAGCAATGGTAAAGTATGGTTTTTTTCAAATAGGCGATTTTGAGTTCAAATCTTGGTAACAGCATTCTCGTATGAAATTTTGGTTCCAGAACCAAAATAAGCACTAATAAGAATTGAACCCAATGTGAAATAAACCAATAATTTTATATTAAAATACTTTTCATCTAATCTGAGCGAAGGCGATTCTTTATCAGATCGATGGCGATTGTTTATCTAATCGATGACAATTGCTTATTCAATCGATGACGATTGCTTATTCAATCGATGGCGATTGCTTATCCGATCAATGACGATTATTTAGTCGAGTGATAACGATTGATTATTTGATCGGTGACGGTTCGTTAGTTGAACCAATGATTAAATTTAATAGTCAACTGTGAAAAAACAGATGTTAGAGAGCATGTTTTGTGTCAATCTTTGCCACATTTAATCTTTACATTGTAACCTTCAAATCAGACGGCATAGATGGTGATTGAAAGAAAGCTGTATTGATCTTTACATTGTGATACCGTGGGAGCCATTACTTGCTACACAATTTGAATGAAAGTCGTGACTACATTGAATCATCAGAGAGAGATATGTGTCATACAAGTTTTTTTTATTTTTTTACAGTCGATGGCGACTCTTAAAACAATCGGTACCAACTGTGTTAAGAGTCGCCATCGATTGTTTTAAGAATTGCCATCAACTATTTTCAGAGTCGCCATCGATTGTTTTAAATTATTATTATTATTTTTTTTAAAGAGGCGATATCGCCTTTTTTTTGTATCCATCTTTGGTGCCATCGATTTTAAATTGTGGCCTTCAAACCAGACGACATAGATCCCGTTTCACACCGCATAAAGATAGAAAAGTGCAAATATTTAAAATTTTAAACCATATAGAACGAAAATAAGTGTAAGAAGGGGTATTTCGAACTTTTTGTGCTAACTGAAAATAGCTTGACCAAAAACTGGTTGGTTTGGGTAAAGATAAAAATATAAGGTTTATGACGTAAAAGATGTATCTGATAGGGACGATCAGGTAAATTTCCATAGGGTTAAATACCAAATCAAATCAATAAAATATCGAGTCATAATAATATCGGCCCATATTGGTACATATTTATTTGTTATGAATTTGCCATAATACCAAAAGTGTCCTTTGATCGGTATTTATATTTTCAATTATTTATATATTACTTCAATATTTTAAAACAAAAAGAAGTTACTTTAACATTGACCGGTTTGGCTGATACATGTCTGATATATCCGCTACATATTGGCTTGGGACCCCGCCCATATGCTGATACCTACCACCTATGAATTGCCTACTAAATATGATAATGGGGCATAGTTCTTGCAAGCGCCACAGCTGAACTCATGCACCATTTGACAATCCTATTAGTTGCATTATGATAATGTGGCGCAACCCAAAGAAAAGAAAAAATACATATGGATAATGGCACATCACCCTACCTGTCACACTTTTTTAGTTCCCCTGGTGCACATTTTTTAACTAGTCCAAGTTGCCCCAAGTGGAAGAACATCATTTGAACATCAATCAGCCCAAAAAAAAAAAAAAAAAGAGGATTTTTTTAGTAAGAGTCCTCCATCAAATTAATTAGTGATGGAGGGCTCTCCTGAAGATAATTAGTGATGGCTTCTCTCGTAAACTCACCAAAATGACAAAAATACCCTTAAAACTTACTTCAACATATATCAAACAGGCGTGGAATTTATCAAATATAATTCTCTCTCAAGTATATCAGACAGCCATCCAATTTATCAAATGCTCGTCCAGTATTTGACTTCAACCCAATATATCAAACAGCCATCCAATATACGTCCATCCATTTTATGAGGGTAATTTGGTCTTTCGGATAGAAAGAGCTCTTCATCGCTAATTATTTTCAGGAGAGCCCGCAATCACTAATTAGTTTGATGGAGGACTCTTACTCTCTAAAAAAAAATCCAAAAAAGGATTTTTTAGTAAGAGTCCTCCATCAAACTAGCAGATTTGAATTGTTTGATTCCTAGATGATTTGATTAGTAAAAAATATACGCCATGTGGCACCACATGGCCTAATACAGGGAAGTTTGAGGACCTAATCTCAACTGGATAGTGACCAGAGTAGAGATCTCAAAAGAGGAATAAGCATTATCCATTGGATGTGTAGGATCTTTCAGGAGGCCGAAGTGTCTATAGATTGTTCAGATCGATGAGGATGTGCACCAACTTCAGCCACTGTTGGATCAAAAGCATAATTTATAGCAAATCAAATCAGAGACTAATGATAGAGGGGCTGTGTTCGAGTTTTTGAATTAGACTAGCTCAGCAGATTTACAGCAGACCAGAGAAATCAGTCTTATTGTGGAAGGGACCAGAGAAATCAGTCTTATTGTGGAAGGGAACTTAATATATTTGGTGAGATCCCAACACCTTCTAAGCTCTAACCGAGTAGAAGCAAATCCGACCATCAAACAATTTCCAATCATGGCTGCACCAACGGCTGGACCCGCATCAATCTCCCTCCATCAACGTTGAGAACGTGCTGATAATTTTTAGCACAAAAGTGTGCTTCTACTGATTTGGCTGCTCATAAATGGGTATGCCTATCTCCTGTGGCTTTGACCATTTGGGAGGCAAGTAAGGTAGGGAGGCGAAAACTGCAGCACTATTCCCAGGTGCTATTCTCATCATTGCCTGCCATAGTTCAACCAATGCAGAAGAACCTGAGGGAAGCATGTGTTGAGAAACTTTCATTCTCTGGCTAATCTAGCTGCAATGGGCAGTTACCATAAAAAAGGGAAAACAATAGTAACTCGGCCAACTACTTAACATGGCCAATGTCATACAACAGTCGAAAAAATTAACTGGAGCAGAGGGACATGAGAATTGCTACTAAATTACAAGCTCTCAAGATGCCCTCTTTGAAGACATGTTTCGGATGAGCAAAACGGTCGTGACAATTGCAAATATTTGCACGGGGACACCTGGTAGAAACAATGAAACGGAGTTAATGAGTGTTATGCCTTGAAGATAATAGATATAAGATATTTTATGTAGAATGAAAATATCACAGTACAAATTATTGTAATCCTTGCTTTGCCCAGATCAGTGTACATGATCCTCTATTTAAACCATCATTCGACACCACCTTTTTGATGGGCTATAGCCCAAATGGTTGTACCGATTGGATATCCTCAATGTCTAAACTGACTACTTTTGGACCATCAATAAAAATTAAGGTAACAGTTCACGTAGACAGGTCCAATAGGCACGTCAACTGTCAATAGGCTGGTCATCCTGCTGGGCATTCACACCAGGCTCTCTACGGGTGGGATATGGATTATAAAGGCTTTTCACGGGCTGGTTTGACAATTTAGGCCCGATTAAAAATGGGTCACTTCAAGCCCAGCCTAAACACGGTCTGTTCCATTGACAGCTGGATCTTAGTCAAAGGGTTGACCATCAGTTGGTGCAAATACGGGCTATGGCTCCTCAACAGGATGCTCCAAGACAAGAGTGCACCAATGTGCTCCATTTATGGGGCGAAGTAAATTACACTAATGTGCAGCAAATGCTATGATTCTATTTATATCAATCGAAAGTAAAGGAACTCACCTAGTAAAACACGACCAGCCTCAACCAGTTCTAACTTTTCCAACATCATACCATTTTGAATCACCTAGTCATGAATCCACCAATTAAGTAAAAAAGGTGTCATTAGAACAACAATTAGGTATATTAACGTATGCCACGGGTGAATATTCAAGAGTGATGACCATATAGGAAGTGATGGGATTCAAACAAAGATAAAAGCATTGTCAGTAATTCAATATTGGATTCCTATGGGAGGAAGAGCGACTATTGCAGGAATGAATTTGTTGCATGACCACCATAAAGTAACAAGAGTTGCCCCATTTAGACCATGTAATCCTTCATGAGCTTCTTTTTTAATCAATAATCATTACTGAGGTCCTTTCAAAGGAACATTTACATAAAACTAGTCTGGCTTTGGGTGCCACATGAACCTTTTCAAGAGGCTAGGGATGCACAATTCACACAACATCAACAATATGTCTTGATGATGCACAATGCGCATTAGTTTTTGAGAACACTTAAAAGGTTTCATGTTTGCCTTTTTTATTTTTTTTTATTGCTAAGCAAGAACCCTCCCAATAAAAGGATTAAAATACAGAAGTATAATAGGAACAATCACCTCTCAAGAAAGGAGACCAGAAACACCAGGCTGTCAATCAAACAAGAGGGAAAAGCATAAAAACAATTAGAGATTTCACACAATGCCATATGAAAGTTTCCTAAGAATCTCCTTTTGCTATCAGCTTGGATGTTGTTGAAGGGTTTCATGTTGATAAAACTTAAAAGGAAGATGTTGGAAATATCAGGCTCTTTGGTAAGCCTTCCAAATTATTTTAAAATTTTCAGGCTTCATGCTCCTTCTGTTAGCTTCTCACTGGACCTCATAAATTTAATCTTTTTCAGGATCATTATACGAAATTGCTAAGTCAAAACACAAATTGGAAAAGGAAATGTTAGAGTTATGTACCACTAAAAGTTATATACTTGCTAAATGTAGTATATTATTCATGAATCATAATAATTTACCTCTTTCTATAATCTTTATACTTATTAGATCATAAATCTAGATCGTTAGAAACATCAGAACATACAGAAGATAATATATCAGAAAATTTGACTCTCTATTCCTCCAAGCATTTTTTAGAACGGATTGGTTTCCTCATGGATTGGTGAATTCGTGGGTCGAGCAGGATATGCACCAGCATAAACATATCGCCAACGAATTTGCAGTGATTATCCAAGTCACTCATAGTTTGACCTTTATTTACATTATTATGTACTATTTATACGCATTATATAAAATTACCCAACATTCTAAATTACTCACTTATTACTATTGAATTACTATTTAAACCTAATTACAGTGATTATTTATATATAAAACGTACCTAACTATATGTTATGTCTACATAAACTTTTATATTCAAATATATGGATATTTCTCTTATTTGAAAGTTTTTAAAGAAAAGGAAATGATTCAATAGCACTGGTACTGCTACATATCGGACTTGAAAGATCACTGACATGATCATCGATACTGAGTTATTAAATCTTGCGCGTAGCAACCTCACACTAGCGGGAGGAGGGTTTATTAAAATGACAACTATAGCATCTTCCTTGATCTCTCAGGATACCAGAGTTCTTACACAAGGCATTAGGCTTCTCAACACATGTTGGCCATGCACAATCTTATACCCCATTAAGCTACAATTCCAACCAAAACCAATTGGTGATGGAAGAGGTACAACTTAATGTTTTAAGGTGTTGGGAGAGCGTTTCGAGCGCAGTCCCCTCTCGGGCTCACGAGGGTTGTACAGGGACCCAACAATCCCCCCCTCACTAGTACCACCCGAGGGGGACTCGAACCCCTGACCTGGCTTTAATACCACTTGTAGGATCTAATATCATATTAAGCTACCATTCCAACCAAAACCAATTTGGTGATGGAAGAGGTACTACTTAATGTTTTAAGGTGTTGGGAGAGTGTTTCGAGTGTCCCCCCCCCCTTCGGGCCCATGAGGGTTGTACAGGGACCCAAACCTAAGATAGAGGATGATGCACTTAATGTGAGTTGTTAACTGAATGGATCAGATTCTTACCCTTCGCATTTGATGACAGATTTTATGCATGAAGTTTTAGATATTAACAGCATCATTTCACTATCTTTCTCCAATGTGTTTCATGAATCTCTCTCACAAAGAGGTTTCACGGGGTCCTTTAGCAAGATAAAATAAGCTTCTATTGCCTTGACAGAACCTAATTTTTTAGTGTCCTTCGGAGGAAACCATGTTGTATTGTATTATTTCCCTTTTAGCCTTTATATTTTCAATTTTTACATTCTCTTCTTCTAACTCTTCGTACTCTTGTTTTTCCAACAATAATTGAATTGCTATCGTTCAAACAAAAATGACAGTGCCAGTGCATATGATTGGGAAGTCGTTTGCCCAACATTTCAAGCTGGAATACGAAAAAATTTAAAAATAAATAAATAAATTGCTACGCTTTGAATTTGTTTTCATGTTTGTCTAATATATCAGAAATACCCATCCTAAAGTATCTAGCAAAACACTAAACTTACCAACAACATCTACAGTGTGACCTACGAGTTAAAATAGCCATAAACATTTGATAGTTCCTACATATCCTCACGACAAGCCTCATTAGATAGGTTCATTCACTGAAAAATAGCATTGGAGATGTATGATTCTGAAAAAAATAAACAATATTCAAGGGATAAAATTGGGTTTGGGAGATCCCTGATTCAACTAGGGCTATGGTGTTTTATTGAACAGTTTTTTTAGGGTTAAATTTTCACTTGTGATCGCTCACTCGCAATGGCACATCCATCCATTCTCAGTATATAAAAGACGTCAGAATAAACTCTAAATCACATTCTTGCTCTATTTCCCAATAAGGAGAAGATTAATTCTTAAGCTTTTTGGATTTATTTGGTCTATACCAAGCACGATTGGAGACATCTTTCTGACATGGTCTACAAGTCTCTTCTCACTCTGGGCAAGAATATGTGAAAATGTTCAACTGACATTATCCTTTGGGGAAGAGAAAGCGTAATAAAAACTATTTGAAGGGAAATAATCAGATGTGGTAGATAAATATAGTCAAGCAAAAAATTCAATTGCGTCTTGGGTTTTTGCTAGGATCTTTAGGGTGTAAAAGTGGCTTTAGATGCTTTAGGTCGGGTTCTTCAATGATGTTTCCCATATGGTCTCTGCCATGAGATAGTTCTATTAAACTCAACTTCAATGGAAAGTCGATGGAAAATCCAGGTCCAACAAGGATGGAGGAGCTCTTTACGAAAGAATTGGAGCTGATCAGCATTGCTTTCCTCGGCCTTAATAGTATGGCAGACCAATCATACAGAAAATCAGGCATGGAGGTGAAGGCAATCCATGTAATGCTATTCAAAGGATGAAAATGAAATATGCCTTTTTAAGCAATTTAGCGGATAAAGCTAGAGTGATATCCTTTTAGCGGATTTTATACAGCAGCAATATAACTCTCTGATATATGAAATTTCTTTTATACTAATCCTTGGATAAGCTAATCAGAAGAGAACTCTTTAGTTAAAGATGGTGTCTACCGGGATTAGCCTTCTTTGGAGATATCAAATTCCCCTCCCTCGATCACTTTATTAAAGAGGATTTTGCTTTGCAACAATTGTGCTGTGTATTTTTTTACCATAGTTACCTCGCTCGTGGTTCAATTTCTTTAGCACCGTTCACAGTTTGCCACTCATCAAGCAAAAATAAAACAAAAATAGCAGGAATTTACCATGTTTATGGATGCGTTCAATAGAGTCAATACTAGTTCAGGGACAGCTGGTGAGAATTTGATAGAAACTCCCATGCTATTTTTATTCCCTCTTCTTTTAATAAAACTTTCCAGTTACCATCAAAATAAAAAAATCAAGCTACAAAACAAAAACTCTACATTTAATGAATAATCTTAACAAATGCTTGACAAGACCAAAGCCTCAAATACAACAGCTCAAAGCACTGGAGTTTTTATTTTTCATGCTCGGTAATGCAAGCGATATATTAAAGCAAAAAGAAGAAAGGTACAGGGAAAACCTTACCGAAGAGACTAAGGCCAAGACAACAATAAGCAAAACAGATTAAAGAAGCAAAAAAATAAACAA
Source organism: Chloranthus sessilifolius (assembly GCA_021018995.1). Taxonomy (NCBI): domain Eukaryota; kingdom Viridiplantae; phylum Streptophyta; class Magnoliopsida; order Chloranthales; family Chloranthaceae; genus Chloranthus; species Chloranthus sessilifolius. The sequence goes on along the minus strand of CM037595.1, from coordinate 104,292,000 downwards.
CAAAGGAGAAAAACAACCCAAAACCCCAACCCCATACCCCAGAAGGGATCCCCAGAATTGCAAGAAAGACAACACTCAGCCTGAGGACTTATTCAACACATCCCACGCCCCTTGAATCTTCAAACCCCATCCCCCATCCATCCCATCCTTATCCAGTATACCCTACCAAGAGCACAATCTAGAGCATTCCTTATGAACAGAGCTGATGGCCAACTTTGCGAGAAATTCTGTTATTTCTTTCCAACCAAATGGCCCAAAGAACCTCCCATCAAAGAAGCTCCCTAGAAAGCCCCTTTGATACCACACATATCCACATCATCAATAAAACCTCACAAGACCTAGGGAAAACCCAACATATTCCAAAAGTCTGCAGCACCATAGACCAAATCTCCCTAGACAAAACACAGTATATAAACAAGTGATCAGCTGATTCTGCTTCCTGGCACATCACGAAATCAGCTGGTCCACACTCAATATCGTTCCCCATGCCAGATTCCAACCAAAAACATGGACTCGACGCCAGGGACAGAGCTAGGGGAGGGCCAACAGGGGCCATGGCCCCCCTCCAATAATTAAAAAAAAAGCCTTCTTTAAGGCCCGCTGGCACATGTAGCCAGCCTAGTTAAGATGGCCCCCCCACGGCCCACCACAAGCCCTAGGCAGCTAGACTCTCTCTCTCTCTCTCTCTCTCTCTCTCTCTCTAGTCCTCTGAACTCCACTCTCCCTCTCTTTCGTCCTCTCCCACCGACGCAAGCGCCAAATAGCCTGCAGCCTCACACCAGCTCGGCACTGCCAGGGACAGACCTATAAACTTTTATTAGACAGGGCTAAAAGTGTAAATAAAAAATGTATCAAGATAGAGGTCTCAAACTCCAAAGCATGAGTGAAAAATATATGATCATAAAAAATAAAAATAGCATTCATTAAGTATTAACAAAATATTTAAATTTAAACTAGAAAATAATTATTTTTTAATATATTTAAATTTAAACTCAAATCACCTAAAGAAATGGAATCAGACGTTCTTTCAGATAATGAAAATCCTCTATAATTGAATTTGTACTAAATTTCGTAGAAATTTCTCTTTCGATATATATCATCAAAGAATCCGTTAGAAACTCATCTTCAATTTTATTCCGAAGCTTACTTTTGACAATATTCATGGTTGAAAAAGCTCATTCTGTAGTTACAGTAGAAACGGGAAGAGTAAGCACAAGTACAACAACTTGAAAAACAAGGTGGTAGATAATTAAATTTCTGGTGTAAACCAACCATTGACACAATTCATAAATATTTGACAATCCATGAAGTTTGAATGTTGAACCATGTTGTGCTCATAAAGGTAAAGTTTTGTTTTCAATTGTTCCATTCTCAAAATTTGTGAAGTCTTGCAGATAAAACTTGTTTACTGACTGACAAGTATCACCAAGTATAAAAGATTCACGTGCAACTCAAGGATCAAGAGCCGAGCTGAGAATAAGTAACTCCACCAAATTGTCACTAAACCGGCGATTTAATTCTTGCAATTGAGAATCTATTACAATACAAAAAATATCCACTCGATAATGAAGCTCAATTGTACAGTCAGCTTGTTGATGGCGAGCTCGACCCCCTCTCTCAACATAAAGAGCATTCATACCAGGGAGTTCCATATTACGTTTCTCACAAAATAACTTCACATCGGTAAGTAAAGTATTCCATTTATCATCTCTAAATTCCTGGATATTTGCTTTAGTGGATGAAACAAGATGCATGATGGCGCGGGTCAACGACCCTAAAATCCGTGAAGATGTATGAAATATAGATTGCCAAAATTAACCTAATTAATTGATCAATCAACCACAAATTAAAGCGATACCTTAGGGTTTCGTGGGATTCCGCTAGGTGCCCATGCTTTGGTTCACATAGGGTCCAATTCGCCGCGCAAGAGCTCTTAGGAAATACGGAAGTGCGATCCTAGAGATAGGACTCTAGCTCCTTCTAGGTTGGGGCGTTAGATCGTTGTCCACGATGAAATTGGCAGCTCCTCACTAAGACTTTGAAGAGAAGTGATCAACGGCACAAATCGAACACACTCAAGCCCAACAATGGTCATGGATCGACGGGTTAGGGTCGGATTCGATCTACGAGGATGAACATTGAGGGTGTTCTAGATCTAGGGTTTGGGATTTAGAACAATCAATAGAAGGGGAAAAATGGATGCAAGGGAGTAATGGGAAACTACAAAGATCAAACAAGAACAAAAGTAAGAAGATCAAAGATAAATGGGCATCTCACCTTGGCCTCACACTAAACCCCAAATGGGGAAGAAGACACACTCTTCAAGCTCCTCTCAAGCCAATGCAATGCACTTTCATCAATCAACCAATAATGCCAAAAATAGCTTACAAATGTGTTTTACAGCATTTACAAAGGGAATAACACTAAAATAGAAAAGTACTACGTTACCCTAAGTGGTAACTTATATTGGACATTTTAAAAGAAAACAAGAAAAAGGGTAAAAAGGACAAATCGCATCACTTAAGTTGCTCGTGTGAATTTTGGTTCTCGCTAGAGCGGGAATCTTTAAAGGGGTCGCTAGAGCGACAACCAGAGGTCGCTCGAGCGACAACCAAAAGTCGCTCGAGCGACCAAAACCCGACAGTTTTGATCTTGATTTTGGGTCCATTTTCGCTCGAGCGACCAAAACCTGAGAGTTTTGGTCACGTTTCTGAAGCGACTCGCTCGAGCGAGTTTAAGTCTCGCTCGAGAGACCCTGGGCTGAGATTCTTCTCTTAGGTTGATCTTCTAGGGCCTTCCCTCGGGGGGTCTTGACACTCCTTGGCCCATACGTCTCTTCTTCTTCCACCGGTACACCTTGTACGGCCTGAAACTTAGGTCTTTATTGGTGGCGTCCCCGTCACATGATATTTAAAATGTCATGATATTTGGATTGAAATTTTTAACATAAAAGAACAGTGATCTGCATAATTTCTTTCATGAGATGCAAAATGAAGATAAATTCAAATGAAGTCATTGTCTGATAAATTGAGTTTCCTTCTGCTCGTTGGAAAGAAGTAGTTCCCTCGTCAATGATTTTCAAAAAACTTCACATGTTCGACTGAATAATTTGATCAAGCTAGAAACTTATCTCAAGTGAGAACTCCAACGACTATCTATAGCCCATTGTAAAGTACCAATTCGATAAAGTCCTCTTCCACTCTCAAACTCATCATTTTCAATAATTGAACATTTAAAACAGCTTGAGCAACCCTTAAATCTTCAAAACGATTACAAGAGGCACCAACAATAGAATTCAACTTAGTAAAAAATTGATGAATATGAATAATTTCTTTTGATATTGTCACTAATGTCAATTGTAAACGGTGAGCGAAACAGTGAATATAGTAGGCATAAGGACAATCATTTGACACAAAAGCATGTATCCATTCAACCCACCACTCATGTTACCTGCACTGGCATATCCTTGCCCTCGAATGTTTTGAATGTCTAGACCATAAGAAGATAATTGACGCGGGACGGTAACCCTAAAATGCGGAATATGATTTTTATGCAGATTTTACCGAAATTAAATAAAATTAAATCAAGCTTAATCTCAAAACTATCTTAAATACCTTAGGGTTCAGAGAATTCAGGTTGATAGATCACACGAGATCCAAGTAGGGTCCAATCCGATGCGCAAGTACTTTTCAAGTCGAGGCAAGATCGGCCTAGAGATAGGACTCTAGCTTTTCCAAGATTAGGCACTCGTCTGCAGTCCGATGTAGATTCACGGATTCCAAATTGGGTTATGGAATGGAATTAGGGTTTGTAAAAGGCTTATGGCTTCTAGATCGGTTTGTGGTTTGGAAGGGTGTTGGCTTAGAGAGATTTAGGCTTCAAACGGGTTTAGGGTTTCGGAAATCTAGGGTTTCAGAAATCTAGGAAGAATTTAGGCTTGGGGTTTAGAGAAGCACACAGAGATTTAAATAGCAAATACGATAGAGAAGATAACAAGGGCTTTTGAGAATCACTCCCTTGGCCTCACACCAAGCCCATCTCAGGCGAAGAATATTCAAACATAAAAGCATTCAAAATATTCAATCAACTAGGTAAAAAGTGTTTACAAGCCTCTATATATAAGCCACCAATAATTAATTCCGAAATAAAAGAGTTCTAATACTAATAAAATACAACAAAGGGAAGTTTTCGCATAAAATTCTGTGTCGTAGCTCGCTCGAGCAAGGATTATCATCGCTCGCGCGACCTTAAGTGATCGCTCGCGCGACTTTAAAATCATCTCCTTAACTCGTGCGCGCGACTTTAAGTGCTCGTTCTCTCTGCTGTTCGATCTTGCCGTTCCCCATCAATAATACAAAATATAGTCATTTTTTAGGGTTAATGCCGCAGTATATGAGACATGAACAAGCCCAAAAAAAGGTTCCCGCACAAAGCCATCATTATCAACAAATCTTAAAACAATAGCCATTTGCCCCTTTGTTGACTCATCACGATCTTTATCAACAAGTACGCAAAATTTTGCATCACCAATTTCTTTGCGAATTACCTTCTTCACTTTATTTGAAAAAACATGTAAGATTTTTTTTGTATCATTGGTGAAGTGTAATATGCATTTTTTTTAGCTTTAGCAATCACTTCGGCAACCTTTTCATTGTATGAAACCACCAAACCCAATATTTCAAGAATATTTCCTCGATTGGTTGAACTCACACTTTCATCCCAACCTCTAAAAGCAATATCTTGAAATGCAAGTACTCGAACAGTATCAATTGAAGCTTTCAAGTGCAGCTGATTGTTTGCAATTTGTTCAAAAGTGAAATTTTTAAACACATTTTGTATGTGTTGTGATTGGTTCATCAAGTCCTCACATGACCTCTCAACAATTATGTGAGCTAAATTAGGATCTTGCTCTATGTGATTAAAAAAAGCACAATTTTTTCCATCCCTAACTTTCTTCCAATTTGTGAATCCATCAGCAGTGAATCCACGTTGCTTGGGATGCGTAGATGGCTTAGCATAGAGAAAGCATGGCAAACAAAAGGCTGCATCTTTATCCGACGAATATTCAAGTCATGAAGAAAATAGCTTGAACCACGAAGGTTGAAAGTTGCGAAGATAACTTACTGGTCCAGATTTAGGGTATTTGAGAGAGTAGGATGGACCAACTTTAATGTAAGCTAGTTGAATTTCATCCCGTTGATTAATATCATAATCTCATATCTGACGACGCAATTCAGGATCACACTCCAATGAACTCATATTAATTTCTTTCGTGCCAATTTTTTGAGATTTTTTAGGAGGCGCTACAGGGCTTTCAGGGATATTAGATGTTGGCGATGATGCATCACTAACATTGGCTTCTGAATTTTGTGCATTTTTCCTTTTGAAAAGGTCAACTATTGTATTTGATTTTGGCTTCATCTATAAATAAAGAAAGTGAAACAAACTCAATTAGTAAATTGGCTAAAGAGATCAAGTGATTTAGGTTCTTAGCCTTTAGAGATTTAAGGTTTTCGGATTTCGAGAATTAGAGATTTAGGGTTTACATGTTATCAATTTAGGGATTACACAAAGTCACTAGAAAATGTTTAGCTAAAGAATCATGCTCATAAATGGATGTGAACTATCCAGTTGGCGAACTTTAATATCAGCCATTAAAATTATGACAACGGTTGGTAGTAGAATCATATGATTTAAAACTTTTAAAAAATGTGATTTATGGGCACATTGCCTTTCAATCTGTGATCTATCACCTTGACAAGCCCTTACGGGCTAAACTCGGAGTTAAAGTAAGTTTGGAAAGAAACTTTCAAGTAAACAGGAACAAATCATATTGATTAAAGATGACCTAGATAAATTTTATCAAAGATGACCTAGATGGATTTGAAGGTGGACCAATATGAAATTTAAGAAAAAAACTATAAAATAATAGAGTAAACTAAAAATTAAATTCATAGGCATGTAGCATTACAACAGTCTCTTCACATCTCACATAGGACAAAAGTTAGCATTACAAAAGTCTCTTCATATCTCACATAGGACAAAAGTCTTAAATACATGCACATCCCCAAAAGTCATTAAAGAACTATATGATTATTAAATATTATTCCATTTGTGTCTTATTTGGTGAAGTACCAACTAAGGTGCTTTCACCAACAACCAGCAGCATGGTACAAAAGCCCCTAACGAGAGTATAGGCCATGGTGGATCTCATAGCACTAATTGTCCAACACCAAAAATTTCCGGCCCACCAGATCGTTACTAGCGGCACCAAAATTCCGAGATCCAAAGTACTATAAGGGGAATTTTTTTTTTAAATTAGAGGATTTTAAAATTATGCTTGAAGGAAATCAAGAGCCTATTTAGGAGAATTTCGGCGAAATTTCGACAAATATAGCCAAAATTTGTCTCTATGAATCGGATAACGGTGCCTCAGATTGTACTTCACCAAATAAGACAAAAATGGAATAGTATTTAATAATCATTTAGCTCTTTAATGACTTTTGAAGATGAGTTCAACCAATAGGAAATTTTCTTTGAAATATTAGTAATTTCACAATGAAAATGATTATGATTAAAGAAAATTTAAACTCAAATGATACAAAATAAATCAAGTTTTAAAGTGAAGAAGGCAATGTACATACAATTAAAAATTTATATAAAGCTGATGAAGATCTGGATGAGTCAAAGGAGCAAATGACTATTGTTAAGATGATGATAAAGATGTTTTTTTTGGATTTGTTCATGTCTTTAATTGACATTAAAAAAAAAAATATATTGTATTCTTATAGTCTAGACATTCAAAACATTCGAGGGCAAGGATATGACGGTACAAGTAACATGAGAGGTGGGATGAATGGGTTGCAAGCTTTGGTTTCAAACGATTGTCATTACGCCTACTATATTCATTGTTTCACTCACCATTTGCAATTGGCATTAGTGGCAACATCAAAAGAAGTTATTCGTATTCATCAATTTTTTACTAAGTTGAATTCTATTGTCAATATTATTGGTGCCTCATGTAATCGTTGGGAAGATTTTGAGAGTTGCTCAAACTGCTGTAAATGCTCAATTAATTGAAATGATGATATTGAGAGTGGAATAGGACTTAATCAAATTGGTACTTTACAACGGGTTGGAGATAATCGTTGGAGTTCTCACTTGAGATCAGTTTCTAGTTTGATCAAATTATTTAGTCCAACAACATATGAAGTTTTTTTTTTAAATCATTGACGAGGGAACTACTTCTTCCCAACGAGCAGAAGCAGACTCAATTTATCAGACAATGGCTTCATTGAATCTATCTTCATTTTCCATCTCATGAAAGAAATTATGCAGATCACTGAACTTTTATGTCAAAAATTGCAAGCCAAATCTCTAAGACATTTTAAATGCCACGCATCTTGTTTCATACACTAAAGCATGCATCCAGGAATTTAGAGATGATAAATGAAATACTTTACTTACTGATGTGAAGTTATTTTGCGAGAAACGCAATATAGAAGTCTCTGATATTAATGCTCTTTATGTTGAGAGAGGGGATCGAGCTCGCCATCAACAAGCTGACTATTCAATTGAGCATCATTATCGAGCGGATATTTTTTGTGTTCTAATAGATTCTCAATTGCAAGAATTAAATTGCCGGTTCAGTGACGATTTGGTGGAGGTACTTATTCTCAACTCGACTCTTGATCCTCGAGTTGCACGCGAATCTCTTAGACTTGGTGATATTTGTCAGTTAGTAAACAAATTTTATCCGCAAGACTTCACAAATTTTGAGAAGAACAATTAAAAATAGAACTTTACCGTTTTGAGTACAACATAGTTCGACATTCAGACTTTCAGGGATTGTCAAATATTTCTGAATTGTGTCCATGGTTGGTTCGCACCAGAAATTCAATTATCTACCAACTTGTTTATCGAGTTGTTGTACTTGTGCTTACTCTTCCCATTTCTACTGCAACCATGAAATTTCAGCCGAAACGCGTCAATTTCGGTAGCCCCCGAAACGAAAACTACAAAAATTCAGTTTCGGTATACCAGTAGCATATTATCGGCTGATAATTTAAAATTATCGGCCTATAATTTGGTGTTAGCAAATTATCGGCCGATATTGTGCTACTTCAAAAAGAAAAACGGCTTGGGTCTCAAAATTTCGGATTCGGCCAAGAACGAAACCGAAACGAAAACCGAAATTTTGATCCTTGACTGCAACTACAAAACGAGCATTTTCAGCCATGAATATTATCAAAAGCAGGCTTCGAAATAAAATTGAAGATGAGTTTCTGAAGGATTCTTTGATGATATATATCGAAAGAGAAATTGCTGCGAAATTTAGTACGTCGAATTACATTTCGTTAGGTGATTGAGTTTAAATTTAAATATATTAAAAAATAATTATTTTATAGTTTTCTTTTCTTTATACTTTGCTAATACTTAATGAATGCTATTTTTATTTTTTATGATCTTCATATATTTTTCACTCATGATTTGGAGTTTGGGGCCTCTATCTTGATACATTTTTTATTTACACTTTGGCCTAGTCTAATAAAAGTTTCTGGCTCCGTCCCTGCTCGAGACGTAGCACAAACCTCCAAACACCAAACCTAGGTATGTGGCTATCTAACCAAGAAATGATAGAAACTGGGATTGGATCTTTGCCCCAGTGGTGATTCCTTCAAGCATTTAGTGTTGAAGTTGGGAGTTCAAATCCCATGCTTACCAATCAGAAAAAAGGAATTAAAAAGGAGAAGAAAGAAACTTTTGACCGAAAAAGCACTGAAGTTTCAATTGAGTTTGAAGCCATTAAGTCAACCTTAGAACATTCAAAATTATTTATCTATATAGCAAGGTGAACAAGACATGCTAATTTCATGCCAAAAGTTGTAATGCATGCATTTACCCATAGACCTAAGCAAATCAGATGATTATCCATAACTAGAAACTAGAAAGTACAAACATCTACAAAAGCTAGGCCCTAAGATAAGAACCAAATCATTAAACACCTCTAATTCTTAGGAATAAAGAAATATACAAGCAGCACTTTGTTAAGCATAATGGCTGAATAGTCAAACGAAGTTCAATAACCGCCCTTACCTCAAATGAGAGATCGATCCTGAAAATATATGCAACTGAAGAGACTATGGAAATAGATGAGGCAGTGATGAAAAGTCTCAATAAATTGACGTTACTGCGCCTCCAACCTTTTCAACAAGAAAATTGCTGAATATCAAACAACCTCTTTCGAAATCGAACAGATCCTAAGTTACATATTAATTTAAAAAGCAAACAAGCATTAGGAATTTAACACGGAAAAACCTATTTCTCCAGTTAAGAGGGAAATGAAACCACAAGCGATTGACAAAATAACAAGCCTATCAAGACCCTTATCCAGTGATGCAAATATAAATGCCAACAGCACTCCCATCATCTGACTGACAGCCTGCAAAAAGGAAGAAAAAAAAGGGGTAATCCTATACCTTTGTATTCAATTCCTCATTTTGAAATTAAACTAACAGGCAATTAATGGTGGAAATCCTATTCATCAACTCAAAGAACTATAAGCCAAGCAGTACAATAAACTAATACATTAAAAGAATATAAAGATGCATCCTCATTTCTATGATACCTTTACCTACTCTAATAACAGCATAAAATGTTGGAATACTATACATTTTAAGAAGTGTGTCGCGGAACCTATTAACTAGCTGGTTGAGATCTATATTTCCCCTTGGTATTGTAGGTACTAGGATTTAGCATTGAACTAGTGCCAGAATTATTCCAACAGAAGCTCATTTCAACAATCAGACCTGCTAATATGATTAAGTGCCTAATGTGTAGTACTTAAAAAGGATGCTAAAAGATGTCTTATAGAAGCAAGCACAAAAAACCATTGAGTCATTGACACTGTGCAATAGAGGAAGCTCCACATTGTTGATACTAATTCTATAAAACATGTGTCTCACATATTTTTGGTGATCTTTCATGGCATGAGAGAACATGTGTGTGTGTGAGTGTGATGATTGATTTGTTGTTGAGATTGACACTAGTCACTAACATAGCTCCTCTCACCAGCATATTTTTAGGTCATGGACTCATGGGGTGCCAAGTGGGGCCCATTGTTGGTCAATCCACTTTATCCAAGTGGTTAGGCAGAATGTAAACTTCACTTAGCCCAAATAAAATGTAACTATTAGCAGATCAGTACCATCCAATCCAAGCGCTTCAATGTGAACCCTACATTAGAAATGAACAATGGTCTAAACTAGAGAGCCCAGATCAAATGGTTCGAATCCTTTGATGGGCACCAATTTCAGGCTAACGACAGTTCACATGATGCCTTCCAATTTGAATGACTTGGATGGTCAAGGATGTGTGCCATGTGGCAAAACAAGAGCACTTATGAGTTTTCCTTCTATTGATGTAGGTGATGCCCCACCAGGCCTTTGTTTTTCAATGGAAGAAAGCAAGGTTGGCAATATTAAATGGATTTATGCTATAAAGCATACCACATCGATACTTTTTTTATTGTTCATAGCTTTGTAGTTAGAATTCTCCATTTAGGAGATGTGACAGCTTTTATATGGGATCAAATGCACTGCGTCTGAGAACAATGAACCTCCACCATGTTTAAGTGTAACGAGCCTCCATGCCAGGTGTCAACAAATTTCAACTACTAAGTTTTTTATCGGTACTAATCCAGTTATTAAATTATGCAGTGTTAATGTGTATTATTTATGACTTATATTCACCTCGAAAGCAGTAACAATTATTAAGCATGCCCACTCTTATTTTATTTTTATTTTTAAAAATAAATAGCAATAATAATAATCAATAATCAAGCACACAATTTACTTTCAACTCACTAGAATTATGTTGAAATGGAATTATATTATTGAAATTTTACAAAAGGAATCCATTATTTATCATTTCTCCAAACATAAACATATCATTAAGCAAAACAAGTGCAAAACTTGCAATTTTCAATTGATCATGAAAGAAAATATGAAAATTTTCCTACTAATAGATGGTTAAGAACGAAATTAGAGACTAATTAGAGATCAAAAAATAATTTTTCATCAATTACTCTGATAAAAGTGTATAAAAATACCTGTATGGAGATCAAAGTGTGGAGCTGAGACTTCCCCTTGGCGACTTTCGTGTATCCTATTGAAACACCAATGCAAAGAAGACGATAGGTTAAAAAAACAGTTGGAATTGATCAAATTTTTTAGGGACTAAACCCTTAAACCCCAGAAGGGATATAAATGATAATAATATATAGTGATAAATCGTACTGGGATCTACGAGCATGCGGTAGGAGAAATCTGAGCCGTCGGTTCCAGAAGGCCGCCCAGATGCAGGTCTCCTTTGCTGCATCGCTGAAACACTGGATAATATACCACTCCTTTCGTTCTCTTTCGTTTCTTTCTTTCTCCAAAACTTTGATCAATAGTTATTTCTTGGGTGGATCCCTCTAAAATGAGCTTGGTGTGTAATACGCCCATCGTTTACCCGGAACAAATATAGGGTAACTGACCCGTTCATTCTCTCGTGTTAACAGGTCACCATCTCCAAGTCTCACTTTCCTTCCATCTATATTACATCGTGCCACGTAGCATATATTTCTAATCAATTTAAGTCATTCAAATAAAAGGCTATCATTATTCACACTCCATTATACTGCTGTCTCACTCCAGTGTTAAAAAACCCGACTAAAAACGGACCATTGTAAAACTCAGACTCCAACTTTATTTTTGTTTTATTTTTTTTATTTGGGTGAGAAAGTAATCTCTTGGGGCGTGAATAATGGTACTCAAGAAAATTGTTCATACAATAACCCAACATTTGAATTGTATTCAACCTAAAATTAGTTATTGCTATATTTAAAGTTAATTAATTAAAATTAAACAATAGTTCGATTCCTATGATGATTGTGATTTTTTCCTTTTTTTTGATGATTGTGATTTTTGGTCTGCCATTTAATTGAGTTGAATTATTGAAAATATCGCATCACAAGAATATTATCTTAAACAAGGATTTAATGTCGGATATATATTTGCAAATAGGTAGTGTGAGAGGCTGATACATATAGGATATGCCAGATAAGTCTCCGCCAACCCAGCCGATATTTCAACACCCTTTCTGAAATTTTAAAAAATAAAAAGGTTAATATAAATAAATTTTCCAAGAAGGGTAATTTCAATATTTTGTCGGACTCACATTAGATATATATCAGCCGATATGACGGGATATGACCCAATATTTGAGCCCATATAATATCGGAGTGCATATCTGTATCCGATGGAGCAAAACCCAATACGGATATATATATATATATATGACCCATATTTAAAACCATAATCCTAACTAAATACGGATATGTAACGGATATATATGGCCCGTATTTAAAACCCAATACGGATATTTAAAACCATGTTGTTAACTAGGACTCTTAGCTCCACGGTAATGCCCTCACCAGTATAATCATTTCCATTACTCACTATCTACTTTGAGTGAGGAAACGGTCGGTCGGGCCCGCGCAAACTTTTAGCTGCGAGACGGGAAAAGAGCATAGGCTGTCCCATAGTGCACCCTGACTCAATTCGACCCAGCAGATCGAGAGTATATGTTTGATCCGACCCACAAAAGTAACCCAACCTAACGCCTCTCCTGAAAAACTAACCCAAGCCAATTAAAAAATCCCTATTTTCCTTTCGATCCTTAGAGACCAATTCGAGCAAGTCTTCATTGGCCGTATATAAAATATCACGTTGAGGTGATCCAACTGGACTCGATTTTTGCCCACCCCGGCCCTTGAGTTGAAATGATCCAACATTACCCGAAGGTTGCATCTGATGCTTCATGCCTGACCCGACCTGATGGGTCAAATTTATATGCCCAACTCACTAAGAAACCTGGGTCAGGTGAGTCGGGTGTTGGGTGGACCCAACCTGTTAATAGTCCTAGGTCAACATTGTCAAGCAACAATACAAAGATACACAGACATGGCTAGACATCGGAATACAATGAAAAAATGTTAGCCATTTCAAAACATTGAACTATTAGATAAATAATTTTAGCCTAAGCATTTTAGCCCCTATGTGACAACACTTTTCAAAAATCACTTTTGGAGGAAAAAATTGTTTGAGAAGTAACGTGTTGTGTTGTTTGAGAAGTAATATTGTCTCTCTTCTTTTAATAACCCTATATTTGAGAAACATCATTGGGTTTGCTTCTCCAAAACATCATCTTTAGAAGCAGGAAACACCTATTTTAACTAGAGATGCATCATATTTCAGATAAGTTTCTCTTACTGAAGCATATGCCTTCCTCTCATATGCAACTTTGCCAAACAAGGCTTTAGATTTGTCTTGCTCAAATTCATGTTCAACCTAGACGCAAAACATATATTTCTTAACACCAATGTGGTATTTATGAGAATGTGGTTAGTTAAAACTTAATAAAATTGATGGAGTTGAGCTTAGATGTATTGCAAGGCCACTTCAGCAAATAGTAAGGCCCCATTTGGCGTGTATAGAGACCCACTTCCAGTTCTAGCAGTGAGAAGCGGCTCCACCCTATATCTCCATGTTCAATTAATACAACTTCTCACCTTGATTTCACTTAAAATAACTTCATGTAAAAACTAGGGTAATGTCCTTGGGTGAATCATACTTTTTATCCAATATTTCAATGAACCGTGCTTTTCAAAAGTAACTTTGCCAAATAGGGCCTACTTAATGATAAAAATGGACAAAAGTTGGAAGCAGCCAAAACCAATTTCAGGCTCTGGCGTTTGCGCGGAACTTTTTTAAGTGGAAGCAGAAAAGCTAGAGTTGCTCCAACAATTAGAGCCTAAGACTGTGTTTGGGTTAGTTCTTATAAGAGTAGAAGCAGCTCTCTGTCTGCTCTCTATCAAAGCAGATAAAATCTACTCTAGCATAAAGCAGACAGAGAGCAGTTTTATCACTTAAAACAGCTCCATGCCAGAGCAAATGGGGCGAGGAACTGTGTTACCAAACATGAATGCAATTCTCTATCGGAGCCAAAGATCAAATTGCTCTTTGCCCTGAAAGAGCTAACCCAAATGCAGCCAAGAGTTTCAATGGCTAAGGGATAAGGCAACACTATCTCTAAGATTCAATTAAGCCTTGACTCAAATCATTTTCTGTTAAACTAAGGTAGAGACCAATCTCCTCACTAAACATACTTTCAGCACTTCTCATTGAAAAAGAAAGAGGAAAAAAAAAAAGAACACCCAATTGCACATGTTACATGTCTCCACGGAAGAGAGAAGACATCAGCTCATTTTCTTGGCACTTTTTTTTTTTTTTGATAACTTGAGCATCCGGACCTCTTAGATCACCCAAATAATCCTCATGGCACATGCATGCCCCAAGTTAGCACATACCGGATCAGCATGGAATAAATCCCCTAGAGTGGCCTTAAAGACAGGACCAACGAGATGTTGGCTCATTGTAAACAAACAGGGCATAAAGAAGTTCCATTCATAGAGGGTCACATATATATATATATATATATATCAAAATTGTTTCCTTTCCTCATCTTTTTACAGCAAAAAAAGGAAAGAGACGCTTACCACAAGAACTTATCAATTGTAGAATGGGTTATATATATATATATATGAGATCAAGATATGCAAGTCCTCTTAGTTGGGATGAGCTGTGAAGTAGGCGAGAAGGCCGACGAGAGGCGCATTTATGTATGTGCAAGGTTCTGATTCCTGGAAAAAGGCTCGAGAATCAAGAAACCCATCAGATTTGTTGTGTCCACCGACGACAGCCCCAATGAGCAAGTTAGGATTGGAAGCATTGGATAAGAAGAATGGAGTCCCTCCTTTGCAGTCAATGTGTTGTGGGTGTTGATCTACGGAGGGCAGAGATGAACCTCGATGGTGTATCCTCTGAGGAAACTTGTTTCCGTATCCCACCATGTACGACATCTTTAACGGATTGTCTCCAAGAATGTAATCAACCTACAACAAGTTCAAATGTTGCATTTCAATTATTGATGTGAATAACAGAAGCATTAATCAACCTACAACAAGTTCAAATGTCGCATATTATTGATTTGAAAATCATAAGCATTTAGGCCGTGTTTGATAACAAAATGCAATTATACAGGTGGAAATGAAATGTACCCTCTAATTTTTGTTATTTGATAATTATATAAGGAGATTAAAATGAAATTAAGTGGGCCCGGCATGAAAATTTAATTTCCATTCATTAAGTTATTTTAGGAGGAAACCATTTCAATCTTTTAAGTGACTAAAATTAAATTTCCCACTAATAAAATAATAATTTTTTGTCATTACAAATCTAAAGTTACTTGTAAAAAAGATAAAAAATTATCTTTTAACTTTTAAAATGTAACTTCTATTTCTATGACCATCATATCAGCATGATCACTATGACCACCATATTATCTACTTTATACTCTTTTTAGCTAATATTTGACTTTGGTTAAAGTTTGAATTTTAATCAAACTTTAACAAGATTTATAAGTTATTTAAAATTTTGACTTTGATCAAACTTTGACTAGTTAAATATGATAATAATTTGTAAGTTAGTAATATATTATCAAATTTTTAGGGGGTCAAAGGTTGACTATATGGTCAAACTTTGACTTTTAAATAAAATTTTACTTTTTATTAAACTTTGACTCCTATAATTTGATGGCGAAAAAAAGATACTAACGTGTTGATCTATCATGTGATACTAGATTCTCAATTTTTATTAGTAAATAATTTGATTTTTAGTCAAACTTTGACTTTTAAAAAATAAGTCAAACTCAAAACTTAATTATAAATAGAGTCTATTACTACATAAGTTCATAACGTATCAGTTAAATTTTTTCTTGATTAAAGTTTGACATTTTGCCAAAGTTTGATTTTTATAAACAGTTATAAATTTTAATTAGTGAAATATTATAATTAAAAATATCTATCATTATTTTAATCTGTAACTTCAAAATGCATTGCCTCATTTTTATTGGTCAAAGTTCGACTTTAGTCAAAATTTGAGAAGTGTATCTTAACATTTCAGAGTGATTATTACTGTGTTAATTTATATTTGGTAATATAAATTTTTATTACTTAAAGTTTGATATTTGGCCAAACTTTGACTTTGTAACACAATTTTATTTTTTGTCGAACTTTTGTAGCAAGATTGAAGTTATTATTTTATTAATTTATTACTTTGCAGTACATTATCAATTTTTTTATATATATTTTTTTTTAAACATTTAGTCAAAGTTTAACTTTTTTAAAAGTTGATATTTTTTTACTAGCGTAACATAGCAATGAATATGAATACTATTATGTTAATTGGTAGTTTAGCGATGCATTGTCGAATTTTCTATTGGTCAAAATTTAACTTTTTTTTAAATTCAATTTTCCTTCAACATGTAACGTTATAATACATACTAGCATTTACTATATAACTTTAAACTTTAATTTTAAAAACTTTTATTGATCAAAGTTTGGCTTTTATTAAAAGTGGATACTTAGTCAAATTTTGATTAATGTAACCTAACGATAGATATAAATACTGTTATGTTAATTTACAGTTTAACTTTTGTAACTTGTAGGTACATTGCAAAAAAATTAATTTGCTTTCAACGTGTAACCTTATAGTAGATACTAGCATTTACAACTTTGTTATTTAACTTTACACATTTTTATTGATCAAAATTTTAAAATTGATCAAAGTTTGACTTTTCAAACTCTTACTTGTTATTTGGTAATAAATAGTGATTACTATGATGTTAACTAGTAACATGATAGAATATCATTAAAAAGTTTATTGGTCAATACTTGACTTTGGTTATAATTTTGATATTAAAAAAATAGTCAATCTTTGACTAGTGGAATACGAAGTGAGAAGTTAGGTATTTTTCTATCTTACTAAGTATTTGTTCAAACTAACTTCTATTTTCATAAAACTAGAAAATATAGAAAGTATCATATTTTTTTCTAAATACTTTTGATCCAAACTTAAAAACGCATTTTCAAATTCTTTTTCAAACAAGAGAAATCAATTTCCAATGAAAGTCATTTCTCAAACACACTAATCAAACAGTCGAAAATTCGTTTTCAGAGGAAATCATTTCCCAGAAAATTGATTTCATTTCCTCTTTGGAGTTTCTATGCTAAATAGAATTAGCTATAATTACGATCAACTCTATCTTTCTTATGAAAACAAAAAATGTTTCTAGAAGTCAATGAAGTCAATTCTATTAAGGACTCTAAAACATGTGCAGATCTCCAGGCCGACATTTAGGCTGACATGGTGCACGGCTCACACGGCATGCCCCGATGATTGGATCCAGAACAGTTTACTTAGATCTTTATGATTACCTGGGTTTTGGCGAGCTGTATAAGCCTTGATGAATCTGCAGTGACCGTGCCACAATGAACAACTTCATTTGCTTGCTTGAGATAGATACCATAGACGAGCAATAGAAAGGCAACGGAAACTGGGTTTTGCATGTTGCTTCCTCCTCTTTTAAAAATAAGCCCACCTGAGATCCATTCAAAGAAATAGTTCAACCTGGGAGTTTAGGGAGTTTATGGTATCCACTCATAACATATTTAACATGTTTCAATGCATGAAATGTAGAAAATATGAAAATAATTACATCATTGGGAACATGAAGTCTTGAGTGAATCCTTGGAGTTTAGGGAGCATCAAGTTTGTGTGTGTCTGTGAGAGAGAGAGAGAGATCAAATCTTCTGAAAATATTCACTGGGGATTTGCCCTAATTGAAAAACAAGGTTTTCCATTTACTGACATTTGGGCAGGTCTCTCGTTTAGGCTATCTGATTAGTTTCATAATTTTATTTGGATGATAAGTCTAGTTCCTCCAATATTCTTATTATTGTAACTTAATTCTTGTAGTGTTAAATTTAGTTATATTTCAATCCTACAAAATAGCAAAACAACTTTAGTAACAAATATTATGGGTCTAATTAATACTTGGTTCACATTTTAAAGTTTGAACTTTATATTTTCACCTTTTCCTTAACCGACCAACTCTAAGCCGAGCCAGTTTCAGCTAGCACAAAAAGTCAGATATACCCCTTCTTGCACTTTTTTCGTTCTACATAGTTTAAAATTTTAAATATTTGCACTTTTTATACTTACGCCATGTGAAACAGAATCTATGGCGTCTAATTTGAAGGTCACAATATAAAATCAATGGTGCCAAAGATTAACACGAAAAAAAAGCGATATCGCCTCTTTAAAAAAATAAATATAAATAAATAAATAATAATAATAAATTAAAATAGTCGATGGCAACTCTTTAAGCAGTCTGTACAAACAGTCGATGGCAACTCTTTAAATAGTCGGTACCGACTGCTTATAGAGGCGAACAGTCGCCATCGACTGTTTAAAGAGTTGGTATCAACTGTTTAAAGAGTCGAACAGTCGCCATCGACTGTTTAAAGAATCGGTGTCGATTGTTTAAAGAGTCGGCATCGATTGTTTTAAAAAAAAAAATCTTTTTTTTAAAGAGGCGATATCGACTTTTTTCGTGTCTATCTTTGGCACCATCGATTTTATATTGTGGCCTTCAAATCAGACGGCATAGATCTCGTTTCACATCGCATAAATATAAAAAAGTGTAAATATTTAAAATTTTAAACTATATAGAGCGAAAAAAAAGTGTAAGAAGGGGTATTTTTGACTTTTTGTGTTAGCTAGAACTAGCTCGGCTTGGAGCCGATCGGTTTGGTTAAAGGTGAAAATATAAATTTCTCATATATATATATATATAAGCAAATGGGACAATGAGTTTGAACCCATATATTATAAAGGTGAGTTTTATTTATGTTTAAATGATTGAAATGTCCTTGTAAAACTTATAAATCACTTCAAATAATTTAAAAAAAATATATCCCACCCTCTCATCTTTTCATTTCCTAATTCCCTTATATATATATATATATATAAAGGTGAGTTTTATTTATTTTTAAATGATTGGAATGTCCTTGTAAAACTTATAAATCACTTCAAATAATTTTTTTTTTTAATTTCTCACCCTCTTTTTCATTTCCTAATTCCCTTTTATATATATATATATATATATATATGCAGGCAAATGGGACAATGGGTTTGAACCCATATATTATAAAGGTGAGTTTTATTTATTTTTAAATGATTAGAATGTCCTTGTAAAACTAATAAATCACTTCAAATAATTTTTTTTTTAAATCAGTCACCCTCTCATCCTTTCATTTCCTAATTCCCTTACCTTCATCTCTCCCCTCTTCTCACAAAATCTAATAGCACTTCTACGGCCCCTCTCATTCATCTTTTTGATCGTTCTCCACACGTGCATCACTCTAGTATATCCTTACTACCGTAAAAGTAAAAAATAGTCTCTGTCAATTTTTTTCATGCCTAAAATGCCTCCAACTCAAAAGTCTCAAACATAGACATGTGTAGTTTCCTATATTACCTTGGTTGTAATCCCTAAAATCTAAGACCCTGGCCTTGTAGAAATAAAGAAACAAATAGAATTTTTGAAAACAAACGGTGCGATCTTAAATATGCCTAAAATGCCTCTAACTCAAAAGTCCCAAACATAGACATGTGTGGTTTCCTATGTTACCTTGATTCTAATCCCTAAATTTTAGGACTCTGGCCTTGTAGAAATAAAGAAACAAATAGAATTTTTGGAAACAATAGCCCCATGAACAAATCTCGGGTTTCCTTTTTTAACCCTTCAAAGGAGGCATCTACCAAAAGTGCCTTTTTTATTCTAAAAATATATTTTTTCCTTCACTCTCCAATATAAAAACTTTCCTATTCTTTATCCCTAAAACTTTCCTATTTTTTCTCCCTCCAAAACACATTTCCCACGCACTCCAAGAAATATATAAGTAACATCTCTATTACAATGCAAGATTCTTTCTTCTCCACCTAGGTTTCACATGTAAATCGTTGACTATTTTGAATCTGACGATGGAGATCCTTTTTCATCGTAATTTTTCAAAAGATGAATTTTGAGATTATTGGCCTACCATAAAATGCTCAATTTTTTATTATACATGACACACATCTCAAAAAATAACACAGGGACAAGTCGAGTTTCCTTTTTTAACTCTACAAAGTAGGCATCTACCACGAGTGCCCTTTTTTATTCCAAAAATACACTTTTTCCTTCTCTCTCAAAAATAAAAACTTTCTAATTTTTTATCCCTAAAGCTTTCTTATTTTTCTCCCAAAAATAAAAACTTTCCTATTTATTCTCCCTCTAAAAAACTCCAAAAAATACATAAGTAGTATCACTATTTCCAATGCAAAATTCTTTCTTCTCCACCCAGGTTTCACATGCTTAAACTGTTGACTATTTTTAATTAGATGATGGAGATCCTTTTTTGCCCTAATTTTTCACAAAATGGATCTTGAGATCATTGGCCTACCATCAAATGCTCAATTTTTTTATTATACAAGGCATGCATCCTAAAAAATGAACATAATAACAAGGACAGATTAAATGTGATTCTTGGACACTTTTCGAGATGTGGGTCATGTAAAATAAAAAATCTGACCGTCCAATGGGAGAATTATTGTCTCAAGATCGATTGTGTGAAAGATTGGGAGAAAAATGATTTCCATCATCATTAAGATGTGAAATTCAAGTAAAATGCCCAAAGTAGAAATTTTTTCCACATAGTTGAAAGATTTAAATATGATCTAGATCATCACCCTATAAAGAATAAAAATCATGAAGGTCAAGATTCTCTCACATCCAAGGGCTACATATGTGGTTGAACTCTAAATCCGATTCAACCTGATTGGACCTGACCAATGCCCTTTCAATATAAAATGACAACAATTAATACTCTTGCTTTTCATTTCAACTTTTCTCTTCTTCTTGTCACTCAGAGATATTATTTAAAAGATTTAATCTTTAATAAATTTATAAAAAATAAAATCGGGATTCAAAAGATTGATTCGGGCTCCAAAAGACTGATTCAGGTTTCAAAAGCTTGACTCGAGCTTCCAAGGCCCAAAAGTTTTTTTTTTTTTTTTGTCTAATTTCTTTTTCAAATGGTAGCCTGAATCAAGCTCTCATAAATCGCATCAAACACAAAAAATCAAAATTAGGGTCTGATTGCCCGACACGATTTTGAGAAGCTTGACGAATGTACAAGCTACAAGAAGTTGACTCTAGCACTGAATCGGTCACGAGTAGTCCACACAGTGCACCTTAAAATACTCGATTCGAACTCAAAAACATCAAATCCAGAATCTAAAGACTGATACGATCTTGTTCTAACTTCCAATCTATTCTGGGAGTAAATAATTTTGAAAAACGAACCATGATGGCGTCATGTGATATTTGCCCAAAAGGTATTTTGGCCTTTATGGCCTTCATCAATTCAAGCCGCTTGGAGATGATTTGACATTTATCATTAAACGACTAACCTAAGGATAAAATGGTTATTTTCACTTTGACATTAATAGTTATTATTTTCTCTGAAGTAAAGGAATTGTTACTACACCTTATGAGTGATATCTTATTTTATATGGTTTGATTTTATAAAATTATCTTATTAATAGTTATTTTTTCTCTTAAGTAAAGGAATTGTCACTACACCTTATGGGTGATATATTATTTTGTATGGTATGATTTTATAAAAATGTCTTGAGATCATGGGTCTACCATCACACAAACATATTTTGAGTGATATATTATTTTGTACGGTTTGATTTTATGAAAATATCTTGAGATCATGGGTCTACCATCCGACAAACATATTTTGATACTGAGTGAAATAGATCCAACAAAATGAACATGATCATAGGCTTACATCAAATATGGTTCTCAGATA
Source organism: Chloranthus sessilifolius (assembly GCA_021018995.1). Lineage (NCBI taxonomy): Eukaryota > Viridiplantae > Streptophyta > Magnoliopsida > Chloranthales > Chloranthaceae > Chloranthus > Chloranthus sessilifolius. Next base: position 104,270,132 of record CM037595.1, on the reverse strand, counting down.
ACTTTTTGGATGTCTGCCATGCAAAATCAAGATCTTAACATTTGATGGTATGGCCATGATATCAAGATTTATGATGTCGAAGATTAAGTTGAAAAACGATCTTAATTGTCTATTCAAAATTATCACTAGTTAGACACAAGAAACCTGAGTTGAGACAGCATTGATGAACACAAAAAAGATCATTTTACATCCAAATATCTAACACAAAAGATCTTGAGATCACCATCATTGATTCAAAGCAATCAACGATTTAAGCACATAAAACTCGGGATAAGACTGCTTTGAATCAGATGATGGAGATTTTTTCATCCAAATCTTCATCATAATAGATGTTGAGATCATGGGCCTACCATCAAACGATCATATTTAGATTTCACGTGGTACACATCAAATGTAGTTATCAGATCACTTATCAAAACATATGTCAGGTATAATTAAGATCTTACTGTTTGATGATAAGACCATGATCTCAAGATTTATTTTCTGGAATTGCAATGAAAAATTATTATTCGCATAATTATTTGTAGTGCTGATAAAAATAATAAAAGAATATAATTTTTTCTCTATTAATATTTGTAGATTAATACGTGCAATCGCGCGTGCATTTTTTACTAGTATATATATATATATATATATATATATATATATATATATATATATATAGGGAGCCGGTTAGGTCCTCCAATTGAGAACGGTGACTGTCCTCCGAGATACACATGGAGCTCCACGTGGCACCTAAAACACTGTTTGGGTGTCCCGTGGAGCACAAGTGGACGGTTTAGATCAATATTAAAAAAAGAAATTTCGAAAAAAACATTTTAAACCTACAAGTCAAAGTTTAACAGGTTTCATTGGTCCACATTTCACGGTTCAAAAACCACACAGTGGAGATGAGTTTTCAATTATTATTTTTTTCAAAGATGATCTAAGCAATGCACCCGAGCTCCACGTGGCATCGAAACAATATTTTGGATGCCACGTGGAGCTCCACGTGGAAGCTTGGAGGATGGTGACCGTCCTCCCCTGGAGGGCGGGCACCTTTTTCATATATATATATATATATATATATATATATATATATATATTGAAAAGACGAACCTGGTGAGTATTCAACTTCTCTGGTGGGTGAGTCTGGGAGTACACTACAAACAAATTCATCTGCTCCGGGACGGGGTGCCTTTTTCTTTAGTAGATCCTACAACAATAATTAAAAAAAAAAAAAAAAAATTAAAATAATAATAATATAAAATTGGGGTGTATATACTATATACATATCGAATGGAACGTAACCCAATACATTTCGGATATAGCTGATATTTAAATCATGATTAAAACCATAGAAAAATATTTAGAGCTGGGATAAAATTGTGATGATGATGATGATTGATTGATTTGGCACTCAAATATATTCATGATGTGCATCACTTAGAGCTAGCATAGCAGGATTGACCCGTGGATTGGGCAACTTAATAGCAATTGAGAGTTTATAGTGATCAATTTTTCAAAAAAAAAGAAAAGAAAAAGAATTATAGATTATAGTGGAGAAAAAGAAAGGGGGTTTATTAGGGTAATTACTTTGGAAAAGATAATGTTGACACCTCCATTCTTGTTGTCCCACCCGAACTCTGCACTCTTACTTAAGTGCACCTCAGCGACACCACCACTTTCACGCCCAATTCCTTCTTTACTCGAATTTAGTTTGTGTATGTTGTTCGCTACATATTTTTTGTAGCCTCTCTTCCCACTCGCCTTCAGCAGCCATAAAGCTCCCCATATCAATTCATCCTGCACAAATTCGAGCCCACATCAAAATTTTAGGACGTTTTAGAAAAAGTGGATCCAAAATGAAAAATTAACGATCTTTTAGGTTCTTGGATTTGTCAAAGAGAAAATCGTGAACCCATTTTTTTACGATTTTCTAGGTTCTTGGGGTTTGCTAAAAGAGAAAATTTTATACATAATTAAATGCCATCTACAATAAGGATGCTTTGAATAAAATTAAGATGGCATTCATATTTTAGACAGGGACACTGTTAAAAGGAGGACCGATTTATGTAGATAAAGTTTTGGTGGCTGATGTGACACGGTGCAATTGGCTACATAAGTGTTGAGTCTTAATTAATGCTAATCGGTGCAGCCAGTCACGTCACGCCCAAGGGTCAAAATATCGGATTTCCGGTATGTATCGTCCTGACCTCCAAGACGATACGTACCGGGTATCGTCCGATATATTCAATGTATCGGCGATACATTGAATGTATCGGTTTGATACATTCAAAAAACCGGTGTTTTGAAAAAAAATTCCCAAAAAAATCCCAAAAAATCTGAAAAATTATATTTATTTATTTTGTATTTATTTAAACTATTTTTGCTTTTATTTTTGACTTATTTGATACATAATTTAGATGAATATATAAGTAAGATGCCTATTTTGTAACTTAACCCAAATCACATGCATATTTTGTAACTTATTTTTCTCTTAAGATCACATTTTTGACTTAATGTAGTAGATCTTCTAACATTATGTTCGACCAGCTGATCACATGCCTATTTTATTAACAATATTTCATAATTTGATCGATTCCGATGTTTGATATGATTCCGATGTTCCTTTTCCTTCAACCCCTCCCATTCTAAATGTATAAGTGTCGAGCAATGTTAACGGTGTCGAGTCATCGTCCCATGTCGCAATACCTCTATAAGAATCAGAGGTACCAACATCCTCCCCTCCACAACTAGTGCCAACGTCCCCTCCACCATCATCCTCACCACTCCCATCATCACTACCAGGCTGCGTTTCGTCATCAGATCCAACCACTGAATGACGATTCAATCTTCTTTTCCGCTTCGGCGGTTGGGAAGCCTGCTGCTCCGCTACTCTTTCAGCATTGTCCAGCTATTCAGTGCTCTCACTATCCAAGACTGACTCTTCTCTCTCTTCGATCCATTCATTCAAAGGGTCATCCTCCTCGAATATATAATCCAATTGGATGGGATCAAAATAATCACCGTCTGCAAGGTAGAATATGATAGATGAATTAGTATAATATGTAAGTAAGACTTCATATAATTGAGGATCTAAGACTTCATGTAATTGCTTACCACGGTTGGTCCTCTGTATATTCCTGACCCTTAATCGCATGTTGTAGTGGCAGTAGACTAACTTTTCCAATCGGTCCATAGTTAGTCTATTCCTTGTTTTAGTATGAATGAGAGAGAAAGTGCTCCAATTCCGCTCGCAGTTGGACGAGGAACACGTTTGCGACAATACCCTCATTGCTACCCGCCTCAATATCGGACCATCACCTCCATAATGCATCCACCAATCAGCGGGTTTGTCGTGTTTAATTTGGGATTGCGCCAACGGGGTCCCAAATGACCCATGTCTCTTGCGAAACATGTCAATCTATAAAGATGAAACACAGTAAGGCACATATCAATAAATAGATGATAATATCACATGACATTTGACTTATTACTTATAAGGTATGATATTATGATCACTCACATCTCTTATGGATTGGCCTTGGTCCGCCAACTCAGGGAGCATTCTTTGGATTACATTGAGCAAACAGGTATACACTTCATTAGTGTCGCTCAGCTCGAAGCGTCGGGTATACTGGAAGGCTGGATTCAAGTAGTGTGCTACACATCAAATATGAGCAATTTCATCAGTATATGAAAATAATGAATAAATAAATAAAAATCACTACATAATTGTGCAACATGTTATACCTGCTGCATGCAAGTACTGGTGAAATTGTGCATCCCACCTCTTATCGATAATCGCCCAGTATCGTTTATATTTTGTAGGACATTTGGTTTTTATAGCCAATTTTGCCTTATCCATTGACTCATAAACGTACCCCATCGTTGGTTTGTCATCACCATCAACCAATCTCAACACTTGCACCAACGGGGTAGTGACGGCGATCAGGTGGTCGACATCTGCCCAAAACTGCGTGTTGTAGATCAGGTCAGCAACTTCAGTGCAAGCTAGTCTCTTCGCTCGTGGGAGTCCTATTTCATGTTGATTCCATTCTTCCGACGACACCATGCTTTTCAGCTCACGCCTATATCTAGCCAAACTCTGTAGGGTTAAGAACTGTGTTGCAAAACGTGTAATCGTAGGTCGGAGCAACTCATTGTTCGTAAAGGCTCTCATTAAATTGACTTATCCTTTGTTATGCATATGAAGTAATCGTTCTTCCCTTTTGAATAGTTGCCTGTGCCTTGCTTCTCTTTCCTAAATCCTCAAGAATGAGGTCCACGCAATGTGCGGCACACCGGGTCCAGTACAGGTGACGTCTCTTCGCCATTAGTTTTAATCCAGCGGCTTTGTAGTTTGTCGCATTGTCTGTTACCACCTGCACAACCCGCTGCTCTTCAACCTCATGAACTACCATATCCATTAGTTTAAAGAGGTAGTCAGCAGTCTTTACCTGTCTAGAAGCATCAACTGATTTCAAAAATACTGTAAGTTTATCAAACTCTTCTTTGTGGGACCAGTCCATTCATCGCACATAACTGTGCAACCTCTCTCATCCCATACATCCTCAAAGCTCTGTACATAGGCAGTTATCTCATCGTACTCATCTGTTAGTAAGGGCCCAGATATCTCATATGGAGAAGGCTTTTTAACTCCTTGACCAACTTCTGTACTTGTATCAATCATGCTTTTGAAGTACGGCGAGTCTGCTACTTGGCTCGGAATGTGGTTGTATATAAAAAACTTGGCAATGGATTTTCCAAGCTTTTTCCCCATTTTTGCAAGTGAGATTGCACTCAATTTGGTTTGTTTGGAGCTTTCAGTGCTATACATGAATGGATCCATGGGGGCTGTAGTACGGCCTCTAGTAGACGGCCTATAATCCCTCCCAGATCTTGACCTCACGAACCCGGTGATGCTTTCAACATCCTCATCAACATCAACAACATGTGGCCTATGACTAGATCCACCACCGGTAGCAGGCATGGATGGGCCCCTCAACCTGGACCGAAACCGATAATCGGCTTCTTCCTGATCTCGCCGCTGTTGTGCTTCCCTAGCACTCTCTCTCATAGCTCTCGCCATCTGCTCATCCTCATCCTCATCCTCATCATCCTCAGGTACACCTGATGTAAACTCTGGATCTGGCCTCCTGATTCTCTCATATATTTCCCTATCACGATCGGCTTCAACTTTTTTCTTTCCCTTTGCCGCTTGTAAACTAGCTCTGATATTTTCTTTTACCTCTCTGGGTACACTGGGACACCCTCTTATCTCTCCCTTTATATGAGCCAGATGCTCATTTAATCGTGCGATACCTCCTCCCAGCAGTTTTTTTCCACAAACCTTACATTGAATCTGGAGTCTATTACCATCTATTGTTGTATCATATTGCCACGCTGGATCTGTCGAACGTACCATATTTATTTATTTCACCTGCATGAATGAGCAAACGATTGCATTAGAGTAAACATCTAATTTACACTTGAACTTAAAATTTATTTTTTAATTATTGCTATTTTAAAAATATTAGATTATATTTTATTAAATTTATTTGATATTATTCTAATTTTTATAAAATTTAGATTACATTTGAATTTTTATTTTATATTATTCTAATTTTTAAAAGATTAGATTATATTTTATCAAATTTATTTGATATTATTATAATTTTTGAATATTTATTTGATATTATTATAATTTATGAATGTTTATTTGATATTATTTTAATTTATGAATATTTATTTGATATTATTATAATTTATGAATGTTTATTTGATATTATTATAATTTTTGAATATTTATTTGATATTATTATAATTTATGAATATTTATTTGATATTATTTTAATTTATGAATATTTATTTGATATTATTATAATTTATGAATGTTTATTTGATATTATTATAATTTTTGAATGTTTATTTCATATTATTTTAATATTTGAATATTTATTTGATATTATTTTAATTTATGAATATTTATTTGATATTATTATAATTTTTAAAAATTTATTTAAAATTTATTCCATATTATTCTAATATTTTATGGGACATATCTCATAATATTAATTATTTTAATTATATGTGACGGTCACATATAATCAATATGGGTCACATATAATTTAATATGTGACCCATAAATTTAATTATATGTGACCCATATTGATTACAGGTGACCCTTAATTATAATTATTTATATTATTTTTGACCTATCAATTTAAATATTTTAAATAGGGTCACATATAATTATTTTTGACCCATTATTTATATTATTTTTAATTAATTTAAATATTTTAAATATTTTAAATTATTTTTTCCCTCTTCTTAATTTAAATATTTTAATTATTTTAAATAATATTAATTATTTTAAATAATTTAAATAATTTAAATAATTAATATTATAGGTAAATGATAAATTTTAAAAGTAGATCTACCTAATTTAAGGGTAGATCTACACTTATATAAGGTAGATCTACACTTATTTAGTGTAGATCTACCCTTATTTAAGGTAGATCTACACTTATTTAGTGTAGATCTACCTTAAATAAGGGTAAATCTACCTTATTTTAGTATTTAAAATGAAATAAAACGATAGTAAAATGATAAACGCGTACCTTCCACGTCGATTTCGTGATTTTTTATGCGATTTGG